>JAIFKI010000010.1:40566708-41032372 GCA_025389145.1 Misgurnus mizolepis | reverse complement strand
GCTTGCCGTGGCAAAATTCTGGGGACCATATATGATTATACTCCAAGCCAAAAGTTAAACGATCCAACTCCCGTGTCTGTACGATGTTCTGATGTGGAGATATAAGGCTGTGTTTATCCGGTTGCTAGGGTACTGTATTTGGTTGCTAGGGAAAATTTTTAAATCCCATAATGATTACACTCTGAGTCCTGAGGCATACGGTCCAACCTCCGTGTCTCAACGATGTTCTGATGCAGAGATATAAGGATTTGTTTATTCGGTTGCTAGGGTACTGTATTTGGTTGCTAGGGAAAATTTTGACATCCCATAGTGATTACCCTCCGAGTCATGAGTCAAACGGTCCAACCCCCGTGTCTCTACGATGTTCTGATGCGGAGATATAAGGCTTTGTTTACTCTGTTGCTAGGGCACTGTATTTGGTTGCTAGGGAAAAAATTGGCATCCCATAGTGATTACCCGCCGAGTCACGAGTCAAACGGTCCAACCCCCGTTTCTCTACGATGTTCTGATGCAGAGATATAAGGCTTTGTTTACTCTGTTGCTAGGGTACTGTATTTGGTTGCTAGGGAAAAAATTGGCATCCCATAATGATTACACTCTGAGTCACGAGTCAAACGGTCCAACCCCCATGTCTCTACGATGTTCTGATGCGGAGATATAAGGCTTTGTTTACTCTGTTGCTAGGGTACTGTATTTGGTTGCTAGGGAAAAAATTGGCATCCCATAATGATTACACTCTGAGTCACGAGTCAAACGGTCCAACCCCCATGTCTCTACGATGTTCTGATGCGGAGATATAAGGCTTTGTTTACTCTGTTGCTAGGGTACTGTATTTGGTTGCTAGGGAAAAAATTGGCATCCCATAATGATTACACTCTGAGTCACGAGTCAAACGGTCCAACCCCCATGTCTCTACGATGTTCTGATGCGGAGATATAAGGCTTTGTTTACTCTGTTGCTAGGGTACTGTATTTGGTTGCTAGGGAAAAAATTGGCATCCCATAATGATTACACTCAGAGTCACGAGTCAAACGGTCCAACCCCCGTGTCTCTACGATGTTCTGATGCGGAGATATAAGGCTTTGTTTATTCGGTTGCTAGGGTACTGTATTTGGTTGCTATGGAAAAAATTGGTATCCCATAGTGATTACACTCTGAGTCACGAGTCAAACGGTCCAACCCCGGTGTCTCTATGATGTTCTGATGCTGAGATATAAGGCTTTGTTTACTCTGTTGCTAGGGTACTGTATTTGGTTGCTAGGGAAAAAATTGGCATCCCATAGTGATTACACACTGAATCACGAGTCAAATGGTCCAATCCCCGTGTCTCTACGATGGTCTGATGCTGAGATATAAGGCTTTGTTTACTCTGTTGCTAGGGTACTGTATTTGGTTGCTAGGGAAAAAATTGGCATCCCATAGTGATAACACTCTGAGTCACGAGTCAAACGGTCCAACCCCCGTGTCTCTACGATGTTCTGATGCGGAGATATAAGGCTTTGTTTACTCTGTTGCTAGGGTACTGTATTTGGTTGCTAGGGAAAAATTTGGCATCCCATAGTGATTACACACTGAGTCACGAGTCAAACGGTCAAACCCCCGTGTCTCTACGATGTTCTGATGCGGAGATATAAGGCTTTGTTTACTCTGTTGCTAGGGTACTGTATTTGGTTGCTAGGGAAAAAATTGGCATCCCATAGTGATTACACTCTGAGTCATGAGTCAAACGGTCCAACCCCCGTGTCTCTACGATGTTCTGATGCTGAGATATAAGGCTTTGTTTACTCTGTTGCTAGGGTACTGTATTTGGTTGCTAGGGGCGGGGCTTGGGAGTGGCCAATGATGTGACCAGTTGCTACACTCTGAGTCACAAGTAAAACGGTCCAACCCCCGTTTTTCTACGATGTTCTGATGCGAAGATATAAGGCTTTGTTTACTCTGTTGCTAGGGTGCTCACATTTGGTTGCTAGGGGCGTGGCTTGGGAGTGGCCAATGATGTGGCCAGTGATTACCCTCCGAGTCACGAGTAAAACGATCCAACCCCCGTTATTCTACGATGTTCTGATGCCTAGATAAAACTGTTTGAATTTTATGTTGCTAGGGTGCTTAAAAGTGGTTGCTAGGGGCGTGGCTTAATAGCTCTGGGACTATCCTGATAAATTGATTGGATGTCTGAGTAAAATGAGCCCACCCCCATGTCTCTACGACATTGTAAAGCGAAGATATTCCATCTGGAACTTTTTTATTCCCTTATATGGGCATGTTTCCTGCCCCATTATAAGTCAATGGGAAATTTCGGGTGCCTCTTACACCCCAGGGGTACAACTAACACCCCAATGTGATGTATGTTCTTACAGAGCCTACCACCCTCTTCAAATGTTATAACCCACATGTTTCTACCAAATCCTCGAGCGGAGCTATGACCCGTCAAAGTTCGGCCCAATGTTAAGTCAATGGGATTTTTCGGGTGGTTTTTCGCCCCCCTTTCGGAAATCCTGCACCCGATCTCTTATAAAAGTCATAGCACACCTCTCCTCAATAATCCGGTCAATTTGAGCCCTCTTTCGTGTGTCTACGACAAACCGTGTGGGACGAGTTACGCGCCGAAAAAGTGTGCAGACATAAGAATAATAAGATATAATAACTAGATAGGTACATTTCCTGAAGAAAATGTGAAGTGGTGCTTGCCGTGGCAAATTTCGGGGGACAATATATGATTATACTCCAAGCCAAAAGTAAAACAATTCAACCCACATGTCTCTACGATGTTCTGATGTGGAGACAAAAGGCTTTGTTTACTCTGTTGCTAGGGTAATGTATTTGGTTGCTAGGGAGAAAATTGGCATCCACTAATGATTACACTCCGAGTCACGAGTCAAACGGTCCGAACCCCGTGTCTCTACGATGTTCTGATGCGGAGATATAAGGGTTTGTTTACTCTGTTGCTAGGGTACTGTATTTGGTTGCTAGGGAAAAAATGGCATCCACTAGTGATTACCCTCCGAGTCACGAGTCAAACGATCCAACCCCCGTGTCTCTACGATGTTCTGATGCGGAGATATAAGGCTTTGTTTACTCTGTTGCTAGGGTACTGTATTTGGTTGCTAGGGAAAAAATGGCATCCACTAGTGATTACCCTCCGAGTCACGAGTCAAACGGTCCAAACCCCGTGTCTCTACGATGTTCTGATGCGGAGATATAAGGCTTTGTTTACTCTGTTGCTAGGGTACTGTATTTGGTTGCTAGGGAAAAAATGGCATCCACTAGTGATTACCCTCCGAGTCACGAGTCAAACGGTCCAACCCCCGTGTCTCTACGATGTTCTGATGCGGAGATATAAGGCTTTGTTTACTCTGTTGCTAGGGTACTGTATTTGGTTGCTAGGGAAAAAAATTGCATCCACTAGTGATTACCCTCCGAGTCACGAGTCAAACGGTCCAACCCCCGTGTCTCTATGATGTTCTGATGCGGAGATATAAGGCTTTGTTTACTCTGTTGCTAGGGTACTGTATTTGGTTGCTAGGGAAAAAAATGGCATCCACTAGTGATTACCCTCCGAGTCACGAGTCAAACGGTCCAACCCCCATGTCTCTACGATGTTCTGATGTGGAGATATAAGGCTTTGTTTACTCTGTTGCTAGGGTACTGTATTTGGTTGCTAGGGGCGTGGCTTGGGAGTGGCCAATTATGTGCCCAGTGATTACACTCCGAGTCACAAGTAAAACGGTCCAACCCCCGTGTCTCTACGATGTTCTGATGCGGAGAAATAAGGCTTTGTTTACTCTGTTGCTAGGGTACTGTATTTGGTTGCTAGGGGCGTGGCTTGGGAGTGGCCAATGATGTGCCCAGTGATTACACTCCGAGTCACAAGTAAAACGGTCCAAACCCCGTGTCTCTACGATGTTCTGATGCGGAGATATAAGGCTTTGTTTATTCGGTTGCTAGGGTGCTCAAATTTGGTTGCTAGGGGCGTGGCTTGGGAGTGGCCAATGATGTGCCCAGTGATTACACTCCGAGTCACAAGTAAAACGGTCCAACCCCCGTGTCTCTACGATGTTCTGATGTGGAGATATAAGGCTTTGTTTACTCTGTTGCTAGGGTACTGTATTTGGTTGCTAGGGGCGTGGCTTGGGAGTGGCCAATGATGTGCCCAGTGATTACACTCCGAGTCACAAGTAAAACGGTCCAAACCCCGTGTCTCTACGATGTTCTGATGCGGAGATATAAGGCTTTGTTTATTCGGTTGCTAGGGTGCTCAAATTTGGTTGCTAGGGGCGTGGCTTGGGAGTGGCCAATGATGTGCCCAATTGTTACACCCCTAGTCACAAGTAAAACGGTCCAACCCCCGTGTCTCTAAGATGTTCTGATGCCGAGATATAACTGTTTGTATTTTATGTTGCTAGGGTGCTCAAAAGTGGTTGCTAGGGGCGTGGCTTAGTAAGTCTGTAAGGATCCTGAGAGACTGATTGGATGCCTGAGTAAAATGAGCCCACCCCCATGTCTCTATGACACTGTGGTGCGAAGATATCCATCTAGGCATTTTATAATGGCAGTCAATGGTATAGGTTGCTAGGATGCCCAAAATGGTTGCTATGGTAACCTTACACCCCATTGTGGGGTATGTCCTGACAGAGTCTAGCACCCTTTTCAAATTTAGTAACCCACATGTTTCTATGAAATCCTGGCTCGGACCTATGACCCGTCAAAATTTTTGCAATGGTAAGTCTATGGGATTTTGCCCCATTGACTTTTCATTGGGACACTTTTGGGCACCTCTTACACCCCAGGGGTACAACTTACACCCCATTGTGATCTATGTTTTTACAGAGCCTACCACCCTCTTCAAATGTTGTAACCCACATGTTTCTACAAAATCCACGAGCGGAGCTATGACCCATCAAAGTTGGGCCCAATGTTAAGTCAATGGGATTTTTGGGGTGGTTTTACGCCCCCCTTTCGGAAATCCTGCACCCGATCCCTTATAAAAGTCATAGCACACCTCTCCTCAATAATCCGGTCGATTTGAGCCCTCTTTCATGGGTCTACAACAAAGCGTGCGGGACGAGTTAATCGCCGAAAAAAGTGTCCGGATGTAAGAATAAAATATAATAATAATAACTAGATAGGTACATTTCCTGAAGAAAATGTGAAGTGGTGCTTGCCGTGGCAAAATTCTCGGGACAATATATGATTATACTCCAACCCAAAAGTAAAACGTTCCAACCCACTATCCACTAGTGATTACACTCAGAGTCACGAGTTAAACGGTCCAACCCCCGTGTCTCTACGATGTTCTGATGCGGAGATATAAGGCTTTGTTTACACTGTTGCTAGTGTACTGTATTTGGTTGCTAGGGAAAAAATTGGCATCCACTGGTGATTACATGCCGAGTCACGAGTAAAACGGTCCAACCCCCGTGTCTCTACGATGTTCTGATGCAGAGATATAAGGATTTGTTTACACTGTTGCTAGGGTACTGTATTTGGTTGCTAGGGAAAAAAATTGGCATCCACTAGTGATTACATGCCGAGTCACGAGTAAAACGGTCCAACCCCCGTGTCTCTACGATGTTCTGATGCTGAGTTATAAGGCTTTGTTTACACTGTTGCTAGGGTACTGTATTTGGTTGCTAGGGAAAAAATTGGCATCCACTAGTGATTACATGCCGATTCACGGGTAAAACGGTCCAACCCCCGTGTCTCTACGATGTTCTGATGCGGAGATATAAGGCTTTGTTTACACTGTTGCTAGGGTACTGTATTTGGTTGCTAGGGAAAAAATTGGCATCCACTAGTGATTACACTCTGATTCACGAGTCAAACGGTCCAACCCCCGTGTCTCTACGATGTTCTGATGCGGAGATATAAGGCTTTGTTTACTCTGTTGCTAGGGTACTGTATTTGGTTGCTAGGGAAAAAAATGGCATCCCATAATGATTACACTCTGAGTCACGAGTCAAACGGTCCAACCCCCGTGTCTCTACGATGTTCTGATGCGGAGATATAAGGCTTTGTTTACTCTGTTGCTAGGGTACTGTATTTGGTTGCTAGGGAAAAATTGGCATCCCATAATGATTACACTCTGAGTCACGAGTCAAACGGTCCAACCCCCGTGTCTCTACGATGTTCTGATGCGGAGATATAAGGTTTTGTTTACTCTGTTGCTAGGGTACTGTATTTGGTTGCTAGGGAAAAAATTGGCATCCCATAATGATTACACTCTGAGTCACGAGTCAAACGGTCCAACCCCCGTGTCTCTACGATGTTCTGATGCGGAGATATAAGGCTTTGTTTACACTGTTGCTAGGGTACTGTATTTGGTTGCTAGGGAAAAAATTGGCATCCACTAGTGATTACACTCTGATTCACGAGTCAAACGGTCCAACCCCCGTGTCTCTACGATGTTCTGATGCTGAGATATAAGGCTTTGTTTACTCTGTTGCTAGGGTACTGTATTTGGTTGCTAGGGAAAAAAATGGCATCCCATAATGATTACACTCTGAGTCACGAGTCAAACGGTCCAACCCCCGTGTCTCTACGATGTTCTGATGCGGAGATATAAGGCTTTGTTTACTCTGTTGCTAGGGTACTGTATTTGGTTGCTAGGGAAAAATTGGCATCCCATAATGATTACACTCTGAGTCACGAGTCAAACGGTCCAACCCCCGTGTCTCTACGATGTTCTGATGCGGAGATATAAGGTTTTGTTTACTCTGTTGCTAGGGTACTGTATTTGGTTGCTAGGGAAAAAATTGGCATCCCATAATGATTACACTCTGAGTCACAAGTCAAACGGTCCAACCCCCGTGTCTCTACGATGTTCTGATGCGGAGATATAAGGCTTTGTTTACTCTGTTGCTAGGGTACTGTATTTGGTTGCTAGGGAAAAATTGGCATCCCATAATGATTACACTCTGAGTCACGAGTCAAACGGTCCAACCCCCGTGTCTCTACGATGTTCTGATGCGGAGATATAAGGTTTTGTTTACTCTGTTGCTAGGGTACTGTATTTGGTTGCTAGGGAAAAAATTGGCATCCCATAATGATTACACTCTGAGTCACGAGTCAAACGGTCCAACCCCTGTGTCTCTACGATGTTCTGATGCGGAGATATAAGGCTTTGTTTACACTGTTGCTAGGGTACTGTATTTGGTTGCTAGGGAAAAAATTGGCATCCACTAGTGATTACACTCTGATTCACGAGTCAAACGGTCCAACCCCCGTGTCTCTACGATGTTCTGATGCTGAGATATAAGGCTTTGTTTACTCTGTTGCTAGGGTACTGTATTTGGTTGCTAGGGAAAAAAATGGCATCCCATAATGATTACACTCTGAGTCACGAGTCAAACGGTCCAACCCCCGTGTCTCTACGATGTTCTGATGCGGAGATATAAGGCTTTGTTTACTCTGTTGCTAGGGTACTGTATTTGGTTGCTAGGGAAAAATTGGCATCCCATAATGATTACACTCTGAGTCACGAGTCAAACGGTCCAACCCCCGTGTCTCTACGATGTTCTGATGCGGAGATATAAGGTTTTGTTTACTCTGTTGCTAGGGTACTGTATTTGGTTGCTAGGGAAAAAATTGGCATCCCATAATGATTACACTCTGAGTCACAAGTCAAACGGTCCAACCCCCGTGTCTCTACGATGTTCTGATGCGGAGATATAAGGTTTTGTTTACTCTGTTGCTAGGGTACTGTATTTGGTTGCTAGGGAAAAAATTGGCATCCCATAATGATTACACTCCGAGTCACGAGTCAAACGGTCCAACCCCCGTGTCTCTACGATGTTCTGATGCGGAGATATAAGGCTTTGTTTACTCTGTTGCTAGGGTACTGTATTTGGTTGCTAGGGAAAAAATTGGCATCCCATAATGATTACACTCTGAGTCACTAGTCAAACGGTCCAACCCCCGTGTCTCTACGATGTTCTGGTGCGGAGATATAAGGCTTTGTTTACTCTGTTGCTAGGGTACTGTATTTGGTTGCTAGGGAAAAAAATGGCATCCCATAATGATTACACTCCGAGTCACAAGTCAAAAGGTCCAACCCCCGTGTCTCTACGATGTTCTGATGCGGAGATATAAGGCTTTGTTTACACTGTTGCTAGGGTACTGTATTTGGTTGCTAGGGAAAAAATTGGCATCCACTAGTGATTACACTCTGATTCACGAGTCAAACGGTCCAACCCCCGTGTCTCTACGATGTTCTGATGCTGAGATATAAGGCTTTGTTTACTCTGTTGCTAGGGTACTGTATTTGGTTGCTAGGGAAAAAAATGGCATCCCATAATGATTACACTCTGAGTCACGAGTCAAACGGTCCAACCCCCGTGTCTCTACGATGTTCTGATGCGGAGATATAAGGCTTTGTTTACTCTGTTGCTAGGGTACTGTATTTGGTTGCTAGGGAAAAATTGGCATCCCATAATGATTACACTCTGAGTCACGAGTCAAACGGTCCAACCCCCGTGTCTCTACGATGTTCTGATGCGGAGATATAAGGTTTTGTTTACTCTGTTGCTAGGGTACTGTATTTGGTTGCTAGGGAAAAAATTGGCATCCCATAATGATTACACTCTGAGTCACAAGTCAAACGGTCCAACCCCCGTGTCTCTACGATGTTCTGATGCGGAGATATAAGGTTTTGTTTACTCTGTTGCTAGGGTACTGTATTTGGTTGCTAGGGAAAAAATTGGCATCCCATAATGATTACACTCCGAGTCACGAGTCAAACGGTCCAACCCCCGTGTCTCTACGATGTTCTGATGCGGAGATATAAGGCTTTGTTTACTCTGTTGCTAGGGTACTGTATTTGGTTGCTAGGGAAAAATTGGCATCCCATAATGATTACACTCTGAGTCACGAGTCAAACGGTCCAACCCCCGTGTCTCTACGATGTTCTGGTGCGGAGATATAAGGCTTTGTTTACTCTGTTGCTAGGGTACTGTATTTGGTTGCTAGGGAAAAAATTGGCATCCCATAATGATTACACTGCGAGTCACAAGTCAAAAGGTCCAACCCCCGTGTCTCTACGATGTTCTGATGCGGAGATATAAGGCTTTGTTTACTCTGTTGCTAGGGTACTGTATTTGGTTGCTAGGGAAAAAATTGGCATCCCATAATGATTACACTCTGAGTCATGAGTAAAACGGTCCAACCCCCGTGTCTCTACGACATTGTAAAGCGAAGATATCCCATCTGGAACTTTTTTATTCCCTTATATGGGCATGTTTCCTGCCCCATTATAAGTCAATGGGAATTTTCGGGTGCCTCTTACACCCCAGGGGTACAACTTACACCCCAATGTCATGTATGTTCTTACATAGCCTACCACCCTCTTCAAATAATGTAACCCACATGTTTCTATGAAATCCTCACTCGTACCTATGACGCGTCAAAATTTTTCCAATGTTAAGTCTATGGGATTTTGCCCCATTGACTTTTCATTGGGCATTTTTGGGCACCTCTTACACCCCAGGGGTACAACTTACACCCCATTGTGATCCATGTTGTTACAGAGTCTACCACCCTCTTCAAATGTTGTAACCCACATGTTTCTATAAAATCCTTGAGCGGAGCTATGACTCGTCAAAGTTGGGCGCAATGTTAAGTCAATGGGATTTTTCGGGTGGTTTTTCGCCCCCCTTTCGGAAATCCTGCACCCGATCCCTTATAAAAGTCATAGCAGACGTGTCCTCAATAAGCCGGTCATTTTGAGCCCTGTTTTATTGGTCTACGACAAACCGTGTGGGACGAGTTACGCGCCGAAAAAGTGTCCAGATATAAGAATAATAAATAAAGATATAAATAAATAATAAGTATGAGCAATAGTAATAGTGATGCCTTGCATAAATGCAAGCACCACTAATAATATCCCTGAGCAATAGTAATAGTGATGCTTTGCATAAATGCAAGCACCACTAATAATAAGTATGAGCAATAATAATAGTGATGCCTTGCATAAATGCAAGCACCACTAATAATATCCCTGAGGAATAGTAATAGTGATGCTTTGCATAAATGCAAGCACCACTAATAATAATATCTTTGAGGAATAGTAATAGTGATGCTTTGCATAAATGCAAGCACCACTAATAATATCCCTGAGCAATAGTAATAGTGATGCCTTGCATAAATGCAAGCACCACTAATAATAATAATAATAAGTATGCAAGATAGTAATAGTGATGCTTTGCATAAATGCAAGCACCACTAATAAGCTTAAATACAATAACAGTATGTTGGCTTTGTCAAGCCAACATAATAATAATAAGTTTAAGTGCAACAACAGTTTGTTGGCTTTCTCAAGCCAACATAATAAGTTTAAGTGCAACAACAGTGTGTTGGCTTTCTAAAGCCAACATAAATATAACTAGATATTAAAGTTTGAAGACAAACTTTATGTTGGCTTGAAAAAGCGTAGCCTGAACGTTTAAAACGGTTTGACAGAAGTTTAGTTTAGTAGGCTATCTGGCAGTTAGTATGTTTAAGTATGAAGGTAGCATGATTTAGCATGAAGCTAGTATGAAGCTAACATGATTAGCATGATTCTAACATGATTAGCATTAAGCTAACATGATTAGCATGAAGCTAGCATGAAGCTAACATGATTAGCATGATTCTAACATGATTAGCATGAAGCTAACATAATTAACATGAAGCTAGCATGAAGCTAACATAATTAACATGAAGCTAGCATGAAACTAGCAAGATTAGCATGAAGCTAGCATGATGCTAGCATGATTAGCATGAAGCTAGCATGATTAGCATGAAGCTAACATAATTAACATGAAGCTAACATGAAGCTAACATAATTAACATGAAGCTAGCATGAAACGAGCAAGATTAGCATGAAGCTAGCATGATGCTAGCATGATTAGCATGATTCTAACATGATTAGCATGAAGCTAACATAATTAACATGAAGCTAGCATGAAGCTAACATAATTAACATGAAGTTAGCATGAAGCTAACATAATTAACATGAAGCTAGCATGATGCTAGCAAGATTAGCATGAAGCTAGCATGATGCTAGCATGATTAGCATGAAGCTAGCATGATTAGCATGAAGCTAACATAATTAACATGAAGTTAGCATGAAACTAGCAAGATTAGCATGAAGCTAGCATGATGCTAGCAAGATTAGCATGATTCTAACATGATTAGCATGAAGCTAACATAATTAACATGAAGCTAGCATGAAGCTAACATAATTAACATGAAGCTAGCATGAAACTAGCAAGATTAGCATGAAGCTAGCATGATGCTAGCATGATTAGCATGAAGCTAACATAATTAACATGAAGCTAGCATGAAGCTAACATAATTAACATGAAGCTAGCATGAAGCTAACATAATTAACATGAAGCTAGCATGAAGCTAACATAATTACCATGAAGCTAACATTAAACTAGCAAGATTAGCATGAAGCTAGCATGATGCTAGCATGATTCTAACATGATTAGCATGAAGCTAACATAATTAACATGAAGCTAACATGAAACTAGCAAGATTAGCATGAAGCTAGCATGATGCTAGCATGATTCTAACATGATTAGCATGAAGCTAACATAATTAACATGAAGCTAGCATGAAGTTAACATAATTAACATGAAGCTAGCAAGAAGCTAACATAATTAACATGAAGCTAGCATGAAACTAGCAAGATTAGCATGAAGCTAGCATGATGCTAGCATGATTAGCATGAAGCTAACATAATTAACATGAAGCTAACATGAAACTAGCAAGATTAGCATGAAGCTAGCATGATGTTAGCAAGATTAGCATGATTCTAACATGATTAGCATGAAGCTAACATAATTAACATGAAGCTAGCATGAAGCTAACATAATTAACATGAAGCTAGCATGAAGCTAACATAATTAACATGAAGCTAGCATGAAACTAGCAAGATTAGCATGAAGCTAGCATGATTAGCATGAAGCTAACATAATTAACATGAAGCTAGCATGAAGCTAGCATGATTAGCATGAAGCTAGCATGAAGCTAGCATGATTAGCATGAAGCTAACATAATTAACATGAAGCTAGCATGAAGCTAACATAATTAACATGAAGCTAGCATGAAACTAGCAAGATTAGCATGAAGCTAGCATGATGTTAGCAAGATTAGCATGATTCTAACATGATTAGCATGAAGCTAACATAATTAACATGAAGCTAGCATGAAGCTTACATAATTAACATGAAGCTAGCATGAAGCTAACATAATTAACATGAAGCTAGCATGAAACTAGCAAGATTAGCATGAAGCTAGCATGATGCTAGCATGATTAGCATGAAGCTAACATGATTAGCATGAAGCTAACATAATTAACATGAAGGTAGCATGAAGCTAACATAATTAACATGAAGCTAGCATGAAACTAGCAAGATTAGCATGAAGCTACCATGATGCTAGCATGATTAGCATGAAGCTAGCATGATTAGCATGAAGCTAACATAATTAACATGAAGCTAGCATGAAGCTAACATAATTAACATGAAGCTAGCATGAAGCTAACATAATTAACATGAAGCTAGCATGAAGCTAACATAATTAACATGAAGCTAACATGAAACTAGCAAGATTAGCATGAAGCTAGCATGATGCTAGCATGATTCTAACATGATTAGCATGAAGCTAACATAATTAACATGAAGCTAACATGAAACTAGCAAGATTAGCATGAAGCTAGCATGATGTTAGCATGATTCTAACATGATTAGCATGAAGCTAACATAATTAACATGAAGCTAGCATGAAGTTAACATAATTAACATGAAGCTAGCAAGAAGCTAACATAATTAACATGAAGCTAGCATGAAACTAGCAAGATTAGCATGAAGCTAGCATGATGCTAGCATGATTAGCATGAAGCTAGCATGATTAGCATGAAGCTAACATAATTAACATGAAGCTAACATGAAACTAGCAAGATTAGCATGAAGCTAGCATGATGTTAGCAAGATTAGCATGATTCTAACATGATTAGCATGAAGCTAACATAATTAACATGAAGCTAGCATGAAGCTAACATAATTAACATGAAGCTAGCATGAAGCTAACATAATTAACATGAAGCTAGCATGAAACTAGCAAGATTAGCATGAAGCTAGCATGATTAGCATGAAGCTAACATAATTAACATGAAGCTAGCATGAAGCTAGCATGATTAGCATGAAGCTAACATAATTAACATGAAGCTAGCATGAAGCTAACATAATTAACATGAATCTAGCATGAAACTAGCAAGATTAGCATGAAGCTAGCATGATGCTAGCATGATTAGCATGATTCTAACATGATTAGCATGAAGCTAACATAATTAACATGAAGCTAGCATGAAGCTAACATAATTAACATGAAGTTAGCATGAAGCTAAAATAATTAACATGAAGCTAGCATAAAACTAGCAAGATTAGCATGAAGCTAGCATGATGCTAGCATGATTAGCATGAAGCTAGCATGATTAGCATGAAGCTAACATAATTAACATGAAGCTAGCATGAAACTAGCAAGATTAGCATGAAGCTAGCATGATGCTAGCAAGATTAGCATGATTCTAACATGATTAGCATGAAGCTAACATAATTAACATGAAGCTAGCATGAAGCTTACATAATTAACATGAAGCTAGCATGAAGCTAACATAATTAACATGAAGCTAGCATGAAACTAGCAAGATTAGCATGAAGCTAGCATGATGCTAGCATGATTAGCATGAAGCTAACATGATTAGCATCCCAGTCGGCATTTCAACGTTGATTCAACGTTGAATCAACGTCAGGTACCAACGTTGAATCAACGTTGGATTACCTTTCGGTTTTGCAAAAAATTTCAACGTTGAAATCACGACGTTGTTTCAACGTCACACTTTCAACATAGGTGAATTATGGTTGATATCATGACGCAATTTCAACCTTCTATTTCCTTGTTGTTTTTAACACTAAATATAGATTTTTACTTGACACTGCAATACTCACTAAATGATTTACTGTAAACGTGTCATTTTTAGTGCAATTATCATATGAATGCAACTTGCTACGCATAACTTACAGTACAACCCCATTCATAAAACTAAACACTTAAGGAAGGTAAAGTTTAAATGTGGACAAATAATATGGCAGGTGCCTACCCTTTCCAAATAAACATGAAAGCAGCTGTTAAAAATATTTTTTTATGGATAAAAACACATTCTTTCAAACAGTTAGGTTTCCATTTAATAGTGCAGAAGTGGAATTTTCTAAATATAGAATAAAATCATAAAATATGAAACAAAATCATGTTTAAAAGTCATTTTATTCATCTGAATAGAAAAACTTTATTCAAGAAAAACTGCAAATATGAATTTTGTTGTTGGTTTAGTTGACAGTCTTCTTATGGCCACCACCACCCATCTATTCTGGCTCATGCTGTACTTAATACGATGACAGCATCTAAGGAGGGAAAAAAACACAAGATATTTAATTTTCAAAAAATGCTGCATTTTAGCCCATGTACAAAAACATTTTGTTATTGCACATCAGGGCAAGATGCGTTTTCTTTGATAGTCTGACTTGAAACATTGCATAGCCATCTGATGAAGGAACAAAGCTGTTGTGTTTACGAAGATGACAATGAGGTTCAATTAAGATCATCTACAGTCCATTCAGAAATCATACACCTTTCAATTTTATGTTGTTGCATGATACTGTAATTGTTTAGATATTTTTACAAAGTAAAAACAGAATTTTAGAAACTTTTGCAAATGTATGAAAAAAGAAAACATATCATATTTACATTATACATATTCAGACCCTTTGCAACATCATCTGCAATTTAGCTCAGTTGCCTCCAATTTCTCTTGAGGTTGCTGAGATGTTTCTACACCTTAAATCGTCCTGATGAACACAAAGATTTTTTAAGGAATGTCTGCAACCAAACTGACCAGAAGCACCATTGACTTACATAGTAGGATAAAAGAATACAATGGTAGTGAATGGTGCTTCTGATCGATTTGGTTACAAATGAATTCAATACTGAATGCTTAAGTGATATTAACTTTATATTTTCAACACGCCCAAATGAGATGCTTAAAGCAAACACTGACAGGTTGCTTTACGTGTGGGTCAAACAGCCTTTTGTGTAGTCCCTTACCAATGAAATCGAAGATGGACTTCAGAACTTCTGGACTGTCTGTGTAAGCCTTTAAACTCGCTCAGACCAGCAAGGCATCTTGTTAGCAGACATCCCGACCTGATCAAAAACTTTTGATTAGGAGATGTTCTAATCCTATTTTTAATATATGAAGAGTTTGGTTCCAAAACGCAATAAACGCCATTTTTGAAAAAAATGAGTTACTGCCAAAATCAGTATTATATCAGGTCAGTAGTTAAAAGTAAATAATTAATTTTACGCAAAATCCAATACCCGCCGTGATTTTCTGTCATCTTTTCTCCCTTTGTTCCCAAAATGCGACAAACGCCACTCCTCCTTTTTTACAGAACGCAATAAATCCATTCCTGATATTACAGCGGACCATTCACGCAATGTAAACAAACATGGCGGCGCGCTGAGTACACGGAATCCTAATTTTCCTCATCTACTTTGTACTTCGTGATCAACAAACAAAACAAAATAATACTTTAATAGCATTGCTAAACCTGTGATGGTTTTCTGTGACGGGAAAGAAACGTAAGCCATCAACATCTAATAATTTCCGCGAGAGGCACTCGGCTGCTTGTTCTCCTCCAGACAGCATCAAGCTTCTCATGCTAAAACATTGACCCCAGAGGATCTTATGAAAACTTTACATTATTTTACTCAAAGTCAACGAAAATCGAGCGGGACCAAAACATTTTACAGCTGATCGCTGTGAAAATGTAAAGAGACGACGTCAAATATAACCGCAGCAATGTGTTCTTAATATAACAAAGTAAGTGTTTTGGTTAATGACATTAATGTTTATTTTTTAATCATTGTATACCACTAGTCAACTAAATAAATATAAAATGGTAAAGATGAATGCACATTTATACATTGATTTAATAGATTTATAGCATTTTGAAATAAAAAACTGTCATGGATTTATTGCATTTTGTGGAAAAAATAATTAGTTTTTATAATAAATCTTTGAAAATCAAGTTATGGATTTGAATTTCTTATGTTTTTATAACCTAAAGATGCTATGTGAAAGTTTGTAACAGAAAATAGTGGTTTTCATCTTGTCACTTTCTTGGTATAGAAAACACGTTTTTACCGAAATTTGTCAAAATGGATTTATTGCGTTTTGGAACCAAACTCTTCATATGTTTTACAAACTTACCACAGGTGATCTGGCAAAGCGACTTATGAAACAGCATCTTCCCAAATCTCCTCTTCAGGCCTGCATTTGATAAAGTTTGGAAAAAGAAAAACATATTTCATTAGTATAGAAATATAAATGTAATCTTGTGGTAAGAAATACAGAAAACTGTGGCCCAAGTACAACTTTTAAAGAAATTAAGAATGTTTAAATATTTTGTCATAAAACAATTCATTACCTTTTAAGGGGGAATGATTTGGGGATCTGGAAAGACACACTACTTCACCTCTCTGTATTTTGTCACACGTCTTCAAATTGCATGTTGATCTGCCTACAATTTAAAACACATAATAAAATAAAAACAAGTCATAGCCCCTTTTAAAAAGAAAACATAAATTGTGAAATACAAAACACTGCATCTTAATTATTAGGATTAGTAGAATTTGATTTGGTTACAAAACAAATATTAAATGCATTGTAAGGTTTTAGGGGAGACGCTTCACAAAAAAGAAATGTTAAATTACAGATTTCTATTACAACATGGTATCTTGGTGGTGCATTACCAGGGTAGGTGGTAGCTCATTGACAATTAAAAAAATTATGATTAAAGCCATTATACATAAAGATAAGAACAAATAAATGCTGTCATGTACACCACCACAAAGACCCATTTTTTTCTGTCAATATGAAGCCTCTATAAAACTTGCATCACCATCCACTCTGAACACTGGATTAACTTTTGTCTCTGTATACTGAAAACAAAGTGTTTGAAATATGTAGGCCTACATACTGTAGAAGGAATAGTGGCATACAAAAGAAATTAATTGCTGTGCAGAAAAGTAACCATTGTATCCTAAATTAGTTTCTTATATTTTCCTAATGACAATGATAAACCAGTCTTGAGAAACAAGTAGCAGGTGTTTTTAAAAAGCCACTCTCAATTCTCACCTGTGAAGTTTCTTGTGTTTGTGTGTCATTCTGTTTCTGATCTGACAACCCTTGCTGTCTGTTTCTTGTTCAATCTTGACAAAATATAAAAAAGTAAAATTAGTGCAATATTGGAAGAGAATTATAATGACTTTTATTAGAACATGAATACATACACTTGCATACTGCATTTAAGTAAATATTGTAGAATAGCGGGTTTAACACAACATTACCTGATCCAGATGTAGTGGCTGCTGATGCATGAAAATCTCAGCATTGACAAGATCATCATCACTATTCTAATTTGAAGGGCTCTGATAACAAAGACATTACAAAAGAGTTATAAAAATATACTTAAAACAAGAGCACATTTGTCTAGATAACCATTTTTTTCTATTTCCATTAAAACTTGCTAATCAACAAGCAAGCAAAATTACACCAATACAATGTATTTCAATTTGAATAGAACATGCAAACTTACACGACATGATATTTTCGTACAAAGGAGTTAACTTAAGTGTTTCATGCCGCTTAAAATCATGGATACTGCGCGAATGACCGCAGGTGCGATCATAAGCGTAACATTGACTGATTGCCATGGAAACACGAGGGTCACGTCGACTATCTTGTCCCTTTTAATTTTATAACTGCATTTATACACATTACCCCGTCGAGAAAACCTCAGCATCATTAATATTGGATTCGACGCCCATGTTATCACGTCATCAATATGTTTGGATTAATGTCATTAACACGAACTGCTATACGTATCCGTTATTGCGAATTCGTGAGCCATAAAACACCAACATCTCATCTAAGTTTTAACACTTTATCAGTAATATGAATTTGAGAAACTAAGCAGCTTAACACTGACCGCACCGCACTCGAGCTGCTCCTCCTTACAAAAGGCTGATAAGTTAGGTGTCTGTAGCGCCTGTAAGACCTCTCGGATATAAGTTACGCTGAATGAACTACGAAATCAACACTTTTTCACCGAAGTTGTCCAAAAAAGCCCTTACATTTATAACTAGTTGCTTTTCTGAAACAAAAACAACCAAGTGGTTAAGTTGATAAAAACACACCTCATATTAATTTATTAATATTCATAATAACGAAGTCCAATTTCGGCGGGAACATCCCGTGGACTAGCAAATTAACTATAACGAATACATTCGCAACTAACAGAAAAAAACCCGATTTGGCATCGTGCTTTTTTGTCATACCACTTTGTATATGTGAATATAATAACGTTATGCGTTTACATTGACTTATATTTCCTTACCTCTTCTTTCTCTGA
This sequence comes from Misgurnus mizolepis, assembly GCA_025389145.1. Lineage (NCBI taxonomy): Eukaryota > Metazoa > Chordata > Actinopteri > Cypriniformes > Cobitidae > Misgurnus > Misgurnus mizolepis. Next base: position 41,013,860 of record JAIFKI010000010.1, on the reverse strand, counting down.
AGCATTTTCTCGTGTGATACGCAAGATCTCGCAGACAGCCGTTAAAACAGTCCAGTCTCGTGTAATCTCGCGAGATTACCTCACTACCTGTATATTCAATTATTTGTTACAGTTTTGTATAATTTCATCAATTTTATAAAATGAGTTTTTAAAAATTTTTTCTGAATGATTCACATATTATAAAACATTCTTTTATTGTCTCTCTGCAACCATTTACTTCACTGTTGTTTCAACGTTGTTTCAACGTTGAATCAACGTTGAACAAACAACTGACGTTATTTCAACCAAATTTCAACGTTGATTTTTAAGCATTTTATTAACCTTTTTCAACCGTTTACCATTCACCGTTGTTTCAACGTTGTTTCAACGTTGAACAAACACCTGACCTAATTTCAACCAAATTTCAACGTTGAAGGTCGGTCATATGCCCGCTGGGATGAAGCTAACATAATTAACATGAAGGTAGCATGAAGCTAACATAATTAACATGAAGCTAGCATGAAGCTAACATAATTAACATGAAGCTAGCATGAAACTAGCGAGATTAGCATGAAGCTAGCATGATGCTAGCAAGATTAGCATGATTCTAACATGATTAGTATGAAGCTAACATAATTAACATGAAGCTAGCATGAAGCTAACATAATTAACATGAAGCTAGCATGAAACTAGCAAGATTAGCATGAAGCTAGCATGATGCTAGCATTATTAGCATGAAGCTAGCATGATTAGCATGAAGCTAGCATGAGGCTAGCATGATTGGCATGAAGCTAGCACTATTTAGCGTGCAGCCAGAGATGGGCATAAATACCTGGAAATGTATTTCAAATACAAATACAAAATACTGTGTGGAAAAATTTAGTTAAATACAAATACAGTATTTTGTGTATTATGTGAAATTGGTGATTCAGTGCAAGTATCCCTATTATGCTGAAATCTATCTGGGTCTATTTCTGAATGCCAAAAAGCATTTAGATGTGTGCAACTGCTTAGAAACTTTCGTTTTATTTTACATGCCTGATTGTTTGAGTTATCTTTGTTATGACAACTTGACATAAACCAATACAACACAACTTGTTATAAATCATAAACAATAATTATCAAACTTAAGAAAATACCTAGCTTTGTGGGTTAACATTACATTAAACTGTGATTTTAATGTCATTAAGTGTTAATACTTTGCTGTTATAAAACTATTTTACAGAGTATTAACACTTAATGACATTTTAATGACATATTCAATTTGTATCACTGGTAAAAAGTGGTCAGATATGTTGTCTTGGTAATGTCAAGTTGTCATAACAGACATCTCAAACAATGTCATCTTTGCAATAAAAATGACATAATTGAACAAATGACACTTAATGACAGTTGTCATAAACATAAAATCTCTTTCATATTCATGACACGTCTCATGTCAGCCTTATGAACACCCATTCAAGTAAAGTGATGTTTTATAAAAACATCATAAAAACTTTTTCATGTGTCGTCAAAATGACCCACAACCTAATCAGTTTATATGTGAAGAAATCCACGTATTTACAAATTTCTCACGAGACGAGTGTTTGACAAATTATTTGGCAAACTACTTCCTCTCATCGCTGCTTTTTGATGGTTTTGAGAACAATTACTCACGAGTAGCCCTCTGTCATTTACAGAATTATACAACGGAGAGCACGTCAAGCATAAAAGCCTTGTAGGTTTACTGAGGAGCCCGCAGGTTCAGCAAGTTCACGCCGTACAGTAGAGCCATGCGAATTGCAAAAGTGTAAACAAGGCTTCAACTGCACAAAGCTAAAAAGAAATCAGCAACTGTGTGCTAATTCCACCACTTGCCGCGTCACGTGTGAAAGGGCCTTTATAGTAAAACACCACCGTTTTCAATATTTTACTATGTTCTTACCTCAACTTAGATGAATGAATACATACCCATCTTTTTTCAATATGTGGACTTCATCTTTGCACAGCGTGTCATGAATGTGTTAGCATTTAGCCTAGTCCCATTTATTCCTTAGGATCTAAACAGGGAAGAATTTAGAAGCCACCAAACACTTACATGTCTTCCCTATTTAAAGACATGAGTAGTTACACGAGTAAGTATGGTGGCACAAAATAAAACGTGGTGATTTTTAAGTGGATAAAAATGAGAACTATATTGTATGGCAGAAGAGCACTTAGTATGCAGCACTTCGACCTCTGGCGCAGTAACATCATCACTCCTGTGAAGATGCTACTGCGCGCTGAGGTCGAAATGCTGCAAACTAAGTGCTCTTTCTCCATGCATTGGAAAAAGATAGTTATAGTATGTATTAATTTGTCTAAGTTGAGGTAAGAGCATAGTAAAATTTTGAAAAATTGTGGTTTTCCTTTAAGTCAAAAGTGTAGGCATGTTTGTCAGCGTTTCACACTCTCTCAGTCGTGCATTTAACTGCCTGCCAATGTGCAAGTGTGAATTAGAATTTTCTTTCGCGACAGTTATAATAACACAAATCACATCACGCCCAATAACGCAATCGCCCTTCCTTTTTTCCCACTCCAACATTTCAATTATTGCCCACTAAAAGCTGCACATATATAGCTATTTGCTTACCTGAACTCTGGTGTCTGGTCTGAACTAGTTGATGCATGAAAACAGCGCCCTGACTGGTTGACTGGCTCAAAGTATTTTGAGTATTTAAAAAATACAAAAATACTCATCTTAAATGTATTTAAATACAAATTACATTTCATTTTTTTCAAAGGCTTTAAAATACAAAATACTATTTTGTATTTCAAATACGTATTTTAAATACATGTATTTGAAATACTGCCCATCCCTGCGTGCAGCTTACAAGATTTAACATGAAGTTAGCATGAAGTTAGCAAGATTTATTATGAAATTAGCATAAAGCTAGCATGAAATTAGCATGAAGCTAGTATGACTTAGCATGGAGCTAGCATGAAGCTAACATGACCCAAAGACCAAACCACCACGTCTCTAAGATGTTCAGATCCAGAGATATAAGGCTTTGTCTCTTTAGTACCGTGTGGTTTTTTTACATGTTGCTGCTGATTGGACTGCAGTTCTGACACACCCACCAAACAAGAGAAAACATATCTCAAACCCTGTTGCACATCGGTGCACACCGTTTCCAGGAAACATGTTGTTCAACCCGGAAACCGTAGCAAAACGTTACGCACCGTTTTGAACTTAGACGTTTATGCAACCGGCAACTGGAGCACGTTTAAGTTAGTCATGATTTTTTTCTTCAAGACTGATCATAACTGTTTAAAGTTACATAGAAAGGTAGATTGGTCTAATTTAAATCCAAATAATAAGACTGATTAGCCCTAACTTATTGCTAGTTATTACACGGCTCTCTGGAATGCTTGATTCTGATTGGTCAGTTGAGACATTTGCAGGTTCGTTCTTTTCAAATAATAGACGCTCCAAAGTAATAACGCATAGCCGGTACTACTTGTTTGTTTTTAAATCCCTCTGCACCAACAAAGATTAGGCTACTGTTTGGCGCCATCTTGTGTCAAACACTGGACAACAGCAATTAACAATGGAAAATGTCGACATTAACATGTACGGTAAAATCAAAACATTTAAACAGTGGATAGAAGAACGAACAACGACAAGACACAGAGAGCTTACTGAGACTGAACTTGACAAAATAGAGCATGACACACAAAAAAATACAGAATGGGCATTAAAACTTCTCAAAGACTGGCTAAAAGAGAAAAAAAATGGAGACAGACAAGTATGAAGCAGAGGATCTTAATAAGGTATTACGATCATTTTATGCATCTGTGCAAAGTTTCGCGGAAGGATAAAAATGTTAATTTAAAACAAATATGCCAATAAAATGTTTCAAATTCATATTCATATCCGTTTTTTTTCTTATGTGGCAAGTAGCCGTGTAATAAGCGGGATAATGTAGAGGCAGCCGGTAGTTATCGGGAAATAAGCCCCTTCAGTGTGATACAAATCTGATCACACTGTCGGGGCTTATTTCCCGATAACTACCGGCTGCCTCTACATTATCCCTTATTTAGTCAGACTCATTCTTAAGACACAGTATTAACTTCACGGCTATGTTTATGCAGTGGTGTAAAGTAACAAATTACAAATACTCTCATTACTGTTACTGAGTTTTTTTTTTCAGGAATTGTACTTTATGAAGTAATTTTAAAACAGTGTACTTTTACTTGTTCTCGAGTACATTTTTAGTTCTGTATCTGTACTTTTACTCCACTATTTTCTCTCAACCTGCTGTCACTACATTTTCTGCTTATTTTTTCCTGTCAGTGATTCTTGTCCAGTGATTTGTCAACCAGTAGAGATTTTGGACTATCGTCTCGGTTACGCACCCACGTCACTTTGCTGTGCGCGTGGCCAGGAAAACTTAACGTTTGTACACATTTAAGTGCCGCAGTTTTAAAACAAGTGATTTTAAGCTATTGAAACCCGATTGAAACACAACAGTGCTATGTGCGCAAGCCTTTTCTGTGTGAGAGGAGCACGCACGTCGCGTATCCGCTGCTCATTAAGCTCGTGAGCATTTTTGTCGCTTTTTTGGCCTTTAAAACACATATGCGTCAAAATTTCCTCATAAACATGACCATTTAGGGCTCAAGAGAAAGAGGGCATGTAACTAATTTATTTAGCTGACGCTTTTATCCAAAGCGACTTACAATTGCTTAGAGGTCACACACCTCTGGAGCAACTAGGGGTTAAGTGTCTTTCTCAGGGAAACAATGGCGTGTCACAGTGGATTCGAACCCGGATCTCTCACACCAAAGGCGTGTGTCTTATCAGCTGTGCCAGTGGATCAAACAGCATTGAAAATCTCTCACTGCTCTTGACCAAATCACTTTTCTACCTTTAATAAGAGAGTATATATGAGATATACATACATACACATATACATATGTACTATTATTTTTTATCATTCTTTCATCACTGACTATCTTCAGTAAGCTTGAGTTTTGTTTGTCTTTATCTTCTTTTTTATGCTTTTTATACTTTTATGTAAGCTTTTTTTGTGAGAATTATTCAAATTCTATGGCAATTCTTTGAAACTGTTTATTATTATTATTGTTATTAGATATTTTTTTTTTACTTAAAAATGACCATAAAAGAGAATTACACTGATATAAAGCTACATTTTAATTTGCATGGTATAAGGTGGAATAACAGTCACGGCATAGTACTCACTACTTTTAAGTACTTTTAAAGGAGCTACTTTTTACTCGTACTTTGAGTGGTATTTAGGGCAGGTACTTTTATTCCACTTACATTAAATTTTTGTTAAGTCATTGTAATTTTACTTGAGAAGGATTTTTCAGTATTCTTCCCACCACCGTGTTTATGGGTACTTTATAATAATGTTCATTAGTTAACATAAGTTAATGTATTAACTAACATGAACAAACCATGAGCAATACATTTGTTACAGTATTTATTAATCTTTGTTAATGTTAGTTAAAAGAAATAAAGCTGTTCATTGTTTGTTCATGTTATTTCACAGTGCATTATAACTAACGTTAACCAAATTAAAAGTATTAATAATTGTTGAAATTAACATTAATAAAGATGAATAAATGCTGTATAAGTGCATCATTAGTTCACGTTAACTAATGTAGTTAACTAATGAACATTATTGTAAAGTGTTACCTGTTTATGCAACCGGCCACAGGTGTCTTGTCAGTGCTTTCCAAACTGTGGTCCGCTGCCTCCTAGTGGACTGTTACGGTATTACAGTTGAGCCGTGGCTTTGTCTAAATCAAAATGTTAAGAGTATTAAATCAAAATCTTTTAAATGTTCTACATGTATTTGCACTCTTTATATGTGTTTATATTTTATGTTATTATTTTGTCTAAATTGGGTTTGTGTCATCCTCTATGTTATAGAGAAACAAATCTATGTTCACTTAACACAAAAACTTAAATTAAAGTGATGGATATTTATTAAGTGTGTTGTGGTGACTGCCAGTCAGTCACTCACAGAGGTTGTGGGCAAATGCTGTTTGACTCGTGTACCAATAACAATGTCCATATCGTCACGTTCACGTTTTATATTTTGTTTATTCACATATGGTTTAAATATTAAAGAGAGTTTACAAAGTATACAAATCTTACATATGGCTTTCCAATGCCCTTCCAATCTCAAGGTCAAAACTGGTATGCTCATTACCCGCACCTGTGCAGCATTTCCTCTTTACCCATTTTATACATATTCCAATCTCAATACTCCACCTAGTGTACAAAATCACAATAACCCCATATATGGCTCTTACACACCGGGCCCTAATGGTAAATGGCAGGCAGACATTACAATTTGGACTACAACAAACACACGGATTGTACAGATTACAATCACAATGTAAAGATTAGCTGGCCAATCACACACAGCGCTTTTCAAATCAATGAGTTTTGTACAAAATCTGTGCATTTCAGGAAGAGAGGGAAATCTGGAGCTACAAAAATCTACGGCATGTGGAAAACAATGTGTCTTTTTAACCATAAACCATGCAAACACATTGTATTATACCAAATACACAAAATAACGTTGTTTTTTTAGCAATGAAATAGGTGCACTTTAATTTTAAAACATTAATTTTAACATATATCAGTGCTATTGTTTTGTCTCAAGATGCATACCACCAGTATTGTGTTTTGTAAGGTTTGCTTGTAAAAACTACATAAATGTCCTAAAATAACTAAGACCTAGTCCTGGATTGACCTAAACACTGTCGGGAAACTGCCCCATGGGCTTTAATTTTTCAGTAACTGCTTAAAAGCTTAATAATAAAAAATTGTGCACATAATCATATGAGTTACATGTTATTGTAACAACCATCAAAATACCTTTTGCATTATAATTTCTCTTTTTAATTTTTCCAGTTTATATTGCATAATCAACACATAAAAACCACATAAGACTGAATGATGGCCAAGCCTTTGTGAGCTTTCAATATAATTTAGAAGTTAGAAAACAAATAAACATATACATGTACATCAAGTACCCTGTTGCATAAAATCTGAGAGTTTGTGAACACTGCACAGTCTGAAGTGCATGTCATTTTCTAATGAGACTGTTGATTGATTTCATTTCATCACTGTTCAGAGGAGAAAGGCTGTATCCTCGGAGTTCAGGCTTACCTGTTAAGAAAACATTTTATAAAACAGTGTAGATTCTAGACATCTACTAATATTAATAAACAATAAACTAACATGTTGGAAAGCAGTAGGGAGCAACAATGGACATAATATAAAGATTATATAAAGATTTTCTACATGATAAAGACACAGGCTTAAGATGAGGCTCTACCTTGTAACACATTTAAACGATTTACTTTTGCCTTTAGACATTTGCGGAGATCATTTATTTCTTTGTCAAGCTGCTCCTGGTCTGTATGGAAGAAATAGAGGACCAGTAAACACAGAAAGTACATAAATAATTCAATTTAATCATATTGTTAAAAATACATACTTGCCTTTAAGAATCATGGATGTGCTATTTTCTTGGGAGAATTTGATGAACATATTTCCAAAACACACCTTAACATTTTCTAGAGTACAAATTACGAAGGAATGAAATACAGTTAGCATCTGACTACAAGGACACAAAACAATTCACATATGCAAATGCATATTCATAAATATGTGATGTAGATATTCTAAGTGCACAGAACAGTCCTTATGAAAAGTACAACATAGTTTAGACTTGCCGTTTGTTGAACGGTTTCGTAAAGCATTGAGTGCTTCTCGGTTCCTGTTTCTACGCAGATCCAGATCCACAATCTGTAAACATTATCAAATTAAACTAACATCTCCCAGCATGATTTTTTAAAAATCATTAAACTCACCTGTTGTCTGTCTGCAAGTATATCTTCTGCAGCCACTTCTACCTCTGTCAGATACTCCAATACACGCTGCGCACTCTCATCCATGCTTGCTGCTGTGTGTATGTGTGCTTTACAATAACAAGTCCGACTGAACGTGGAAACAAGTTCTGCTATATTTCCGTTCCGCCTTACTTTGAGCGCTTTGCCCCGTTGCTGCGGTAAGTACGTCAACAATTGACTGGCTTTTTTGGTAAGTATGGAGTAATAATATAAATGCATGGTATGCAGGGTATGGCAGTCGTCGCCATACCCTGAAATCCAGGCAAAACAACAGAAATAAACAGTTTCATTATGATGCTAATTAAAGATCATTTAAAATATTTTAGTAGAACAGTTCTGAACAATGCTACGTTCCTAATAGTACTAGAGGTGCTTCACAATGGTTCCTCCGCCATCATTTCTTTAATTGCACCGCGAGGAGTTAGGAGGCTTTCTGAGGAGTCATAAGCAATGACAAAGAGTATAGAAGCATAGATATGTATATAAAGGCTAGATGGCTCAAGGCGGAGTCAGCTGTGTCGTCACTTGGCGGCCATCTTAGGTCAGTGCTGCCATAGTGCTGCTCCCTGCTGCTGTGGACGGAAGGTGAGTGACATACGCCAACTAAAATGCTCGTAACTTGCTGAATTCTTGACGGATTTACAAACGGTTTGGTTTTTTACAAACGTTATTAACGTGGCTATAATTATGGATGCTTTAACATGTTTCATGAATTTTTTATTTATTTTTTGTATACGTATTCAGTGTCATAGGTACATCTTTGACGTTTATAACAAACCAATCCGTTTGAAAATCGGTAAAAAATTAAGCAAGTTATGGTCATTTAAAAGTACCTGCATCATTAAAACTCAATGCTACGAGTGAGCGAGCGCCCTGTCCTAAGATGGCCGCCAAAATGCGGACGTTCAACTCAATTGGCCATCAGCGCGGACGAGCCATCTAGCCTTTATATACATATCTATGTATAGAAGCCCAAGAGGCGAAGCTCTGTTATGTTATGGGTAACAGTCTGTAGATGGCGCTGCGGAGCCACGGCCGCCATTATGGACTGAAAGCTGCTGAAATCGTTAGCGCGCCTCACAACTGTTCCACACTCTTCCATTCTATGTCAGTGCCTCTTCTCTCACAAAAAGAAAAAAATACAACAAAACTTCTCATACACAAATGCTCACACAATAGATGGTGGTGTCTGATTAATTACTGAGATCTTATGGCTCCATTTTAGTACTGTTTATAGTTCATGTGTGCGCTTAGATTGCACATCTTTTTTGTACCTTTCCGCCTGTAATAGGACATTCACAGATTGTTTTTGTTCTTGCCATTGAAACGTTCACTGTGTGCACTTTCACTGAAGATGTTGAAAAAACTTGTTAATATTTTTGTGATATTCTATGTAAAAGATTAACTCTGAAGAAATGTTCATTTATAATTTTATTTATTTATTTTTCCAAATCATATGGTGATGTTCACTCATTTCAAAATCAACATTTGAATAAATATCTTATTACTGTGTGTCTGCCTATATATTATTTCATAAATTTCTGTTATATAACAAGGAAAATGCATAATAGAACATAAATATTGATAGATTAAAGGTTTGCAGTAATTTTATAATTGTATCTTTGCAAACCGTTAGTGGTAGGCTAATGAAGCCGATTCGGTGGGGGACATACCCTTACGAAAAAGTATTATAGGAATCTTATAGTATTTTGGGACAAAATAGTATAGTAATCTTATATGAATACTATTAATATATAGTTATTTGGGACATACTATAGAAGTACGATAAGACTACTATAGAAATACTTTAGCAGCTTTAAAATATTATAGAGGTATTAGAACATCACAGAAGTAGGCTATGTAATGTTCTGTAATACCTCTATAATATCCAGAGCCGCTATAGTATTTCTATAGTAGTCTTATCGTACTTTTAAAGTAATATTTTGTCCCAAAATACTATTTTCCTAAGGATAATTAGGCCATGCATAAACACGTTGTTTTCGTATTTAGATATGACGACCAGGAAAAAAAATAAGTTATGCCAAGTTTTTGTTATGTTAAGTTGGTTCAGTGCCATTGACTCTCATTATTTTTTCTTCCTTCAGTTTTCAGGCCATAATGGCGGCCGCGCCGTCACTTCATGGGGGCAACTGTTGCTATGGAGCGTTCTATTGAGTTTCACCTCTTGGGCTTCTATACTCTTTGGCAATGATACACAATCATGTATACTATGCGGAAGTGTTTTATCAACTAAACCCAACATTATCTGTCTGCACAAGCGGTGGCCGCAGTTTCAGGACCGCAGTTTTAGGACCCTCGTTTTTTTTAACAGCGCCATCTAGCGAAACTGTAGCCTCTGGTGGTGCAGGCAGATGCTACTCGAAAAAAGTGCCACCAATGCAGTATTTTCACCCAATTTAAACTACTTTTAAAGTTTTAGATGTTTTTAAAAGTTTATTACACCCAAATACTGCTTTCTTTATTGAAATTAAATCTGATTTTTAGGAATGTTAAGTAATTATTGGCTCTACGTTGCATTATTTAATAACTCATCGAGTAAACTAAAAAACAAATCGTGTACTGTACTTTTGCCTTTTTAGTTAATCACATATTCAAGAACAAAGGGAATACACAAGGATGACTCTGGGGGTAGATTTAAAATTTGTGTATTTATAAAATTAGGCTATATATTGCAACAGTTGAATTTGAACACACACACAAAAAAATAGTGTAACACTTTACAATAAGGTTCATTAGTTAACATTAGTTAATGTATTAACTAACATGAACAAACCATAAGCAAAACATTTGTTACAGTATTTATTAACCTTAATCTTTATTAAGCTAAATAAAGCTTTTAATTGTTTTTTCAAGTTAGTTCACAATTCATTAACTACCTATCAAGTATTACTAATTGTTAAAATTAACATTAACAAGTATTAATAAATGAGTGCAGTTTATTATTAGTCCATGCAACTAATGTAGTTAACTAATGTTAACTAATTAACCTTATTGTAAAGTGTTACCCAAATTTGTTAATGACTTGAACAACATAAGAACTGCATGGACAATGTCTTCACTGACTCCTAAGTGAGAGAAAGATAAAGAAATGAATGAAACCAGGAACATGTTCAACAACTCTTTAATTTTTGATTTCAAATTTTAAAGATCTTAGTCACCACAGAGCACACACATTATATACGATACAAAATTATATCAATCTTCATACAAGTAATGTTCTTGTTAGTATTGCATACTGTTCATTACAGGATCAAAGGTTCTTGAAACATTCATGTCAGTAAAGCACATCTGAGCAGATAAAAAATAATAATAGAGAGAGATAGATAAATATAAATATTAAATATTTAAAGCACACATTGTGATGTATGCAGCAGCAACTGGATGCTCTCCCCTCTTTTTTTCAATTGTTTGTCTATGATTCGATTAAATTCCTCCACTTCACTGAAATAGTACATAAAGAACATAATCACTGATTAACAAAAATGCTGTACAGTACAGTACAATACAGTACAGTACACCGTACATGACACAATCTAACACGTGGTATTTTAACAGTCAATTATTATGATGGCCTACTGTTATGTCTGACTATAAAAATGTCACATGTCTCAATCAACATTAAAACTACATCTACATGAAGAGACATACTCATAACATTTATTGTGTGGTAACGTCAAAAAGGCTGACTGTGAGCATGTGACAGTTAAAACATATTTATATTATTTTAACAAAAAAAAAAAAAAAACGAGTAACAAGATTTTACAACCAGCGTAATACAGTTTTCTTGTACTGTCACCACATCAACACAAGCTTTCATGCAACAGTTTTATTAAACAAATGTGCTAACAAGTCATTTATAGCATTATTCTATGTAAAGCACGTTGAATGACCTCTGTGTATGAAATGTGCTACACAAATAAACGTATCACGATTGTATTTAATGTTCAAATAAAAATTGATTCACACTTGATACTCACACTCTGCTTGTCATCCATCTTTGTTGGTCCTCTAGTTCGCTAGGTGGCGTTGTCACTAAAAACCTAGGGCCCTATAGCTGCGGTCCTATGACTGCGGTCCCGAAACTGCAGCCTCCGCTTGTGCAGGCAGATGCTACTCACTAAACCTGAGGCACGGATAAATCTCCTCCCCCTTTCACGTCGTCATTAAACACACATAAATCATGCTATTAATCATTAAATTATTGTAAATGTAGACTCGTTTCAGATTCTTTATTTAATATTTATGTTTAAACCATCGATCTATAAATGATCAGATCAGTGGTATAGACACATATATTAATCTTACAGCACTTTTAAGAATGTCTTGATTTTAATGTAGTAAGGATATGAACTATAACTCAAGTATTTATTTAACTTTATTTTATTAAATATTTGGGTTTTTTAATGCACTTGATAATTTAATACCAGAGAATAAACTTTGTAAAGAGAGAAAGGAAAGAGGATATCATTACACTTAATACTTCGTCTCCTCCGTCCTTTCAAAAGAGTCGTTTCTTGTTGTCATAAACAATTTTTTTTTTCAGAAATTCAAAAAGTATACAAGGAGTTATTTAAAATATATAACTCGCAACAATTGAAGATCAAGTAAACATAGATTATAAAGTAGTTAAAGAAATAAATAATAAGTAAAAGAAAGAGGAAAAAAATGCCAGTGGTAAGTTACAACAATTTAAAATAATAAAGAGTTTTATGGGTTTTTCTTGCCTTTTTGTTTTTGATTTTGTCCAGTGTAATACCATATTGTTTAATTTCTTTTAAAAATTGTTCAAAGTTTGGCTTAGCTTTCATCCATCTTTTTACATGAATATGATATTTTCCAAGTAAAATAAAAAGTTGGATAAGGAAAAACATCTTACTTTTGGAATCAACAATGTCCTGTACAAAGAAAAAACTACATCATATGGATCAATTTGTATACATATTTCACACAACCTAGAAATGAAGTTAGATACATCTACCCAAAACATTTTTGAGTATACGCAGTCAAAAAAAAGATGAGTGACAGATTCTTTGGCAATACCACAAAATTCACACAAGTTTTCAACATTCAAATGGAAACATTCAATCACCTCTTTGACAGGGTAAATTCTAAGTAAAATTTTATAAGAAACTTCTTTAATTTTATTAATAATAAAAAAATGATTTGTTATTGACCATACTTTTTCCAATTAATATCTTTAAATTTTGTGGACCAAAGCACTGTTGAAGATGGTAAATAATTTGTTTTTAAAATATTTCTTATATATTTATTATTACATTTATCTTTCAGTATATCAATATCCCCAATAAACATTGTATCACTACAAAAACTGGTTTGAAGATCAACATTTACAGGATAGAATCCAGGATTTCCTAATAGTAGTACAATTTTAACAGAGATTGCATCAAAGATGATAGCATATTCTTTTGGCCTCACAGGAATCATAAATTTGTTGAGAAATTCAGAATGTTAAGAGTAAACCAACCTTGTTCATTAAGCAATTGATTAACAGTAAGAATTCCATTGTCATACCAAGTCTGATTAAATATAGATTTTTTTTGTACAAGATATCTTTGTTATTCCATATAAAGTATCGATGCGGAGAAAGTTATGTTTATAAATTAATTGCCAAGCCAGCAATGCCTGCTTATGAAAGTTTGCCAATTTAACTGGGATTTTGTCAACCGAAAAGTTACATTTTAAAAGAAAATTAATGCCACCCAAAGAATTAAATATGTAATTAGGGAAATTATTCCAAATACTGTCTTTATTTTTAATAAATGCAAGTATCCATTTAATCTTTAACACATTATTAAGATCTTTAAAACTTAAGACTTCAAGCCAAGGCCACCAAAAGCTCTATTATTATTTAGAATATCTTTCCGTAAATAGTGTATTTTCTTCCTCCAAATAAAATCATAAAGAATCTTATCCAATTCTTTGACAACAATGTTTGGAACATCTGCTGACATTGATATATAAACAGACCTTGAAATCCCTTCTGCTTTTGAAAGCAGAACACGTCCATTTAGGGACAGATCTCGCATAAGCCACATATTAAATCGATTCTTAATTTTCTCTATAATAGGCTCAAAGTTTAACTTGCTTCTTTGATTCAAATCTTTACATACCATTATCCCAAGGTATTTGAGATTATCTTTAATTGGTATACCACAAATTTCCTTCAAGACACAATCTTTAAGAGAAAATAAAATGGACTTATTCTTATTCATCACTAATCCAGAGATACCAGAAAAATATTCAATACAATTAATAACTTCACCCACATCATCACTATTTTTGATAAAAATTGTGGTATCATCTGCTAATTGACTAAGTTTGATCTCTTTCCCAAACACTGATATTCCTTGAAAACTTGTTTTTTTGATACGTGCACCCATAACCAAAATAAAGAGAAAAGGACAGCCTTGTCTTATCCCACGGCCTATATCAAATCTCTGACAAGTACCGTGAGACAGCTGGACTGAACTATTACAACCATTATAAAGTGTACGAATTGCTTTTTGAAAAAAAATTCCAAAACCAAAAATAACTTTGAACATAAACGCATGTTCAGTAGTATCGAACGCTTTATAGAAATCAATGAATAATATAAAGGAATCATCAGGAATAAGGTATCTATAATCAATTAAATCTAAAATTAATCTAATATTATTTCCAATAAAATGTCCTTTCAGAAAACCCGACTGCTCTTCGTCAATTATTGTATTCAGATATTTCTTAAGACGTTTTGCAAAGATTAAAGAAAAAATGTTGGTATCATTATTTAACAAACTAATTGGTCTCCAATTGTCTAAGAATAGTTTATCTTTGTTAGGCTTTGGTTAGTGTAATTACCCTTTGTTTTTATGATGCAGGCATTTCTCCCAAATCAATTGCTTTAAAAACAGCAAGTAAAAAGGGTGCAAGGTCATCACAAAACTTTTTAAAAAAAATTCCCTGTCAATCCATCATTCCCAGGAGCCATGTTGTCTTTAAGATTATTTATACAATTAGTAATTTCCTCAATATTTAATTCTTTATCACATAACAGTTTGTAATCTGATGAAATTTTATTAATGCTGGTGGACACATTATCAAGAAAAAAATCTGCATCATTTAGTTGATTATTTGAACTATACAATTTACTATAAAATTGATGAACAAAACAAGAAATATCCCTGGGATTTTCATTAGTAACTCCATTAATTATTAATTTATTTACAGATGTTATTTCTCCATTTCTTTTTTCTAAACCAAAAAAGTATTTTGTGTTTTTTCTCCTGCTTCCATCCATTTTCGTCTAGACATAACAAAAGCACCCCTAGCTTTCTCTTCATAAATCTTATCCAGATCACTCTTCAATGTAGCAAGCAAGTTTTAATAATTCAGTGCTTTATATTTAGGTTCTTTTTACAAGTGATGGATATTATTTCATTAATTATTTTATTTTCATTTTCTTTTTTCTTTTTCTTAATGGATTTTCCATATGATATTGCAAATCTCCTCATTTCAAATTTAGTTTGT
The DNA here is from genome assembly GCA_025389145.1 of Misgurnus mizolepis. Lineage (NCBI taxonomy): Eukaryota > Metazoa > Chordata > Actinopteri > Cypriniformes > Cobitidae > Misgurnus > Misgurnus mizolepis. The sequence goes on along the minus strand of JAIFKI010000010.1, from coordinate 40,998,416 downwards.
TCCCATAATTCCCCATAAGTTTGAATCAAAGAAGCCTGTTGCCAATATTTAACTATTAACTTCTTAATTTGGTCAGAAAATCATTGTAATCCAGTAAACTATTATTTAACTTCTAATATCCTTGCTTAATTCTGCTTGACTGACAAACTAACACATTGATTTTAATTGATATGCCTTTGTGATCTGTTAAAACTGATGGTTCAATAGTAACAAATTCAACTCTCTCTTTTATATGTTCTGAAATAAGCCAAAAATCAATACGTGACGGTTGAGATCTGTCCATATTACTCCATGTATAAGTGATTGTGGATTTTTATATCTCCATATGTCGATTATGTTCAGCCGTAAACAAATATTGCTTAATTAATTTGCCATATTGTCAACTCTGAGTGGCCATGGACAGCAGCGTAACGAGCCAACACCGGGCCATACGCGCACCACAACAAAAACATAACACTGGTGACAGCGCACCATAACATGAAAAAACACTGCTGGTGACAGCACACTATAACATATTGTTACTCACTGCTATGACTACACACACATACACCTAGGTCTAAATACATAAAAAAGATGCTCACTTACATTATAGAAACATTACATTATACAATATACATTATATTGAAAAAAAGATGGCGCCTTTGTACACGGCATGCCGTCTGCCGCTCCTGCTATTATTTCAACTATTGTTGCTCTGGTTACCGAAATGCGACGCACTTTTGACTTACAACCGACAGTCATTGATGGATATTCGTGTCTCTTTTATAAACAGTTTTAAACCGGAGGTGGAACTCCTTTTTAAACAAACACATCAGAAACTTTTAACGGAGTTTCCTCACTGTATACGCCGGTGGCCTCTCTGCATCTCGCGGAAAAAGCGCAAGAGAAGACGCGGATGCAGGGGGGGGTTATACATCAAAATGAAAACCTACCTTCGGGCGGGACATCACGGCGATCTGCTTGGCCACGGCCGCAGCGAGGACCTTTTTGTCCCCTGGCGACCGATGGAGTTACCCTACAGGTGGCTTCGACCTGTTCTCCCCCTGTCTCCACACCATGGCATCCTGGTCGGCTCTCCTCGGATCTACCGCTGTCACCGACGAAATGGAGTGACCCACGGTAACCTGCGCTCGCTGAGCAGATCATCGTGCTCCCCGGCGGCGATTCCTCCACCAAAAATGGCTCTTATTAACGCTCGATCATTGGTGAATAAGACCTTCCTGCTGAACGATTTCTTTACCTCTCATAGCTTGGATTTTATGTTTATCACGGAATCATGGACTAAGGTTGGTGACTTAACTCCCTTTTCTGATTTGGTTCCGGCTGACTGCACTTTTTTTAACTCTCCTCGCCCGAATAAGAAAGGAGGTGGTCTAGTAACAATCTTAAAAAACTGCTTCGCGGATCATTGTCGGTCTATTTCTACTGAAATGTTCTCCAGCTTTGAAGTTCAGCTCCTCTGTTTAGACTGGAATGGTCCGATTTTATTGGGGGTAATTTACCGTCCTCCTCATACCTCAACAGACTTTATTCAGCAGCTTACTGAGTTTATTGGCAATATTGCCATAAAATATGACCGCTTTGTATTAGTTGGTGATTTTAACATCCATGTTTGCTGTCAGTCTAACCATCTATCTAAGGAGTTTCTCAATCTTATTGATTCGTTCAATCTGGTTCAATGGATTACGGCCCCTACGCATGCTCACGGTCACATTTTAGATCTTGTACTATCTTATGGGCTAACTGCTTCTGACATCGCTATTTCAGATGTGCCGCTATCGGATCATAAGCCGATTTTATTTTCCCTGTTACTTCCCACCCTCTCTCCCTTACCCAAGAAAGCTTTCACTCTCTCTCGTTCTTATTCAACGAATTTTGGGGCAAATTTTAATCAGTACTATCTGGACTCCTATGCACATCTATCCACGGACTTATCGTTATCTGATCTAGATGCCGATCAACATCTAAGTCTACTGAACTCTGCCTGGCTGGATGTTTTAAATATGTCTGCTCCATTAAAACCCTTTAAACACAAAGCCAAATCTGCTCCATGGCAAAACCGGGACACTCGTTTGGCTCGTCAAACCTGCAGAAAGGCCGAGCGTAAATGGAAAAAGGACAGGCTACACATCTCCTTTCATCTATTTAAAGACAGCTTATCCGCCTATCAGTCTGCAGCCAAATCAGCTAAAGCTTCATATTTTTCTGACTTAATTATGAGAAATCATTCCTCCCCTAAAGTATTGTTCTCTGTCATAAATTCTGTCATTAATCCGCCTTTGAAATATGCTCATGCTGCTTCTGCTGCTCTATGTGAAGGCTTTTTAAAACATTTTATAGATAAAATATCTAATTTGAGACCCAAGTCTTGCTCTACGACTGCATCTATTGAGCCCCCTCTCCTCTGCTCGTCTCCCGCATTCTGGGATAATTTTGAACCTGTTTCTCTCCCCTCTCTCAAAAAAATAATTGAATCCACCAAGCCATCCTTTTGTCCCTATGACACCATTCATCCAAAATATTTAAAAACTATCATTGATACTATCGGGCTTGATCTGGTTTCCTTTTTTAATAAATGCCTGCTAACTGGCTCTATTCCCACTTCCCTCAAAGTAGCGACTGTCACCCCACTTCTTAAGAAGCCTTCTCTAGACCCCTCTATTTTAAATAACTTTCGCCCAATTTCAGTTTTACCATTTATTTCTAAGATTTTAGAAAAAAATGTACTTGAACAACTTCAGTCCTTTTTACATCTTAATGGTATATCTGAAACCTTTCAGTCTGGTTTTAAATCTGCTCACAGCACAGAAACGGCGCTTCTTAGAGTTTTAAACGACATCCTTTTAGCCTCTGACTCCGGTGACTCTGTGGTCTTGGTTCTCTTAGATCTCTCCGCTGCCTTTGATACTGTGGACCACTCCACTTTGTTACTTAGATTAGAATCTGACGTGGGTCTTAAAGGCACGGTCCTCGAATGGTTTCATTCTTTTTTAACGGATAGACAATTTTTTATAAAATTAGATGACTTTTCCTCTTCTGCTGCTCCCCTCTCGTGTGGCCTCCCACAAGGGTCGATACTAGCGCCAACTCTTTTCTCCTTGTACATGCTTCCCTTGGGCTCTATCTTGAGAAGGCACGGGATACGTTTCCATCTCTATGCAGACGATACACAGATCTACATTCCCATTAAGAAAAATGACTCGTCTGCTCTTAGAATGCTTTTAAAGTGTCTAGATGAGATTAAAATCTGGCTCGCCCAAAACTTTTTAACGCTAAATGAAGATAAAACAGAGGTGATTGTTTTTAATCCTACTGACCACCCACAGGCTTCCACGGTGGATCTGGGCAGCCTTTCAGCTTTCAGATCCTCCCACGTGCGAAACCTGGGGGTCCTTTTAGATGAGTCCCTAAAAATGGACAAACATATCTCCTCTGTTGTTGGTGCGAGTTTCTTCCAATTACGCCTGCTATCTAAGGTTAAACATTTTTTAAATCACAAAACGCTTGAAATGGCCGTGCATGCTTTTATTACCACTCGTGTGGACTACTGCAACTCACTCTATAGCGGTATCTCCAAAACTCAAATAAACCGTCTTCAACTCGTCCAAAATGCTGCTGCTCGCTTCCTTTATAACAGCCGCAAAAGCGACCATATCACTCCCATCCTAAGATCCCTGCATTGGCTGCCTATCCAACTCAGAGTTGATTTTAAAATCCTTTTACTGGTTTTTAAATCATTACACAACCTTGCCCCCAGTTATCTATCTGAGCTAGTTCATCGTTACACTCCCGCCAGAAACCTGAGATCCAGTGATCAGAATCTCCTTCTAATTCCTCCATCAAAATTAAAACGTAGAGGGGATCGTGCCTTCTCGGTGGTAGGGCCCCGTCTATGGAACAACTTGCCGCTCAAGATTAGAGTGGCACCTTCTTTATCTACTTTTAAGTCCCTTTTAAAAACCTATCTGTTTGAGCTGGCATATTAACTTTTATTTGCATTTCACTGTAGTGTATAACCGGTTGGTCTTAATTTTAAACTGTTTTTTGGATTTAATTGTATCGATTTTTATTTCTGCTTTATTTGTCTTCTTTTACTTTTAATGTACAGCACTTTGGTCAGTCTTGTGGCTGTTTTAAATGTGCTTATAAATAAATGAACTTGAACTTGAACTTGATTATAAGCTATAGCGTTACATTATAACCACATCATAATTTATAGCGGCATTTTCCGGGCTTCAGTTCTGGATGTGATGATGCACACAGCAGCTCTAAACTTCAGACAAAACACAGCTCAATCATTACATATGCAGGATCGATCCATACTGTTTAAAATCAGTTGTTTGCTATACTGCTGCACTTTGTGCTTTGCTTTAGGTGTCTTGTGTAGTGTTTGGGTATTTAAAGCGTTATTGACAGCCGGGTGTCGTCAAACTACCGCGAAAGTGATTCGCGAAAAATTGCTCTCGCGGAACTTTGACATCATCCGGCTGCGGGTTCTTGTGGTGCCGCATGAAGTCGAACAAGCCTATTGAAAACCCATGAGAAAGCCTGGGAATAGCGGAAAGTAACGAATATGTGATAGGCCCGCCGACTGTCAATCAAATTCTTCCAGGGCGGGCCCCTGATTGGTCCGGGCATAGATATGTATATAAAGGCTAGATGGCTCGTCCGCGCTGATGGCCAATTGAGTGGAACGTCCGCATTTTGGCGGCCATCTTAGGACAGGGCGCTCGCTCACTCGTAGCATTGAGTTTTAATGATGCAGGTACTTTTAAATGACCATAACTTGCTTAATTTTTTACCGATTTTCAAACGGATTGGTTTGTTATAAACGTCAAAGATGTACCTATGACACTGAATACGTATACTAAAAATAAATAAAAAATTCATGAAACATGTTAAAGCATCCAGAATTATAGCCACGTTAATAACGTTTGTAAAAAACCAAACCGTTTGTAAATCCGTCAAGAATTCAGCAAGTTACGAGCATTTTAGTTGGCGTATGTCACTCACCTTCCGTCCACAGCAGCAGGGAGCAGCACTATGGCAGCACTGACCTAAGATGGCCGCCAAGTGACGACACAGCTGACTCCGCCTTGAGCCATCTAGCCTTTATATACATATCTATGGGTCCGGGCCCGTAAGCAACGCTTACCCTGCTTACCGATAGTTACGCCCCTGGCCATGGATCTTGTTGTCCATCAAACACTGTGTTAAAGTCACCACCACAAATGATCTCAGCAGAGGGGCACTTCGAATGTAAATGATTAATATGGCCTTCAATATCCTGAAAAATCAACTTTTTTATTATTAGTGGCATATATATTTATAATAATAACTTTAACTTTGTTAATATCAATAAGTAAAGCAACCCAATGACCTTGATTATCTGTTTTGTGACTTAGAACCTTCCCTGAAAGTTTGTCTTTTAAAATAGCGACCCCTGCTGTTCTATTTGAGGCACCAAAAGAAATCCAAATGTCAGAACCCCATTGATTCTTCCAAAAAAGAACGTCATCTTTGCAGGCATGAGTTTCTTGAATGAAACAAAAATCTGCTTCTTTACCCATACAAAACAAGAACAGAGCTTTTCTTTTTAACATCTCTCGTATTCCCCTGGCATTAACTAAAAATATTGTTATTGACATGAACTCGAACAAGAATGAAAGAACACCTTAATAGAACAATAAGGTGAACAACAAGCAAATTAAGGTTGAAAGTGTTGAGAGTGTATAATAAAGGGTATAATCTTACTCTTATCTTTTTTCGAAAATCAGTCACATTCATAGTCATTTTTTAAAAATCCTGCTTGCTTTGATTTGATTTGATTTGATTTTGCTGTGTACTAATGAATAGAAGCAATATAAATAAACGTATAGTTAGTTTTAGTCTTTAAAGAATAAAAGCCTAAAGCCAACACATTTTCCGTTTCATAGTCATTTAAGATTCAGATCACAAAGTAAAGAGAGTAGTGCAGGTTTACATTTTAATTTCTTTACCATCTACGATTGCCTTGACTCCCACAAAGAAGGCCTTTTTACCCTCTTTCCGTGCTCTGTCGATCGAAGGCCAAAGGAGATTCCGCGTAGCCCTGTCTTTAAACGTGAGGTCCTCTTTGAAGTACATCTTGTTCTTTTTAAGAAAGTCATCGGATGCGCTGTCTTATATCCGGCCCATCCAATTTAACAGCTGTATTAAGTTTTCTTGAAATAAAATTTTCAATATCAACCCAAAATATCTTGATATAAATACAATGATAAAATAAATGAAAAATTGTTTCTTTTTCATTATTACAGAATTCACATGAATAGTCAATATTTAATTTAAACCTCTCTAATACATGTTTTTCTGGGTAAATTCTGTGCATTATTTTAAATGAAACTTGCTTTACTTTGTTATTAACCAAAAATGTATCAAGCATTCTCCAAGCTTTGCGCCAATTTAAATCTCCAAATATTGATGACCAAAAAAATCTAGCTGGAGGATATGTAACATCATGTATAGGTTCCTAATAGAGTTATTTGAAATGATGTCTTTTAATATATTATTATTTCCAACAAACAGTGAATTCATTAGATTTTCAAAGTTAGGGTTTTCCTTTTCATTTTTAAGAAGAATGAATACTTTCCTAGGTACAGCATCCATTACAATTGCATATTCTCAGGGTCTAATTGGAATTTTAAATTTGTCAAGAAACTCTGTGTCAAGAAATGTCCATGCCATGAGAGCTTGTTGATGAAATCTTGCAAGTTTTACTGGAATTTTATCAATAGAGTAATTACATTTTAACAAGAATTCCAGACCACCAACTTAAACAAGAATTTGGGGAAAGCGTTCCATACATATTATCTTTCTTTTTTTAAGTATTGTGTTATCCAATTAATTTTAAATACATTATTTAGTGTATCATAATTTAATACCTCTAAGCCTCCATTATCTTTATAATTGCACGATATTCTTTCCTCAAGTAGTGTGCTTTCCTCTTCCAAATAAAATCAAAAAGTATTTGTCCAATTCTTTAGTTATTTTAGAGGGCATATCAAGTGACAAGGAAACATAAACTGATTTGGAGATTCCTTCAGCCTTGGACAAAAGGATTCTTCCCTGTAATGATAAATCCCTTTGTAACCACATGTTGAATCTATTGTTAGTTTTCCTAATTATTGGGTCAAAGTTTAATTTACCACGCGTATTTTCATCTTTACATATAATTACTCCTAGATAAGTCAACGTATTCTTGATTGGAATCCCACAAATATCTGATAAATTACAGCTTTTTAAAGGAAAAATAACAGATTTACTCGGATTCATTCATAATCCTGATACATTTGAGAACTTATTTATTCAGTTAACAGCTTTATGGACTTCATGTGTATCTTTTAAAAACACTGTTGTGTCATCCGCAAACTTAAATTCCCTCCCCATAGTTGTAATACCTTGAAAATATCCTTTCTTCAGATGATTAGCCATTACTTGGGTTGCTAATACAAACAAAAAGGGGAAAACGGACACCCCTGTCTTATTCCTCTGCTAATATCAAATCTATTAGATGTTCCTTGTGCCAATTTCACAGAACTGTTGCATCCTTTATATAATGTTTTAACAGCCTTTAAAAAATAATCGCAGAATCCAAAAAACTCAATTGTTTTAAAGAGCCACTAAAATGACCACAAAAAAGTTTATATATTTATTGTTGTGGTCTACCACAATACTGTTGTTTGAATTAAAGTTCAAAAAACGCATTATTTTTCTCATAATATAGATATTTGCAACATCTCTCTATAAAACGCTTGATTGCAGGGCGTCTCTTCAAAGCCCCACCCCCACAAACGCCAAGTATACTCTGATTGGTCAGGGATTCTAAACGATTGTGATTGGTCAATCCTTGTAGCATTACCATATCGGGTTTAGGCTTCTCATGCGTGTACAGATAATCAAACTGCCTCTAGTGCATAGGTGTCATTTACACTGGGGCATAGGTGTCATTTACACTGGGGACGCTGGGGACATGTCCCCACCACTTTTTGAAATGGCTGATTTTGTCCCCACCACTTTTTGAAAGCATTTGGTTAAAATATTCTGAAATATCAGACAATACCTGTGCAACTTACACTGCAAAAATGACTTTCTTACTAAGTACTTTTGTCTTGTTTTCAGTATAAATATCTAAAAATTCTTAAATCAAGATGCTTTTTCTTGATGAGCAAAATGACCTAAGAAAATAAGTCTAGTTTTTAGACAAAAAAAATACAATTTAAGTAAATTTTTGATTAAAACAAGAAAAAATATCTGCCAATGGGGTAAGAAAAAAAAAAAAAAAGATTTATTTTTTCTTAAATACTTAATTTAAGCAAAAATTTCTCACTAATTCTTAGTATTTTGTCTTGTTTTCAGTAAAATATCCTAAAATTCTTAAATTAAGATGATTTTTCAATTTTTAAATTATGATGATTCTTGATGAGAAAAAATCTAGTTTTTAGACCAAAAATATCAAATTAAAGTGATTTTGTGCATAAAACAAGCAAAAAAATCTGCATGGGGTAAGCATTTTTTTCTTGAAATTTTCTTGAATTTAGTGTTTAAGAAAAATGTTCAAGACTTTTTTGCTCTCCCCATTGGCAGATTTTTTTGCTTGTTTTAGGCACAAAATCACTTAAATTTGTTATTTTGGTCTAAAAACTAGACTTATTTTCTTAGGTCATTTTGCTCATCAAGAAAAAGCAACTTAATTTAAATTTTTTTAGATATTTTTACTGAAAACAAGTAAAAATACTAAGAACATTTTTCTTGAAAGTCATTTTTTGCAGTGTACGACTGGTTTTGTGGTCCAGGGTCACATATGTTGCGTTGTGTGCTTATAGTGTGTTATATATTTTACATATGTAATGAATTTCATTGTCATCATTGACTTAACGTGCTGCTGTTTTCTACAGTATGGTGCTTTGGCACTGTTTGGTTGAGCTGGTGTTGCAGGGACTGTTACATGTGCAGTCGACATTGTTGAGGGTTTTATGCTGAGTATTTTTGTGTTGTTGACGGCCTACACATTTTTGATGCGCCGTTATTCAACATTTTTTAAAACATTCTGCTGTAATGTTTTTTCATCTGATCTTTAGTCCCCACCACTTTTCAACACAAAGTGACGCCCCTGCACTGGGGACGCTGGGGACATGTCCCCACCACTTTTTGAAATGGCTGATTTTGTCCCCACCACTTTTTGAAAGCATTTGGTTAAAATGTTCTGAAAAAGCAAGCAATACCTGTGCGACATACACTGCAAAAATGACTTTCCTACTTTTCCTACTTTTGTCTTGTTTTCAGTAGAAATATCTAAAAATTCTTAAATTAAGATGCTTTCTCTTGATGTGCAAAATGACCTAAGAAAATAAGTCTAGTTTTTAGACCAAACATACAATTTAAGTGAATTTGTGATTAAAACAAGCAAAAATATCTGCCAATGGGGTGAGAAAAAAATCTTAAAATAAGATTAGTTTTTTCTTAAAAACTTAATTTAAGCAAAATTTTCTCAAATTTGGCTTGTTTTACACTTCAAACAAGGATTTTTAAGAAAATAAAATCTTAGTATTCTTAGTATCTTAAATTAAAATGCTTTTTCGTGATGAGCAAAACGACCCAAGAAAATAAGTCTAGTTTTTAGACCAAAAATATGAAATTTAAGGGATTTTGTGCATAAAACAAGCCAAAAAATCTGCCAATGGGTTAGGCAAAAAATTTTTTGTTTATGCACAAAATCACTTAAATTTCATATTTTTGGTCTAAAATTATTTTCTTACGTCATTTTGCTCATCAAGAAAATACATCTTGATTTAAGAATTTTTTGATATTTCTACTGAAAACAAGACAAAAATACTAAGTAAGAAAGTCATTTTTTGTCATGCACACGAGTCTTAGTATCTTAGTATTTTTGTCTTGCTTACAGTAAAAATATTAAAAAATATATTAAATTAAGATAAATTAAGTCTAGTTTTTAGACCAAAAATATTAAATTTAAGCGATTTTGAGCATAAAACAAGCAAAAAAAAATCTGCCAATGGGATAAGCAATTTTTTCCTGAATTTAGTGCTTAATAAAAATTTTCAAGATTATTTTGCTTACCCCATTGGCAGATTTTTTTGCTTGTTTAATGCACAAAATCACTTAAATTTGATATTTTTGGTCTAAAAACTAGACTGATTTTCTTGGGTCGTTTTGCTAAATTAAGCATCTTAATTTAAGAATTTTTTAGATATTTTTACTGAAAACAAGTCAAAAATACTAAGAATTTTTTTTCTTGAAAATCATTTTTTGCAGTGTATGTCTGGTTTTGTGGTCCAGGGTCACATAAGTTGCGTTGTGTGCTTATTGTGTGTTTTTTGCCCATTTTTTATGCGTCATTATTCAATATTTTTCCCGTCCTGCTGTAATGTTTTTTCATCTGATCTTTTGTCCCCACCACTTTTCAACACAAACTGACGCCCCTGCTCTAGTGGGCTATTGCATCGCTATTGCCTTGCAGTTTGAGCCTGAATCAGATTTAGAAAGTTTGCAGAAAGAAACAAATCTAACAGATACTCCTTCCCAAGGACGAATCGAGCAGGATGCTTCACAATGCTAAATTTGTAACCACCTTACACTTCGGCTGTGTTGTGGCTGCAACAACAGGGTCACGAAAATTCAGACCTCTGTAATTTTTCCATATTCAGAAATAAAGGTAAACCCCCTGAGTAAATAATCAGTGTATTACAATTCTTCATTTAAGGGTCTGCATATATAATAGATATTTAGTGTCTGTAATGTAAACCCGCTTTATGTCACAGCGGGGCTTTTTAGTCTGATCGTGGTCACTTGTTGTCATTTTCGGTGAAGCTCTGCTGTAGCCTAATGAAGAGAACTGGACTAGTTGTCTGTCACATAATAACCTGTTACTTTCGTTCACTGTGTAAAAGCATGACGGCAAACCTTGGTGCAGAATTTCTTCATAATAATAAACACAGTCGATGTCCAGACACCAAACATCTAAACAGCTCAAATAAAATACCATACACGCGTTCTCCGCAGCGCAGGCCAAACTCTCTCGTGTAAACACACTACATTTATCTGAGTGTTGCGCATGGGATTTAACACAACGTGCAGATAGTTTCGCGCCTACTGTTGTTGTACAACGTCAAGTTTATTATGAAAGTAGCCAAATACTTTCTTGCAAAAAAGGCGCAGTGAATACAAAATATTTTTTACTTTCTTTAAATAGACAATCTATCTATAAATAAGTATGAATATATGTATAAACATGCCTGTTTGAAATATGGATCCAGAAAGATCGCTGTCTACCAATTCAGCACCATTCCCATGGACAGCAGCCGCTAACAATCGTAAGTAAGAAAGGTTTTAAAGTCTTCATAGCACGCTATGTTTAATTAAAAACAACGTTATTGAGAAACACAGCACTGAGTATAAATGTATCAGGTGTTATGAGGTTTATAGAAGCTCCGTCTCTCTCCACTTACTACTCACACTTTTACCGCGGCACGCGGCTCTTGTCAAATGAGTTTGTATAAGCGAGCGAGAACTGCTTCATTCGTTTTATACACCGAATAAAACAAATTGTTTATGCATTTGCTTGTCGATTTAGAGCTATACAGGTTTAAACAGCGGTTGAGTTTAGACATACAGCAGGCTACAGTACGTTAAAAGGCTTCATTTAACGTGCACGCACAAGAGACGATCTATTTTACAGTCCTAGTCTGAAGTTTAAAATGTAACACTACACGGCATGATTTGAAACGATTACATTGTAATATTGTATAGTTTTGTATGATTTACTGAATTATCCACACATCATGGCGCAAATACGCATGAAAAATTCACATATAGGATGTCAGTTTATTTAATTATTTTTAACTATTTGTTATATTTTCCACAGCACTGCGATCGTACACAACTAATAAATATACACATAATAATGTATGCTGGTTGTGAATGTGATCCTAAAGCACTACAAATTAGGAACAGATTAATCCTTAAGGGGCAAACGTTGCACAAATCCAGCCTTGACCTCTACATGTTTAAGGAAGCAGTGATCACAAAAATGACGAGAGGAGAAATAATTTCTGGTTACAGTGCGAATGAATTGCATTGCAACTGTTTATTGCATAAACTGTAACCACTATTTCACTTACTCTTCATACTGTACAATATTATTTTACCCTCACATAAAAAACAGCTTCTTCTAGACATACTGAAATCAATAACTCCGCAATACCGTTAGCAAACAGACTTGGGCTCTTTGACAACAGCAAGTGGGCGGGTATAAGCAGCTAGTGGGCGGGCATTATTCAAATGCACAAGTCCACGTCATACTGTAGAACTACATCTCAGGCGTTTACTGTAGTACATTAAAAATGCCTTCGGTTAAAGGGAATATCTTCCTTTAAATTGGACTGTGAGCTTTGTAACTCTGCACATCCCTTTTATGGTCAAAACTGCTACATTATACTGTAACTAGAGTTAAAAAGTTGAAATCCATGAAAGGGGCTCTTTAAACAAAAATGTATCAAATGCCTTAAGAAAATCAATAAATAACATAAGACTATTATCCAAAATGTACTCATTATAATCGACCATATCTAGTACAAGTCTAATATTATCACTAATATTTCATCCTGGAATAAATCCATTTTGTTCTTCATCATGTCATCTAACCCATGCTTCAGTCATTTAGCAAATATATGTGCAAATACTTTGCCATCATTATTTAAAAGACTAATAGGCCTCCAGTTGTCTAAGTGAAGGATATCTTTATGTGGTTTTGGAATAAGAGTAATAACACCTTGTCTCAGCGAGTCTGGCAATTCTCCTTTATTTATAGATTCTTTATATACTGCAAGCAAAAACTGTGCTAATTTATCTCTGAAAACCTTTTAGAATTCACTAAGAAGTCCATCATTACCTGAGACCGATTATCTTTTAAATTCCCAATACTTTCTTTAATTTCGTCCAATTGTATTTCTTCATCGCAGAATAATTTGAAATCCTTACTAATAGTTTTTATTTGACCCACACTGGCCAGAAATGTATCCATATCATTAGTGACTAAATTAGAGGTGTAGAGATGTTTATAAAACATGTTGGGATACTTCTTTATAATCCTCTGACACGGTATTATTTATTAATAGTCTATTAATTGAGGACATTTCTCCATTTCTCTTTTCTAAGTTAAAAAAATACTTTGTATTCTTTTCCCCCTGTTCGAGCCACATTTGCCTTTATCTTGTAAATGCTCCTCTTGCTTTCTCTTCATAAATAGTATCCAAATCAATTTGTAATGATGATAATTGTAATAATTCTTGGGCATTTAAGGTTCCTTTACAAGAGTGCTCCATAATTTCTTTTATAATTTTACATTCTTTCTGTCTTTTAGCAGAGGCAAGTGTTTTCCCTATTGAAATGGCTAAATTCCTTATTTCATATTTAGTGAGTTCCCAATATATGTATTCATAACTTTAGCCTGAGGCCAATACCGGTCAATAATTTCTATTACTTTCAGACTAAATGTTTCATTTTCTAAAAGTGTCTTATTGAGCTTCCAATAACATCTGTTTGTTTTAAATTTGCTTGAACCATGTTCATTTATGTCAATTGTTATTCCTTTATGATCTGTAAAAACTGAAGGCTCTATGGAAACAGATTGAACAGAATCTTCCAGTGTGTCTGAAATTAAGAAATAGTCAATACGTGACTGTTTGGACTGATCTTTGTTACTCCATGTATACATAATTTGGTTTGGAGTTTTACGGCGCCAAATATCTATTAACCCTAAACGAAAGCACACTTTGCTTATTTCAGCATTAACATCATGTTTTGATGCCTGGCCATCTATCCATTATTCCATTATGTACAGAGTTAAAGTCCCCACCCCATATTATTTTAGTATCAGTGAATTTATTCCCTATTTGTACTAATTTTAATTCAATGTTTTTAAAAAACACAGCATTTTGTTGTTTGTTGTTAGTGGCATAAGAGTTCACCAAGACATACCGTGGCCGATCAATGCTTACTTGCAATATCACAAATCTTCCAGAATTATCTCTCTTAAGAACATGACCTTTAAATTTCCCTTTGAGTATTGCGACCCCTGCTGCTCTGTTGCTGCCATGGGCAAACCAAATATCATTCCCCCATTGACTTCTCCAAAACTTTTCATCTTCTTTGTATGAATGAGTTTCCTGCACAACATAAAAATCTGCACCCTTACCTTTACAGTATAAAAATAAAGATTTCCTTTTCAAAAGATTACGTAAACCCCTGGCATTGATTGAAAAAATTGAAACAGACATAACATAAACTTTAAACAATCGCTTATCTTAGTAAGTACTAGAGACTTAAAATAGTATGGTCACTCATTGCTGCTTTTCTTTGCAAAAATACCTTTTCATTTTTTAACAGTGAGTGCGTTTACATGCACAGAATAAGCGGATAACTATCAAAAATCTGCTTATTATAGAAAACTGTTTTCATGCGTTTACATGCAAATCAATAAGCCGGCTATGCAGTCAACTGCTTTACATGGTACTTGGAGAATTATCAGTTTTCTCGCAGGCAGTGACGTCACCACCTATAGACCATAATAGTCGATCAAAAAGCCGACGGCATATCTGTCTTAAGCTATATTGTTGTATCTCTTCTCGTGTCTGCAGAACCTGTAAATGTAACATAAGCTTCTATTTTAACAGTTTCTCTGCCAACTGCTTTAGTCAAGCGGAGACTTTTATGCGTTACTTTGCGCTTACTTCCGCGTGTGACGTTCATCTTTCATACGCGGAGACATGCGCACATGGACAAAACCGTGAGAAAGCGGGTTAAGGTGTTTACATGCAACGCGAAATCGCCGTAATGAGCAAAAAACTACCTGTGCCGATCGGTTTTTGCTTACGCCGTTTATGAGCTTTCCCCGATTAAAGAAAACAGTTTTACGCGTTTACATGACCCCACGTGTTATCAGTTTATTAAGCATAATCGGCGTAAGACTGTGCATGTAAACGCACTCATTACATCTACAGTAATTACAACAACAGTATCAACTAACTTATATTGTCTGTAAGACAGCTAGATAACCTTATTACTTGAACTAAATTGCAACAGCAACATAAGACAAGAGTCTATCTCACATGTAGGCTACATTAATTTTGTAACCAAATGTAGGTTACGGTCTATCATTAGGTTGCACGGACCTCTTTGTTATCAAGGTACGCCTTGTTACCAACAAAATGCGCTCGATTTCCTTCTTTTCTCGACTTCTCCACAAGTGGCCATAATTTTCTACGTGCCTCTTTATCAGCCAAAGTCAGGTCTTCCTTGAAACGAAGATGCTTCTTGAACAGGAGATCATTTGCTTTTGAGATCTTCCACAGCATATCCCTGGCAGACCGGGAAAGAAATCTGATGATCACGGGTCTTGGGGCATTGCTGTTCTTTAAATCTTGAAGTCTGCCGATCCTGTGCACTACATCTATGGCTTCGATTACAGAACTGTGTTGTGCCACTGGGAACACCTCTCTGCATGTATCGTGTGGCCAAATGGAGACTCACTTAGTCTATTGTCAAGCGCGTCCTCATTGACAGTCGCATTTGAGCGTCTCTCCGCTCGTGTCATCAAATACATCCGCTCGTGCCATCAAATACATCCTTTTTTTCGGTATTAATGAAAAAAAGTATTCTGCCTATTCATTTACTTTTCGGTTATTAAATCACCTGTATTGAAAGTTCAGACAAGCTCAGCGGCCTTCATTGCCGTGATCCAGACGAGCTCAGCGGCCTTCATTGCCGCGAACCAGGCGAGCTCAGCGGCCTTCATTTCTGCGATCCAGAAGAGCTCAGCGGCCTTCATTGCCGCGAACCAGGCGAGCACAGCGGCCTTCATTTCTGCGATCCAGACGAGCTCAGCGGCCTTCATTGCCGCGAACTAGGCGAGCACAGCGGCCTTCATTTCTGCGATCCAGGCGAGCTCAGCGGCCTTAATTGCCGCGATCCAGCAGAGCCCGCCGGCCTTCATTGCCGCGTTCCAGCAGAGCTCAGCGGCCTTCATTGCCGCAGTACTATCGAGCCTAGCGGCCTTCATTGCCGCAGTACCATCGAGCCTAGCGGCCTTCATTGCCACAGTCCTATCTAGCTCAGCGGCCTTCATTGAGGGGAGTACACTAGGATACAACAAAAAGTCTACTGTAAAATTCGAAAGGCAAAATGCCGCCAAAAGCAAAACAAGAAGTGAAATCGGATGACGAATATGTGTCATTAACTTATGTAAATGAAATGATGCAGCAACAAAAGGAAATGTTTGTGGCGCTGCTTGAACAACAACATGGTAACTTCAAAGGCTTTGTTAAAATCATCATGGATTCTACAAACAATAGACTGGATGCAATAACTAAGGATTTACAGGACATAAAAACAAGCTTGCAATTTACGCAAAAAGACGTGGATGACATCAAAAGCGATATCACTAAACAATCCGAACGAGGTAACGCGATGCAGTCGGACATCTATAAAGTGTGTGACAGCTTACTTGCTTTAACGGATAAAATGGAGTATTTGGAGGGTCAATCCAGGCGTAACAACCTCGTGTTTGAGGGAATTCAGGAGACACCAGGAGAAACGTGGGCAGAGACGGAGGAAAAAGTCAAGAAAGTATTGGCGGAAAAATTACAGTTACAGCATGAGGTTGAAGTAGAGAGGGCTCACCGTACAGGGAAACCTGGGGGTGACAGAGCAAGGCCAATTGTTGTGAAATTTCTGAGGCACAAGGACAGATCTGCTATATTACAACGTACCAAGTCACTGAAGGGATCCAAAATCTTTATCAACGAGGATTTTACGGATGCCGTCAGAAGAAAAAGGAAGGAACTGATGCCGGAGATGAGAGCAGCGAGAGTAAGGGGAGACATTGCTTACTTACGACAGGACAAACTGATCATTCATCCACGGTCAAGTACACCAAAATAACCTAGAGTTATTTAGTCTCCAACCAGGTATGCTGAATCACTGTCTACACTATGGCATACTTTACAACTAACACATATACCGGAGTTAATCAACAACTACAGAAGACTGTCGAACATGATTTATCAGAATTAAACATCTTTCAATACACAGATTATCATGTACAGGACTTGGAAAATGAAATAGATCCTGTAAACAACTTCTTCCGCAACACCAACAGAAATTGCTTTTATTACACTAATGATCAGTTTAATAGTGCTGTTAAGACTGAAAATCAATTATCTATAATCCACTTTAATAGCAGGAGCCTGTATGCCAACTTTCACAACATTAAACACTATTTAAATCAGTTTAAACAGCCTTTCAACATAATCGCTATATCTGAAACTTGGATTAATAATGAAAAAGGCTCAAATTTTGAAATGGAAGGATATGACATGTTTTGTATTAACAGAGAAAATAAGAAGGGAGGTGGTGTGGCTTTGTATGTGGACAAGAAATTGAATTACAAGTTGTTGGAAAATATGTCTACAGTGGTAGATGATTTACTTGAATGTGTCACATTAGAAATATGTAGAGAAAAGAAGAAAAATTGTATTGTTAGTTGCATCTATCGATCACCAGGTTCTAATATTAATTTGTTTAAGGATTGGATGGAAGAAAAATTTACAAAAACTAATCAAAAAGTCATGTTTATCTGTGGCGATTTTAACATTGATTTGTTAAATCCAAATAAGCACAATATGACAGAAGATTTTCTGAATACAGTTTATAGTTTAGGCTTTTTCCCAAAAATTACCAGACCCAGTAGAATTACCTCCCACTGTGCAACATTAATCGATAATATTTTTACAAATGATATAGATAACAGCACAGTGAGTGGACTATTAATAAATGATATCAGTGACCATCTACCAGTTTTTACAGTTTACAGCAGCAATTACACATCTAAAAAAGACAATAAACCTCTATTCAGACGGGTTAGAACTGATGAGTCTATGGTTGCATTTAAAGAGGATTTGCTTTCACAAGACTGGGAAACAATTAATAAGGAAAATGACATTGATAAGGCATATGGTGAATTCTTAAGAATATTTGAACTTTTATATGATAAGAATTGTCCGATAAAAAAATATTACAGTAATTATAAATATAGTGATAGGCCGTGGATTTCAAAAGGATTACAAAATGCTTGTAAAAAGAAAAATACACTTTATAGAGAATTTATTAAACACAGAACTGCAGAAGCAGAAAAAAAATATAAGAAATATAAAAATAAGTTAATTATGATCATGAGGACATGTAAGAGAGAATACTATAGTAAATTATTACAAAATAATAAAAATAATATGAAGGGTATATGGAATATACTAAATGGTATTATGAGAAGAGGCTCAATACAGTCTAATTGTCCCCAGTACTTTATTGATAATGAAAAGAACATTAATAATGGGGAGGATGTGGTCAATAATTTTAATAGATTTTTTGTAAATGTTGGACCAGATTTAGCTGAAAAAATTCCTATTACACAGATAAATGATAATAAATTTAATGAAATTATTGAAAGAAATCAATGTTCAATGTTTCTTAAAGAAGTTGAAGAAAAAGAATTAATAGATATTGTTAAAAAATACAAAACTAAAGCATCCACTGATTGTAATGAAATAGATATGAAGATAGTAAAGAATGTAATTGAGGGGATTTCAAAACCATTAACTTACATCTTTAATTTGTCATTTCAAACAGGTCAATTTCCTACAAAAATGAAAATAGCAAAAGTAATACCTCTATACAAATCTGGAGACAAACACCACTTCACAAATTATAGGCCAGTTTCTTTATTACCACAATTCTCAAAAATTTTAGAAAAACTATTCAACAACAGATTAGATAATTTCATTGATAAATACCAATTACTCTCGGACAGTCAATATGGTTTCAGAAAAAGTAGGTCAACATCACTAGCATTAACTGAACTTATTGAAGAAATTACTAATTCTACAGACAAAAAGAAATATGGAGTTGGGGTATTCATTGATTTGAAAAAAGCATTTGATACAATTAATCATGTAATATTAATCAATAAACTGGAAAGGCTAGGGATTAGGGGGATAGTGTTGAACTGGTTAAGCAGTTATTTAAAAGATAGGAAACAATTTGTGAAGTTGGGAGAGTATGCATCTGATTGTTTGGACATTAAATGTGGTGTCCCCCAGGGGTCAGTACTAGGACCAAAATTATTCATTCTCTACATAAATGATATATGTAAGGTATCTGATCTACTGAAATTTGTACTATTTGCAGATGACACAAATATCTTTGGTTCTGGTCATAATTTGGAACAACTCCTGGACACAATCACTTTAGAATTAAACAAAATAAAACAGTGGTTTGATATAAATAAGTTATCACTAAACTTGAGCAAAACTAAATTTATGTTATTTGGAAATAGTAATTCAATCAAGCAATATCAGCTAAAGATCGATAATGTGAACATCGAAAGGGTCCATGAAACAAAATTTCTTGGAGTGATTATTGATGACAAGGTTTGCTGGAAATCTCACATAAAATATATCCAAACTAAACTGTCTAGAAGTATTTCAATCTTGGCTAAAGCTAAGTACATTCTAAATTACAGATCACGCTACATTTTGTATTGTTCACTGGTGTTACCGTATTTAATGTATTGTGTAGAGGTTTGGGGAAACACATACCAAAATTCATTGCATAAATTATTTATACTACAAAAAAGAGCAATAAGAATAATTCATAACACAGGATATTTGGAGCATACCAACTCATTATTTTTACAGTCTAAAGCATTAAAACTAATTGATCTGGTTGAATTTCAAACAGCTGTATTTATGTTCAAGGCTAGAAAAAAGTTATTGCCGGGCAATATACAGATAAGGTTTTTTGAAAAAGAGGGGGGTTATGGGTTAAGGGGATTGTCACATTTTAAGACTCCTAATTTTCGAACTACAAGGAAAAGTTTTTGTTTATCTGTCAGTGGTGTCAAACTGTGGAATAAATTAAATAATGAATTAAAACAATGTACAAACATATTACATTTTAAAAAGATGTGTAAAAAAATTATATTTCAGAGGTATAAAGACACAGGGTGTTAATAATAATTTGAGTGTATTTGTAATAACTAATATGTGTATAAATAATATTGTGTATGTGTAATATTTGTATGTGCACTTAAAGATTTACAGATTATATATATTTAAAAAAAAGTAAAGTAGGGATTTAAAGGGGTAGGAGTACATAAGTTTGACTTCTTCCTACTCCCTTTTGGACATGTGAATTGAGTTGTTTTATATCTATAAGTTTTTATTTTTTGTTACCATGTGTTTTGTTTTCTCTTTTTTTTTCTTTTCTTTCAATTTTCTATTTTGTAATTGCATTTACATGTTCAAAACAAAATAAATAAATAAAAAATAAATAAATCTTTCATCTCTTTGATAGTTTCGTCTGGTTTCTCAAGTAACCCGTACAGGCGCAGATTCCATCGTCTATTGTACCGTTCAGCATCATTTATTTGTTGCTCAAATTCTGAAATCTTTTTCTGAAATTCAGTGCACTGTGCTTTGAGGCATGCATTTTCATTTTTTAAGTTGGCTACATCTTGATGGCAGCTATCAAGTGACTTCTTAATACCTTCAATTTGGAGAGTATTTTGTTGCACTGCCTTGTCTGTTTGATCAGCTCTCTCGTCAATTTTCGCAGTCAAGATCCGGATGATGTTTTCCTGTAGTTCACTGAGAGACGGTTCATTTCCTTCATTGGTCCTGGACTTCTTTTTTGACTGTTTAATTGGCGTGTTTGGGTCAGATGTACAGTTACAGTGAGCGTCTTGTAATTGCCTCTTTTCCTTTGCAGCAGACTCCATCTCAATTTCAAGAAAGTCCTGCATTGTACCGTCTTTCCAAATTAGCACGCGACCGTATCCCAATATTACCTTGTGTCAATTTTCAATGACCATGTCTTCCAACAAACGCCTTGTGCCTTTGTTGTTGCTTTAATCAGTTGATTTTTGCCAGTTTACAAAATTTTATGTTTTAAGAAATGAGTAAACCTTACTTTTGTTTCTCAGCTCCAAAACACACAACTGCTCACTCCGCCATCTTGAGAGCCCCTCTCAGTTCAGTTCCGTATAGGGCTGGGCAAAAAAATCGATTTTTCGATTAATCGTTTTAAAAAAAGTGGTCGATTCAGAATCGATTCTCAAAGAGCAGAATCGATTTTTTTCTTTCATATTTATTTCTGCAAACATTGAACGAAAGATTAACGTTAATCGAATTACTAGTCTTCTTCACTAGTGTCACCCTATTTTTTGCTTTGCGCGAGGTTACCAAGGAGCGAGAGGCAAGCCTGTCATTCATTAATTCAGTGCTTAAAATGGCGGTTTCAGGTGCTTCATCGATTTTAATAATTAATTATCCACTTGAAACCTGCTGTTCACTGTTCTTTTTATTAGTATAGTATTTGTATTTAATCTATATTTATTGAGTTGAATCGAGAATCGAGTATAAAAACTGCCCCGAGAACCGGAATCGAAAATTGAATCGAGAATCGAAATGAATCGATTTGTCAGCTTGTGAATCGAAATTAAATCGATCTGGAAAATCTGAATCGATGCCCAGCCCTAGTTCCGTATTTGTTGCAGAGCGGCTGCGTGCTGAAGTGACGAGGACCCATGAGGTCTCGCAAATTCACTTGATGATCAGGTGATGCCTAGTTCTGTCTCCGCCCATTATGCCGTTGAATTATGACGTTTTTACAAACCAGCCCAGATCACAACACGAGATCTCGCATAGACAGAGCAGTACATCAAATCCATCCAAAATTTAAAAAAAAAGAAGTCTGCTAAAACCATTTATTTATGTTCTATCTTTAATGTATTTATTTGAAACTCCCCCTGTTCTTGTCTATTATTTGTTGTTTCTGTATTAATAACTTTAGTTGTGTGTGTTTGTAATGTTTGTATTGCAAAGATTTAATAAAGGGAAAAAAATACGAGATCTCGCAAATTCAGGTATGATCACGCGATAAAGTCATGGCTCCACCCTGCGGAGCTGTCCGGCATCCGTCAAAAATAGAAGGAGCTGTGATGGTTTCGGAGCGCAGTCAGTGAAAATACACACATTAACTTGAATGGAAACCGATTGACTCCGCTTCCGTTCCGCAGCGGATCCGCAGCCTTTCCGCAGTCGGTGGAAATTGGGGGTTACTGAGAAGCCAAAAGCAGAGAATAACTAGCAACCCCAACAACTGTGATTCACATTTTAAGATTTATATTTTTAGCTTTAAAGACTTTATCTTTGTTTATCTGCAGCGTCCGCACTGCAAATGAATGTTTCAGCCTGAACTTGACTTTCACCCACATGCTTTTCATCAACAACAAAATTTCAGCAACAATTTTCTGTAAACATATGCCTGAATAAGTTAAATATTGTACTATTTGTATTTCACTCTTGTGTAATCAATGTATGCGAATAAACACAACTCCAGCATGACGTGCAGTGCGTGTCGACCATCAGCTCGACATCCATCTTTTATTTCTTACCTCACTTCCGGTTCCCCTAACATTTGGGTAATCCGGTTCAATATACAACAATAGTAACAAAACATTACATCTCCCTTTTTTTTTTTTTTTTTTTTTTTTTACACACAATTCAGCATGAAATAAAATATCATGTGATGTCACATAAACTTCAGTTGGGACATACTCATGCCTAAAGGAAATATTTACTCAATTTACATGAGATAACGGTATCAGGTGAACAACTCTGGCTAAACATAAATATCATATAATGTTCTTCAAAACAGATACCAATAACAGAACGCTTGCAGAATAGATTTTTTTTAAATATAACATTTTAAATGAAACATTCATTTATCATTGCAAGTATGTACTTAAGTGTCATTAGCTCATGATACTTATAGGTCGAGTATTTGCCTCTTTTTAACCATGCGACCTGACCTGGTAATCACGCAATTATCAGTTGGTGTAGGTGTGATTGCACTTGAGCCCATAGTGAGGTTGCTTGCTGTATTATCCTGTGAACTTGAGTTATCATCAGAAACGGGTTGTGCTGAAACTGCAACACTTTGTCCCTTAACATCCATCAGGTGTTTGCGGTTACGGCGATATTCCTAACCGTCGGAGTTTCGGATGATGTACGAGCGTCCGTCCTCCAATGCGCTCGCCACCACAGCAGGCTTCCACTGTCCGTTATTTTGCTGGGCATATATGTTGGCTCCGTGTTCAAGTGTGGTAAGCGATTTTGCGGATCTGTCGTAATATGACTTTTGCTTAATTTGACATTGTTCTCGTTTACGTTGCACTGCCGAAGGCTTACATGTTTTTGGTTGCAGAAGTTTGCCGGTGATGGGCAGGACTGAGCGAAGCCGTCTGCTCATGAGAAGCTGTGCTGGTGATTTAAAACCATCGACGGGTGCATTTCTATGCTCCAGTATGCTCAGGTACGGATCTTTTCCTTCTTCACGCGCTTTTGTGAGTATACGCTTTGCGGTTTGGACTGTTCTTTCTGCGAGGCCGTTGCTTTGGGCATAGTACGGGCTTGTTGTTGTGTGTACAAAGTCCCACTGTTTTGCAAAAGCGCTAAACTCCTGAGAACTGTATTGCGGACCGTTATCTGACACGATCTTCTCAGGCACTCCATGGCGCGCAAACATTCCTTTGAGCTTTTGGATCACCGCAGCCGCGGAAGTTGAGTGTAGTTTTTCCAGCTCGAAAAAACGACTATAGTAGTCGACGGCTATTATATAGTTCTCACTTTGCCACGTGAAAAGGTCAGTTGCGACCGCTTGCCATGGACGTTTGGGAATCGGGTGCGCGATCATTGGTTCTCGCTGATTCGAATTACGATGTGTTAGGCAAATAGAGCAATTTTGCACAGTTTCTTCTATTTGCTTACTCATGCCCGGCCAGAACAGGACGTCTCTCCCTCGTTGTTTACTTTTTTCCACACCCATGTGCCCTGTGTGTATCTTTTGCAACATGTTATTTCTTAGGCTTTGCGGTACAATGATCTTTTCCCCTTTAGGACAATGCCGTCGGCATAAGAGATCTCGTCTCTGTGGTTCCAAAATTCCAGCACCAGCGGTGGACAGCTCCTTCGCGTCTCCGGCCATCCTGTGTGAATTATGTGCTTTAGAGCTGTGAGCTGTGAGTCCTGCTTCGTCGCCTCACGGATCTCTGCGAGTTTTTCATCTAACACAGGTAAGTTGCTGATTACGGTGTGGACTTGTGCTTCCATACCCTCGTTTAATGACGTGTCATGGTAGGCCACAGATTTTCTGGATAATGTATCAGCAACGGGTATTTCTTTACCTGGCTTGTGGAGCAGCGTGAAGTTATATTTCTGCAGCTGTAGACACATGCGCTGTAGGCGTGGGGGAGCAGCAGAAAGCAGTTTCTTTAATATGGATTCTAATGGTTTGTGGTCCGATTCCACAATGAATGACCTCCCATATACATACTGGTGAAATCGCTTGCATCCAAACAGAACGGCATATAGTTCTTTTTCAATTTGTGCGTAGTTCTGTTCCGTCTCTGTGAGCGATTTTGATGCGTATGCGATTGGTTTTTCTTGCTGGAAAAGTACCGCGCCCAAACCATTCTTAGAAGCATCGACCTGCAGCCGCAGCTCTTCGTTTGGGTTGTAGTATGCTAACACGGGTCCTGGCTCCCTCGTGATCAGGTCCTTGATTTGTTGGAAAGCAACATTATGCGTCTCGTCCCATGTGAACTCGTTGCCCTGCTTCAGCATCTGTCGCAGCGGTGCGTTTATCTCTGCAAGTCTCGGGGCGAATCTGGACAGATAATTTATCATACCCAGTATGGTTTCCAGTTCGGATTTGTTTTTTGGCGGTTCCATTTCCTTTATGGCCTTAATTTTCTCTCGGTCTGGTTTGATGCCGTCATGTGTGAGTCTGTGTCCAAAGTAACAGACCTCCGGCACGCAAATCGTGCTTTTCTCAGGATTCAAACGGACACCCTTTTCCCTCGTTCTTTCCAACATTGCAAGCAGGTTCCCTTTCAATACGGTTCACTTCGCATTGCGTCAGTTTGCTGACGCTATGGGGGAAACTCCTGTTTACTCCGTGATTGAAGCCTATTGGTTAACGTCTGTAGAAAATACAGACCAATGACGTTTGAGCCCGCGCGGGGGCGTGGCACACGTCCCTATATAAGCCGGTGAAATACGTCAAGAGCTCATTACTTTTCTCCTTCAGCGCGAACCTTCTCGCTGCTCCGAAGAAGAAGCCCTTACTCGCCGTCGATCCAAGCACTGCAGCGGACTACAACACACCAGCGTGTTCCCCTGCCGCTTTCCGGTGAGCCTAAAAGAGAGTATCTAAAAGAGCAGAAGCGCGTTGAGATAATGTCGCTTCGGCATTGCGGCTCCTGCCGAGCCCCTTTGCCTGTGGAGGATTTCCACAAGGAGTGCGTCATCTGTCTGGGTCCTGCCCACGCCGAGGCCGTACTCGCCGAGGCGGGCTGCGCCCACTGCGAGCTCCTTCCTATCGCGGTGCTGCGCTCCCGCCTCGAGATCTTTAAACGGAAGGCTTCCCGTGCTCTCCCGCCTAAACAGCAGCGGAGCCGTGAAGCTGGAAGACGCCCTGAGACCGAGTCCACGCCGGCTCATCCCCCGCGTGCTCTGTCTCCCCGCCGTCACCCTGTCACCTTCGCCCATGAAGACCTACGCCCCCTGCCGAGTGCTAGCGGCATGGTTTCCTTTGGGTCCGGTGACAACTTGGAAGTGATGTCATCCTCTGAGGAGTTAGAGGATTGGGCGGCTTCGGATGACGACGCCCACGCAGCCGCCGCTGATGAACCTACCGAGTCGCGTCCTCACGACTCTGAGCTCATCCGCATCTTGACACAAGCTACGACGGAGCTCAACATCAAGTGGTCGCCGCCGTCAGAGCCTCAACAAGCCGGTTGGACGAGTGGTTTCTGCAGCCCGGGCGCCGTCAATCGTCCCGCCAACGGCAGGCGCCGTTTTTCCCTGAGGTTCACCAGGAGCTCACCAAATCTTGGCGTGCTCCCCACTCCACCCGAGCTCAGAGCGCCGTCTCCCACGTCCTCTCCGTAGTGGACGGCGCTGATGAACACGGCTACTCTAAGATGCCGCCGCTCGAGGAAACTGTCGCCGCCCATCTCTGCCCGTCTTCAGCCGGCGGATGGAGGGCTAAATTGAACCATCCGTCAAAGCCCTGTCGCCTGACATCGACCCTGGCGTCGAAATCTTACGCCGCCGACGGCCACGCTGCATCCGCTCTCCATACGATGGCGGTGCTGCAGGTATACCAGGCAAAACTCCTCCGTGACATGGACGAGACAGGTCCGGACCCGTCGACCTTTCAGAACCTGCGCAGCGCGACTGATCTGGCCCTTCGCGCCACTAAAGTCGCCACTCAGGCTGTAGGAAGAGCCATGGCCAGCCTGGTTGTTCTGGAGAGACATCTGTGGCTGAACTTGACGGAGATAAAGGACACGGATCGGGTTGCCCTTCTTGACTCGCCCGTGTCACCGTCGGGGCTCTTCGGCTCCGCTGTGGAGGGGTTCACCCAGCGCTTCACTGAGGCACAGAAATCGTCGCAGGCTATGCGGCATTTTCTACCAAAACGATCTGCCTCAGCGTCTGAGACCGGCCGCCCAAAACCGCCGCCAGCTCAACGCCCTAAGCCAGCACCAGCTCAGCCCCAGCAGAGAGCTGAACCGGAGGTCAAGCGCCAGCGTCCTGCACGACCGGCTGGCCCGCCTCGACGCCGCGGTCCCCGTCCTCGGATTACGCTGGACCCGACGCCGGCGCCGCCTCCCTGAAGAGAGTCTGAGGAGGAAAAGAGGCTCTGGTCCCGCTTCGGCCGGCCCGCCCTCGAAAGTTCTGCGTGTTTCAGTCCCCTCGGGCGCTGGACACACCCTCGCTGTAACAGCGAAACACAAATTTTTACCTTTTCACAAAAAGAGCAAATTTCCTCCTCTGTACACACAAACACACACACACGGCTTAACGTCCATAAGCATATCGACGCTCGCCGTCAAATTTCACGTTTGGCAATCCACCCCCGGTATGCCGGGCTGGATTCTAAACGTAATCCAACACGGTTATTCACTTCAATTCGCCCGGAGACCACCCCGGTTTCGCGGCGTTCTCTACACCACTGTCCCAGACGATCGTATGCAGATCCTCAGGGAAGAGGTGCGTTCTTTATTACTAAAAGACGCGATAGAGACGGTCCCGGCGGATCAAAGCGAATCAGGCTTTTACAGTCGTTATTTTCTCGTTCCAAAGAAAGACGGCGGCCTCAGACCGATATTGGATCTACGCGTTTTGAATCGCGCTCTTGCCAAACGGCCGTTCAAAATGCTTACAGCCAGACGAATCATGGCGTTAATTCGACCGGGCGATTGGTTCATATCAGTGGATCTGAAAGACGCTTACTTTCACATTCCGATAGCGCCACGTCACAGGCCGTTCCTAAGATTCGCGCTCGACGGGACAGCATACCAGTACAAAGTTCTGCCCTTCGGATTATCTCTGGCACCACGTACATTTACCAAATGTGCGGATGCGGCTCTCGCCCCTCTCAGACAGAGCGGCATCCGCATATTGAATTACCTCGACGATTGGCTTATTCTAGCACAGTCAGAGAGGGAAATTACTGCGCACAAGACCGTTGTACTCCAGCATTTGGAGAATTTGGGGTTCAAAATCAACCTCCAGAAGAGTTTGCTCACCCCCACGCAGCGAATCGCGTTCTTAGGCACGACGCTCGACTCATTAAAGATGCGGGCATGGCTTACACAGGAACGCGCGCTCACGGTCAGACGCGAGGCGGCATCGTTCAAAGCGGGTTCACATCTCCCTCTCAAACGATTCCAAAAAATGCTGGGTCTGATGGCAGCAGCATCCCCACTAATACCGTTGGGAATGCTGTTCATGAGGCCGCTTCAGTTTTGGTTGAAAGCGAAAGTTCCGCCCCGTGCTTGGTTGTCGGGCCGCTTATTAATCAAAATCACGTACAGCTGCGTGAAAGCGCTTTCGATATGGACATCCCCTCACCTTTTCCTCTCGGGCACGGAGCTCGGCTCCGTGAGCAGGAGGAAAGTGGTGACTACGGATGCGTCTGCGACGGGTTGGGGCGCTCACTGCGACGGCGAGCTCGCCTTCGGTGCGTGGAACAACCAGTTGTCTCAGCTACATATCAACCACCTCGAGATGTGGGCGGTTATCTTGGCGCTACGACACTTTCGACCGAAACTCCAACATCAACACGTTCTAGTGCGGTCGGACAGTATGACGGTGGTTTCGTTCATAAACCACCAAGGAGGGCTGAGATCTCGCTCCCTATCCAGGCTGGCGAGACGGCTTTTATTATGGGCTCACGCGAACGTACGTTCGTTAAAAGCGACTCACGTACCGGGTGTAGCCAATACGGGTGCAGACATTCTCTCGCGCAACGGTCCGCCGCCGGGAGAATGGAGACTGCATCCTCAGACGGTCGAGAGAATATGGACCGTCTTCGGCCGGGCGGAGATCGATCTGTTTGCGTCAGACGAGAACGCGCATTGCCCGATCTTCTTCTCGAGACACCACGATGCCCTGTCGCAAGCATGGCCGGCGTGTCTTCTGTATGCTTTTCCTCCGGTGGCTCTGTTACCACAGGTCCTTCAGAGGATAAGAGAGACGAAATGCGCGATAATTCTGGTCGCCCCGTTTTGGCACAATCAACCATGGCTCCCCGACCTATGGCAGCTGAAAACATCAGCACCATGGCCAGTACCGCTGAGGAAAGACCTCCTATCTCAGGCGAGAGGGACGATATGGCATCCACAGCCGGAGCTATGGAATCTACACGTTTGGTCTCTGAACGGCAACCATCACGCCTTTCAGGACGGGTGTTAAATACTCTAACTGAAGCTAGGGCCCCATCTACCAGGCGCCTTTACGCTCAAAAGTGGTCTATTTTTTCTGACTGGTGCACGACGAAAGACTTAAACCCAAACACCTGTGAAGTGGAGCATATTCTCTCCTTTCTGCAGGAAATGCTGGACAGCGGTCGCGCACCCTCGACGCTTAAAGTGTATGTGGCGGCGATAACGGCGAATCACGCCCTTATCGCCGGTCGCACCGTGGGAAAACATGATCTCATCATTAAATTCCTCAGAGGCGCTCGCAGACTAAACCCACCGCGACCTAACACGGTCCCGTCTTGGGATCTGTCCACGGTCCTGAAAGCGCTGCGCGGTCCCCCTTTCGAGCCCCTCGAACAGGCTGACCTGCGCGCTCTCTCGTTTAAAACCGCTCTCCTCCTGGCGTTGGCATCGGTTAAACGAGTGGGCGATTTACACGCGTTTTCAATTGACCCGTCGTGTCTGGAATTCGGTCCTAACGATAGCAAAGTGATCCTTAGACCGAGAGCGGGATACATTCCTAAAGTTTTGACCACGCCATTTAGAGTTCAGGTGGTTTCACTTCTCGCCCTTCCGACGGCGGACGGCGAACAAACCCCGAACACGCTCTGCCCCGTCAGAGCGTTAAGAATATACACGGACCGTTCTGCCTCATATCGCAAGTCAGATCAGCTGTTCGTAAGCTTCGCACAACATTCCTTAGGTATGCCGCTCACTAAACAGATGCTATCTAAATGGATCGTCGAAGCCATTGCTTTGGCTTACGCCTCCCTGAATGAACATTGTCCAGTTGGTTTAAAAGCTCACTCCACGAGGGGTATGGCTTCATCTTGGGCTTGGTCTACGGGGATTTCTATCGTTGACATTTGTAACGCGGCCGGCTGGTCCTCGCCGTCTACGTTTGTCAGATTTTATAGCCTGGATGTACCTGCCTTACAAGCACAGGTCTTATCGGCTTAATGATTCACGCGACTGCGTTTCTGTATGCCTTCACGGTGCGTTGCTAGCTCACCGTCATGGCTACCTATTAATAATTCATGCACAAGCTCGCGGCGCGCTCAGGAAACCCGCCGTCTCGTGCTCTATTGTATATGCATCATGGTGCGTTTAGAAACTTCACTGTATGCGTATTACTGTCTCATATATGGTGCTTACACTTGCGCTCGCTAGAGCTATGTATATGCTGGGTTAGGGCCACATGCAGTGTCTCTCCGGTAAGGGCACCTCAGTCCGTTGTGTATGCACGGCGGGATGGGATTACGTTCCCCCATAGCGTCAGCAAACTGACGCAATGCGAAGTGAACCGTATTGAAAGGGAACGCTTAGGTTACTCACGTAACCCCGGTTCCCTGAAATAACGGGAACGAAGCATTGCGTCGCTGGCCGTGCTACAAACGTCTACGCAGCGAGTGTTATTCGGCTGCGCGCTTCAGTCGAATAATAATGAGCTCTTGACGTATTTCACCGGCTTATATAGGGACGTGTGCCACGCCCCCGCGCGGGCTCAAACATCATTGGTCTGTATTTTCTACAGACGTTAACCAATAGGCTTCAATCACGGAGTAAACAGGAGTTTCCCCCATAGCGTCAGCAAACTGACGCAATGCTTCGTTCCCGTTATTTCAGGGAACCGGGGTTACGTGAGTAACCTAAGCGTTTTTATCGTGTTCGTCTTTTGTGCGACCGTATACTAGGATATCGTCTAAAATCGCCGCTACTCCCGGCAGCCCCTCGTACGTCTCGTCGATTTTCCTTTGGAACTCATCCTGTGCAGAGATTATTCCGAAGGGCAGACGGAGGAAACGGTAACGTCCGACCACGGTGTTAAATGTGGTAAGTTTGGATGATTCTTCCGTCAGTTTAATGGCCCAGTATCCCGATCTGGCGTCCAGTACACTGAAGTATCTTGCGCCTGAGAGTCTGGAGATCACGTCGTCCAGGGTTGGGAATGGATAATGCGGTCTTTTTATCGCTTTGTTGAGGTCGCGCGGGTCAAGACATATGCGAAGCGCCCCAGTGCGTGGTTTTTCCACTACCACTAAAGCGTTGACCCAATCGGTTGGCTCGGTGACCTTTGCGATAATTCCTTGGCGCTCCATTTTATCCAATTCCTCCTTCAGACAACTGCGTAGTGTGAATGGAATTTTTCGTGGGGGATATACTACTGGAACTGCATTAGGGTCTATGTGTATTTTGCACTCGCCTGGGAATTCTCCGATTCCTTCGAAAACGTCAGCAAACTCACTCAGCAGATCGTCACTTTGCCTTGTATCGGTTTGTACAGAGAGGACCAGTTTTATTAGATCCATCTCCAGACATGCTCTGAGTCCTAGTATAGGCGGTGCTTGTGTGTCAACGACATAGAATTCCCTAAAGTGACCCTTTATGTTTGCATTGAAGTTTGCATGTTCCTCTCACGGATAACGGTTCTCCACCATATCCTGACAGTTTACGTGTTGCTGGGTGTATTTGACTGGCACCGATAACATCTCTTATTTTGTTTTCTGGTATTATGTTTACTTGTGCCCCAGTGTCCAATTTAAATTTCACCTTCTGTAGCTCTGAACCTACTTCAATTTCGGCAAAAGCCTGTTCGTTTATCACGTTGCTGTGCTCTTTTGTTATCGTATCGATGAAGAATTCCTGGGGTGATTCGTAGGCTTGTTCGGTGTCGTTATTCACGGCGTGCACGTTTTTCTGTTTCCACATTTGTTGTGATTTGCAAGCCTTTGCGAAATGGTTTGGTTTTCCACATTTCTTGCACTGTCTGCCCATGGCTGGGCATTTTTCCTTGTCCCGGGGCGTCTGTGCGCATCGTCCGCATGTTCTAGATCTTATGCTGTCTCGTTCGGCTCTGATGGTAGTTTTTATATGTTTCTGTTTATTGTCTCGTTTGAACACGGCATGTGCGACCTGTTGCGTGTGAGTTGTGCTGTGCTGCCCAGCCATAGATTTCAGCTGTCCCTGCGCTATTTCGTGAGATCGTGCAATGTCTATGGCTTTCTCAAGGGTTAAATCTGGTCCGTAGTTTAACAACTTCTCCTTCACTTTTGCAGAGTTTATGGCGAAGACTATTCTGTCTCTTACCATTTCGTCTGTATTGGCATATCCGCAGTCTTTAACTAGTAATTTTAGCTCTGTGACGAAATTGTCAAAGCTCTCACCTTCCGCTTGTACTTTCTCGTGGAATTTGTACCATGCGAAGATGTGGTTCTTTTTCGGCATCACATATGCTTCAAATCTTTCGTAGTACGTGCCTAAAACTTTTGCGTTCTCGTTAGTCAGTGTCCAGGTGTTATAAACGTCTCTACCTTTTTCTCCTACCCATAACAGGAGATAGCTGCAATGTTCCTCCTCCGATTTTTCGTGGAGCGGGCCTTTGAACATCAGTTCCGCGTGTTGTCGGAATCTCCTCCATGAGTCAGGCAAGTCGAGGGAATCCCAGTCCATCCTGGGCATCGGAACACCAGCGGAGTCCATCTTCTCGTCTGTGTGAGTTCTTTATATTCTCTGACACCATGTACTATTTGTATTTCACTCTTGTGTAATCAATGTATGCGAATAAACACAACTCCAGCATGACGTGCAGTGCGTGTCGACCATCAGCTCGACATCCATCTTTTATTTCTTACCTCACTTCCGGTTCCCCTAACATTTGGGTAATCCGGTTCAATATACAACAATAGTAACAAAACATTACAAATATTGTCAACAAATGCTGTTGTATATCGATGTATTAACTCTTTCCTCGCCATTGACGAGATATCTCGTCAATCAAGAGAAAACGCTTCCCTGCCAATGACGAGATTTCCCGTCTTTCCGCAATACTGCTATTATCCACCAACTTTTTAAACCCGGAAGTATTGCCTTATGGCAAGCGGCTGCATGTCCGTGTCTGTTTTAAAGATCGCTCTGAATGGGATCTCTATGAAATGTCCGTCACAAAAATTTAATTATCTCTGCTTTTTGCTCAAAATGTGGTGTTTTTGCAGAATCCTACCTATATTCAAAAGCTGATTACAAAAGAACTACTGAAGGTAGGATAAAACGTTTTTTTTTGTTTGAAAGCAGAGGGTCTTTTCTTTCATTTGGTATATTGTATGTTTATATATTTGAAGAAGAACATTTTCTGGAAGACCTTAAACTTTTGTAAAAATCATGAAAAACGCTGGCTGGCAAATTTTTTTTAAAACGCTGGCGGTGAAAGAGTTAAGATACTTCTAAGCTTAGTTAGCATTGCTCCACAAATATGAATTTTGTGCGTCTCTCACCTTCACTCCATGACCTAACGTCCTTTATTTTTGACAGCTGTCAGTGAGAGGAGATGATAGTGGGCGGGGTTTTGTGTGACGTTGACCTGTATATGCAGATATGATGGCTGGATTGCGTTGGCCTCGACTACCTCTGCATCAGGACACACAGATCGGATTCCGAACACAAACACGTTTACACTTGTCTTTACAATGTGTATGTGGACAACATCCAGATACAGGTCGCATGTTAATGCCAAGTGTAAACGAAGCCTTTGTGAGCGACTGGACACGGTTACAGAAATTACAGAAATTAAGACCCGGGCGGGGGATGTATACTGCTTGTGGACAGCCTGCTAATTGCTAGAAGCTAGTGGGAGGTCCGCCATATCTTGGGAAAGTGATAGAGACTTGGGGGTACGTTAGGCTCGTTGGAAAAGCCGGGCCTGGTTAGTTTGGCAAAACACTATTACTTCGTATGTTCATGTAGAATTGTAAAATAAAGCAGTTAAATATTTCTTTTAACTTTTGAAAACTACCGTAGCTGGTCACTGGCTTTGCAGGAGAAACCACGCTTCAAACTAACTAGCATAGCCAGGGGCGTCAGTTTGTGTTGAAAAGTGGTGGGGACAAAAGAAAAGATGAAAAAACATTACAGCAGGACGGGAAAAATATTGAATAATGACGCATAAAAAATGGGCAAAAAACACACAATAAGCACACAACGCAACTTATGTGACCCTGGACCACAAAACCAGACATACACTGCAAAAAATGATTTTCAAGAAAAAAAATTCTTAGTATTTTTGACTTGTTTTCAGTAAAAATATCTAAAAATTCTTAAATTAAGATGCTTAATTTAGCAAAACGACCCAAGAAAATCAGTCTAGTTTTTAGACCAAAAATATCAAATTTAAGTGATTTTGTGCATTAAACAAGCAAAAAAATCTGCCAATGGGGTAAGCAAAATAATCTTGAAAATTTTTATTAAGCACTAAATTCAGGAAAAAATTGCTTATCCCATTGGCAGATTTTTTTTTGCTTGTTTTATGCTCAAAATCGCTTAAATTTAATATTTTTGGTCTAAAAACTAGACTTAATTTATCTTAATTTAATATATTTTTTAATATTTTTACTGTAAGCAAGACAAAAATACTAAGATACTAAGACTCGTGTGCATGACAAAAAATGACTTTCTTACTTAGTATTTTTGTCTTGTTTTCAGTAGAAATATCAAAAAATTCTTAAATCAAGATGTATTTTCTTGATGAGCAAAATGACGTAAGAAAATAATTTTAGACCAAAAATATGAAATTTAAGTGATTTTGTGCATAAACAAAAATGTTTTTGCCTAACCCATTGGCAGATTTTTTTGGCTTGTTTTATGCACAAAATCCCTTAAATTTCATATTTTTGGTCTAAAAACTAGACTTATTTTCTTGGGTCGTTTTGCTCATCACGAAAAAGCATTTTAATTTAAGATACTAAGAATACTAAGATTTTATTTTCTTAAAAATCCTTGTTTGAAGTGTAAAACAAGCCAAATTTGAGAAAATTTTGCTTAAATTAAGTTTTTAAGAAAAAACTAATCTTATTTTAAGATTTTTTTCTCACCCCATTGGCAGATATTTTTGCTTGTTTTAATCACAAATTCACTTAAATTGTATGTTTGGTCTAAAAACTAGACTTATTTTCTTAGGTCATTTTGCACATCAAGAGAAAGCATCTTAATTTAAGAATTTTTAGATATTTCTACTGAAAACAAGACAAAAGTAGGAAAAGTAGGAAAGTCATTTTTGCAGTGTATGTCGCACAGGTATTGCTTGCTTTTTCAGAACATTTTAACCAAATGCTTTCAAAAAGTGGTGGGGACAAAATCAGCCATTTCAAAAAGTGGTGGGGACATGTCCCCAGCGTCCCCAGTGCAGGGGCGTCACTTTGTGTTGAAAAGTGGTGGGGACTAAAGATCAGATGAAAAAACATTACAGCAGAATGTTTTAAAAAATGTTGAATAACGGCGCATCAAAAATGTGTAGGCCGTCAACAACACAAAAATACTCAGCATAAAACCCTCAACAATGTCGACTGCACATGTAACAGTCCCTGCAACACCAGCTCAACCAAACAGTGCCAAAGCACCATACTGTAGAAAACAGCAGCACGTTAAGTCAATGATGACAATGAAATTCATTACATATGTAAAATATATAACACACTATAAGCACACAACGCAACATATGTGACCCTGGACCACAAAACCAGTCGTACACTGCAAAAAATGACTTTCAAGAAAAATGTTCTTAGTATTTTTACTTGTTTTCAGTAAAAATATCTAAAAAAATTTAAATTAAGTTGCTTTTTCTTGATGAGCAAAATGACCTAAGAAAATAAGTCTAGTTTTTAGACCAAAATAACAAATTTAAGTGATTTTGTGCCTAAAACAAGCAAAAAAATCTGCCAATGGGGAGAGCAAAAAAGTCTTGAACATTTTTCTTAAACACTAAATTCAAGAAAATTTCAAGAAAAAAATGCTTACCCCATGCAGATTTTTTTGCTTGTTTTATGCACAAAATCACTTTAATTTGATATTTTTGGTCTAAAAACTAGATTTTTTCTCATCAAGAATCATCATAATTTAAAAATTGAAAAATCATCTTAATTTAAGAATTTTAGGATATTTTACTGAAAACAAGACAAAATACTAAGAATTAGTGAGAAATTTTTGCTTAAATTAAGTATTTAAGAAAAAATAAATCTTATTTTTTTTTCTTACCCCATTGGCAGATATTTTTTCTTGTTTTAATCAAAAATTTACTTAAATTGTATTTTTTTGTCTAAAAACTAGACTTATTTTCTTAGGTCATTTTGCTCATCAAGAAAAAGCATCTTGATTTAAGAATTTTTAGATATTTATACTGAAAACAAGACAAAAGTACTTAGTAAGAAAGTCATTTTTGCAGTGTAAGTTGCACAGGTATTGTCTGATATTTCAGAATATTTTAACCAAATGCTTTCAAAAAGTGGTGGGGACAAAATCAGCCATTTCAAAAAGTGGTGGGGACATGTCCCCAGCGTCCCCAGTGTAAATGACACCTATGAGCATAGCGGTTAGCCACCTAGTCGTTCTCAATGGCAAATGACTGCTAAAACAACACACACACACACACACACACACACACACACACACACACACACACACACACACACACACACACACAGTTCACAACCTTGACGTGCACCAATTCATGGGCAGGATGATGTCAGTTTACGCTGCTAACAATATCTATATAGCCTACTGTCTACAAACATTAATAATATTAACATTACTGTACATCATTTAAAAGGTGTAACTTACGGGTTTATCATTAGTGTATGGTCTCTGTTTTAAGATACAGATGCTCTAGGATCATAAATGTTGTATTTTGTGACAGAAGTCCAGATGACAACATGCAAAATATAAATGTGACTTCTTAACTTTTGTGTTGATATAACGATTGCGAATCGAGTCCAGTTTGTTTCGCTTGTGTGAATAATCCATGAAAGTCCAATTAAATACATCCAATGACCATTTTTGTCCACAAATGCGTATAATCTGTGAAATATAGATATACAGTCTGTAGTTTACATCAGATTTCGCATGAACGTCTTGTAATAGAAAATAATATCGCCTAAAAACTGAGGACTATTTACGTCGTAACACACTGTATATGAGATTACACTTTAGGTTCGTGTAAACACATAAACAAGTGTTTAAACTTTGTTTTCTAAAAGTACGCGGGAGTATAATCCATAATATCCAAATAGCGCTGTTATTTCTGTGAGCCATGATAACAGTTAGAGAAAATCAGCAAAGTGACTGCTCTCTAGTTACCTGGTGGGTGGAGACCTGGGTAGTGGGGTGGTGGGCGGGAAAATTCAAACGGAATGTGACGACAAGGCTAGTTACGTCACAACGGAGCTGTGTTTGAAACCGTGCAATCTGAGACTCAAGGCAGAGGACATTCAGAAACCTGTATCTCACTCAAAACAGCTTGGATGGATTTTTTTCCAATTTTGTATACGTGTGGAAGCACCAGAGACACAAAAGAACACCACAAAACCCATAAAAAGTTAGTTTTTTATAATATGGGCAATTATGCCTATAAAGTAGTTTGAAGTTAAACTACATACAGTACATTGTCAATCTCTGTATCCCATAGTATGCATGCCAACTAAAAAAAAAAAAAAAACTCATACCAGTGATAACTTTTATTTCAAAACAAAAATAATTGTTTTAAAAAAACATAATACACACATACAGATAATCACGTACATTAACTGTACACACACAATCTACACAGCCTGAAGTTCCCCTCCATCATTGAAATAACAATCAACCCTGAATGAAAAAAACCTTCTGTCATCACCTACATACCAAGGTGGGCAGTCCTTGTATATTTCAGAGTCAACAAGCTGACCACCCGGAGCTCTTGCATATATGCACTCTAGTTCACATCATCTTATTTAGATAAAATACAGAACATTGTTTGTATTGAATCATATTGAATATTGAATCATTTTGAAGAAATTGGCAATTGGAAATAGGCATTAACATAGTTAGAGAGTCATACAATGAATTTTTTTATATATATGTTACACTTATTATAGGAAAATGTTAGACAACATATATGCTTGAGTGTTATTGGCTTTGTCTGTAAAGTACCTAAGAGACTTACTTTGTTTATGAACAACATAAGCCAGTTAAAAAAAGTTTGTCAACACATATCCTAAAAGTTTGAAATAGCAGGTTGAACATTTTCAGTTTGCAGATCAAAGTAGGTTTCAAGCTGAAAGTTTTGAAGGCAATACAGTCTATCAGACGTAGACAGTCTGGGAACCATATGCTCATTTTCTTGTATTTGAGGCATGGTTTACGAATGCCCAGAGCCGTTTATTGGGCGCTACAAATGTCTATCAAATGCGTCTGTACGTAGGTCATAGCCAATCGTTTTAATTATACCAGATGACGTATGTAGAGCGACATCAATTCAAACGTAAACAACTTTTATCGGTTCGTGTGCACACAGCTGAAAGCTATGCAACTAAACCGCTAGCTGTAAATTGTATTGAAAAGCAACACATTTTAGTGGCACTATTACAACCACAGTACAGGCATAATGACAAAATGATATTAATAAATACCACTTACCATTTATAAGTTAATTGTACTTCGTCGACTAAGATGCCTAGCAGGTTGGCCCTATAAAAATCTGTGGTTTATGTCATGCCATATCCATTCTTGGATATGAAATTGTTTAACGCCAAAAGTTGCTCTTTTTTAAATAAAATTGCGTTCAAAACTACTTAGAACATTATCTAAGGGTGCATTGAAAAGTAACTTTGCATCTGTTGCCGTGTCATAACAAATAACAAAACTGCCTAGGTGTGTTGCATAGACGTCGGTATCGTCTTGCTGCCCCCTCCCCGTTCTGTGATTGATTCCATATTTCAGGGGCAAAAAAGGGCCATATAGTTTCCATGCTAGACTTGGAGCGTGAATAAATTTGTGCCGCAAGGCAACATGGGGAAACCAAGGCTAGTTGGTCCCCCCAACTTGCATTAGTCAAAGTCATGGGGGAGTAATGTTAGGGTTACCAATATTTTTCAAAATAAATTCTTTTTGTGTTCTGCAGGAAACATACAGGTTTAAAATAACAAGAAGGTGAGAAACAGAAGACATAATTTTCATTTTGAGGTGAACTTTAATATCAGTGTAAAGTTTTTAACTCAGTGGAACATTGTTATTTTAATAAGCACAATTAAAAAATTAATCTAGCAAAAATAATACTACAAGGGTTTATCATGTTTTAGTTAAAGTATATTTTTGACACCTGACCCTAGAACCGCCCCTGGTGACAATTGCTGTGTAGCATCTTCTTCCAGTTTTTCTTTATTAGATAAAACAAACTTTAACTTATTACCAACAGACCATTTTAACCAACATACAACTTTTATATTTATTAATAAATAATAAATAAATGCTCATTTACACGAAAACATGTCAGATGCACATAGAGGGTTTTGCATTTAAGCTCTTCAAATGTATCTTAAATTTGTAGAAAAGCTGTCTGAAATAACTAAATCGTCATACAAAACATGTCTTTAAAACAATAATTAAAAAATATCCAAGGCACTCGAATGATGTAGAAAAAAAGTTAAAAAGCCTTGATTTTATCATGGCTTAATCTTTTAAAAACAGGTGATAAATAAATACACCTTAATGTTGCGGCTTACAAGCATTCGCCAGGGTGTCTTAAAAACACTTTTACCTTTCAAATTTAGGACACAAAAAGTTATTCTATGTACTGTATGATGATTATGTTGTTCTTCATAAAAGTTACACTGAGGCCAATGGTGTTTAGACATCCTACCTGTTCCATCTATATATACAGTACAGGATATCTGGTAGTTTTAATTGTACCCGTTTGACTGTAAAAGCCTCAGAGAGGAGGTGAAATGAAAATGGGTTTTCAATGTACAATGTAATAGTAAGGAGTAATAATAAAAGAGACAATTACCAGTATAAAATAGAGCTACTTAAAACAGCTTTCTGCATTAAGTAAAAAACATGATAAAATATGGTACAGCATGCAGTAAAATAACATATGAAATGCTGTAGGCAAGCCTGAATTAGACAGAAGATAGGATGAGAGGTTGAGAAATACATAAATTTACATTAAAAAAGATATCCCGTTACTTTGTGTCAAATTCAACATGCTTTTGCTTCCTGATCAGCTGACTAGTAATAGAGTGCTTGGAGTCCTCTTTTGTCCTACGTTGTTCACTTCGTCCTCTTACCTGACAGCCCACCTCTCTCATACCCACACAGGAACGACTCCTCTGCCCTGGCATTTTCATTTTAACATCACCGAAACTGGCAGAACTGTCTGTAATAGCTGTTGTAAAAATTTGGTCAGGATTGTTTGTGGAACTTACAGGATGGCGAATGTT
Source organism: Misgurnus mizolepis (assembly GCA_025389145.1). Taxonomy (NCBI): domain Eukaryota; kingdom Metazoa; phylum Chordata; class Actinopteri; order Cypriniformes; family Cobitidae; genus Misgurnus; species Misgurnus mizolepis. The sequence goes on along the minus strand of JAIFKI010000010.1, from coordinate 40,958,231 downwards.
ACCAATAGCCTGCATGTGCTTCAAATGGCTACTCTCGCTCAGAGGGTCACTAAGTCTGTGTTTATGAGGTCTGTGTCTTTGTTGTAACTGGTGAGCCCTGCTTTCACTGTAGCTTCTTTTAGGAAAACCTGAGTCTTTGCATTTCAAAAGTGGACTCAACCGTATGTCTTGGTGGTGGGCATAAGGGCGGCACATTCCGTTTGTGATGGGGTATCTGTTCTTGCGATTCGAAGAGCTACAGCTTGGAAGCTGCAGAGTTGGAGCGCTGGCCAAGGAGGACAGTAATGCCAAGGGAAAAGCTCGCTGGCACTGGAGGATACATTTAGGAGAGCTGAGGCTGGAATGAGTAGATGTATGAGGCCAATAGCGAAATTTTGGTGGCGGGGCACTGGATTTATTGCATTCCTCTTGGATAGTTTGGATCTGATGCCATTCCTTTAGTAACAGACGATCCAAGTACCTCTCCAGCTGTCCAACAGGCTTTGGGTGAGGAATCCCTTTGCCATCTGTATTTAAGTAGACGGCTAGCTGCTTGAGACTCCAAGAATTAAAAGGAGGTGGTAAGAAATCTGGATATCTGCCACTGGAATTGTTGCGTCCTCCACAAGAAAGTCTCAAGGATCGAAAGTCTGGTGGATCTATGACCTCCGCACGTAAGTTAAGGTCCGGAGGTGTGGTTTGAGAAGGAATCAATAAACGTCTCTCAGAATCAGACAGATCACTTGCAGTGTCTGAGTCCTCTTGAAGTGCAGTTCCCTCATTTTGAGTTCTACTTTCTGATGAGTCTTCTTTTGGTGCTTTTACAGAACTCTGGCTGCTGATCTCTTTTCCACTATTGCTGCTTTGTTTCTGTCTTCTTTCCCTCTGTCCATTTTTGGAAGAGGTGTGAGATTTGATCTTGGTGTTGTGCTGCCTTGAAGAACCAAAAGACCATTTATGAGAAAAAAAAACATAATTGAATTGTTTTTTCTTATCACTGTTCTGACCTAACCTGGCTGAGTCGTCGATCAGAATTTTACGTCTTGTCCTTCTTAACCTCTGAGAGTCCTGTAGACAGTAACACTTAAAATTGCATTAAGCAGATATGTTCCCTTTACAGTTCTTGAGTTCCAGTATTATTATATTTATTGAGAAATTTACGTGAACGTGAAGTATTACTTACAGTTCCAGCTGGCAGGCTGATCCCACTTTTAGGTGGCTGGTGCATTGTCTTTGTGTTTTTCTTGCTTTCAATGAAAAAAGTAAGGTTGATCAGCCAAGAAGTAAATTGATTTATTTATTATTTCACTTATTTTTAAATGTAATTAGTATTTTTTTTTAAGTAAGCACTATTTAAAAGCACCTAGACATAATTAATTTTAATGACTTATCTGTGCAACATAAACTGATGATAATCTGGCTGGTAAAGGCATATTGCAAAAAATATTTCTTAATATTAACCCGCTGTTTTACCTTGGTGCATGTCCACAACCTTTAATTTCTGTCTCATCAAAGGAAACAAGCTCATTTTGCGCGGTAAGCAAAGTGCGGTCCTGTCTGACTGTTCCCATCACTGGCATTTTTAAAGCAGAGTAAAAGAGAACAAAAATTCTCTCGTTTTTCTTTATAGTGGACGATTCCACACAAGATCCTTTATAATAGACGGTTCTTCCATTTCTCTCGTGCATTTCAGGATTACTCCCACGATACGGTTTTTCTGACAGACCCAGTTAATCCGCCGGGCATCTTTTCCGGTCTGTATGAATAATTCAGCGATGATCTGATCAGCCCGTCTGTAATGAGATGCATCGGTCAAATTTTAGACGCTACGCTCTATCTCACATTTGCGATAGGCTACTCGATGCTTGTTTTTTATTATTAAGAAAATATAAGCAAAACAATTGTTGTCTACTCGATGCTTTTAAATGAGGATATTTACGCAGGCACGGATGCTGAATGGCGCATTGTTGCGTGGGAAATGTAGTCATTATATGTTTGTAAATATGGGCGAATTCAGATCGGAAGTATATGGCATTTTCCCTTCGAAGATCAAACTCTTTGTGTATACTTGTCGAATAGAGCAACGAAAACAGCGTCATTTTCTCTTTTATCTGGTGCGACTGTCCCCGTCCCGAAGCGCAAAAACGCCCTTTGGACACTTCAAACAAACACTTCCTCACTAGTGTGTATCGCAAACGCTTGGCTGATTGTAATGGGAGCGTTGTAATGTAAGAATGGAGAATGTTTTGTTTTCACGATTGATCTCGTGCTACGCAATTAATGACGATCTTTTTGAAATATGAACTGTACATGGATTATTTTTAGTCAGGGCGTGAGGGTGTTTGATCTAATAATAACCTATGGTGTCCAACTCCTGCGCAATCTGTAGTTAAATGTCATAGGTGCTTATAATCGCACCGTGTAAACAAGCGATGAAAACATTTTCTTATTTTGAAATTAATATTTGGTTTGTATGTAAATTTTTAATAGCACACAGTGACAGCTTTCTTGAAGCTTTTGGTGTTTATATTTACTCTTTACCCTAAGGTAAGAGTCTTTTTGCAGATTGTGAATATCCATAATCTTGCTTTATTGCATTGTACAGTTTTATTTCTCAGTAAATGAACTATACATAGCATAAAATATCATTTTAATAAAATGATGCATGTTTCTTATTTTATTGATTTACAAAACTCGAATGAAACATTTTTATGGACTTAAACTTGAAAGTGGAAAGCATGAAGTTCTGCAGAGAAGCATCACACTAATGTAGTTGTTTGATTGAAATGCCTATATAGTATGCTGTCATTTTGAGAAAAGGCTGCCATGCTGCTAAAGCTCAAATAAGATATGCATTTTGATTTGTTTAATATCTTCTGGTTGAAGATTTAGTTATTTAAGTTTTGATGATTTTACTGTTACTTTAAAGTGTAAAAAACTGATATTAAAGAATGGGTTTCAAAGTTATACATTCTCTATTCAGAAGTTAAAGGTTTGCATCTTCTAAATGTGTCTGTTTAAAAGCATTTTATTCTGGGGAATAAAGTATTAAAAATGTTGTGGGTAGGCCCGAAAATGTTTAACATCAAAGTTATTTATGGTATTGTGTATTGGTTTGTTGAGAGTAATGTGTTTTAATCTTCTGTTTAGATTTTTGGCCATAAAAACACAAAGAGAATGAAATCACATGGACATGGGTCAGGGCCTGACATGGAGTTCACAAGTGGCTTAAGTGAAGTGTATAGACCCATCAAGACATTTCGCCTTCGAGATATTTATGATCCTAAACCACCTCAACAAAGGAGTCCGGTGGCAATACGGCCACCCAGCCCCAAACCAGGCCCCCCTCAGGAGCCCACAGCCCAGCGCAGACTGTCATGCGAGCCAGAACCAAAGCCCATCATGAGGAGACGGGCAAAATCTCTCTCATCCACAACAGATAAACGAGCATGCAAAAACATGCAGGTCCGCTTTGTGGATTCTCTCGGGCTGGAACTGGAAGATGTGAAGTTCTTCAAAGCTAGCGAGGACCCAATGGTGCCAGTCCATGTGATCACCAGACTGCTGGCAAGCTCAGAGCTCGCCTCCAGAAAAAATCTTGAGCTCTCCCTACCCTACTTCCAGCCGTTCTTTCCTGACAACATGGGTGCCGACCCGAATTTCATCGAGCGATTGTGTCGTCAGCGAGTATGCCTGGATCAGGTGTTTTGCTCTGAAGTTGGAATCATCGGAACTGTTCAGGTACTGAACATTGAGTACGAGAAAGAGGTTTTGGTACGCTATTCGTTCACAGGCTGGAAAAGCTGTGCAGATAGTAAAGCGTCCTGGATCACCACCGTGAATAGAGATGGGTCCGATCCAGAGTCAGATGTGTTTCGTTTTCACCTGCCTGTACCGCCTTTCATCCTGCAACCAGGTGCCATGTTACAGTTTGCCATCTGTTTCCGGATCAGAGGATCCGAATACTGGGACAACAACGATGGATGTGATTATAAACTGACCTGCCAGACGTACAAACTGGTTGTCCCCAGAGAGTGTGAAGATAGCATGGTGCATTTCACTTGAGCTGTCACCAGAGATGTCATGCGATACGGTCCTACTATACACACAGAGCACTTGAGATACATGCATGAAAAAATAAAGGTGCTTCTTATAATCAGCAGCAGGATCTGTTATAGACCCAAGCTTTTGGATAAGCATATCAATATTTGGCACAAAGAAAAGTTGCAATATAAAAAGCGTCTGACTTCTGTAAGTAGCTTGTAATATCCGATTAGTTCAGTATTGTTATCACAGGAGGAAACTTTTACTTTAAAGTGTCTGTTTTAAAAAGAGTTCATGAGCATTTACTCAGCATGCTTTCAAATAATGTATACATCTTATTTTTAAAGAAATTGACCCATACACTCTCAGAAAAAGGTACAAAAGTTGTCACCAGGACGTAGGGTTGCCAACCTTTTCAAATACTCTGAAATACGGGACAAAAGATGGCCTGCTGCAGAAGTGCGGCTATGGATTCCAATATGTACAATTTTGGTAACCAGTATGTACTCTAGGTTGTTTTCACATATATTGGTGCGCACCGTGGTGCGGCCTCGGATCGCACCAAAATACATTGTATCATTTTTCAGTTAGTGCGGTCCGTGTTCACATATATATATTTTTTACTTTACTCGAAATGCCGCACCGTACACCATGTGACAACGGTCAGCGCTGTCATTGGTCTCTGACAGCTCTTACCGTCTCATGACCACCCCCACGTTTCCACGACAACCAGCTTGACAGAGAGAGCGCAGCTATCAAGATGTGGAGATAAACGATGCACGTCTTTGCGAAGTTTCTTTGCTTTAACGCGAAATTGCGTAGCTATTCTATTAAAGCCTTTCTCACGGAGCCGTTTTCTAAAAGCCCGTAATGTCACTATTTGTGTGTGAAGGACAGCTATGCATTTATAAAATCATCAACTCAAACGTAAAGGAGACAGCGAATCTCTATGCAACGGACCAGGATTGGCTTGTTTGTTGTTAACCCACAATATAACACCAGGCTCACGTCACAATGAAAGCCCAGTTGCTCAAACATGTGGAGAACTTCCTGTATTTGGTTCGGCCCGAGGTCCAGCAGTGTTCACACCACAGGTGGGTCGCCCCAGAGTTCGGCAACAGCCGCTCCGAGACCACCTGTTTAGAGCGGTCTCGGAGCGGTCGTTTAGTGCGCACCCGAGTGCGGCTGTTGTGTTCACACTGACCCAAACGCACCGTACTCGGAGCGACACGTCATTTGGGCCGACCTAAACAGTGTATATGTGAAAACACCCTTACCAATGAATACGTTTTGAAAAGTTATATACCGCCCCAGTGACAGCTTTTATGCCTTTTTTCTGAGAGTGTGCCCAGGGTCACAATTTTTTGTTTGTTTGTTTATTTTTTTGTTTGTTTTTTGCAACATAAACAAAAGGGAATGTTATTGGAGTGATTGTAAATTAGGGCCGAGCCCAGACTCAAATCAATACAAATCAGGCAACAAGATTAGTGGCTACGTTTGAAATAACAATAAAAACCTCTACAATTTATTTCAGTGGCTCAGACATTCATGAATCTAAATGGATAGAGCTAACTGCATTCATCAATTATGCATGAGCTTCAAATACCTTTATCTAAGTGTAATAATGCTGAGTGGCATGAAAATAACTAGCTTATATAAAAATGACAATTATAAATAGCCAAACAGGCAATAGCTTGGTCGCATCAGAAATGAGTGGTCATGCAAAAATCATAAAAAAATAATATCAATGTCTTTATTCATAAATATGTCCTCATTGGTGTCAAATGACCTCTGCCAGTGATCTGACTTTTCTTTGTAAGCTTAGAATTTCTTCTCTCTGGTAAGTCCAAGGAGACTTCCATGTCGTTCTGATAAACTATAATAGCAGAGAGGGACAAAAAGCACTAGCCTACCAAAGCTTTTCCACAACGCGTTTTTATTCAGAACACGTGAACCCGCTGAAACGGACAAGGAGATCAGCGATTACATAACGGCTACCGTAGTTGCAACACGCATTTGGAAAAGCGAGGCGCTAGAGAGCACTATTCATTTGAATGCAAAATACAATTTCACCACTAGATGGTGGTAAATCCTACTTACAGTCCCTTTAAGTGCTTTTCACACTGGAAAAAGTGAATCCTGGGTTATTCTAAACCCCAGGTTAAAGGAATCCTGGGTTATCCATTTCACGTTTCACACTGTTCATTCTTAACCAGGGGTTAAGGGATAACCTGACCTGATAAAAAGCAATGTCAAACTGACCGTTTTAAAATAGCGCACTGTCGATTTAAATAACCGCTTGTCTTACGCTTCCACGTCAGTGACAGAACAGGTTGCATCATAAATCACACTTAGATGTTTTAAGTCTCCTGGGATGTCTTTTTTTACTCCGATTCAGGTGTTTTCAGTACACATATGGTGATATGAGGAATGTGTACTTCAGTTTCTGATTGGCTGTCTGTTGCTAAGAATCATAACATAACATTCTTACCCTGCTTCATTTCACACTGCATGCGTTTGGCACCGCAATGCGGGGTTTACCCCACAGAAGCGGTGCTAACCCTCCTTCAGAGCACTAAAAGGCTTTTCACACAGCGCATAACCCTTGAAATGTTCAACAATGCGCAAGGCAATAAAGTGACCTGAAGAAAACAGTAGTATTAAAGTGATAAGGTCATTTTTAAAGGAAACAATTTTTTTCTCGAAATAAGGCATCTGAATTTTTTGGGCATTTTAAGCAGACTTAAAGATCAAATATTGTCCATGTGTAAATGTAAACCTCCCATTAGGTAATGTCTTGAATACTGTGTGTTGTTGGCACTAATCTTCACAAATTTATTTAAGGTCAGGCAGGAACATAAACAGAAAACTGTTGTTCTGTCCCTGTGTTTGGAGGCCAACTGCATACTTTGAGGTTCAACCGTTTAATTTTATGCTAGTGCTGTCCCTTTAAAACACTTTAACGTTTCCCACAGAGAGCAGCAAATGAGATGCTGAAAAACCTACACACTTTCATTTTCAAAATTGTTATCTTTTTAAAAATCTTCTTTTTATGTGCAGTAAAACTTTTTAGAACAACATAAGGGGGAAAGTAAATGATGACAGAATTTTCATTTTTGGGTGAATTATCCCTTTAAATGTTATCCCTTTTATTAGTATTGCACAGCATTCGTAAATATGTATGTTTGTGAGCATTGCATTTTAAGTGGCCTTTTGAAAGCTTCGGTCTTTGGTTAAAGTCTATTTTAGTATTCCCTCAGTATATTGTCTCAAGATTAACTTGTAAGCCTGTTACAGGACACATTTGTCTGATACACAGAATATCTGATAATTTGAGTCAAAAATAAGGAATAATCCTGTATGTTTAAAATACACTGTCACCCACATGAAAATGTTATTGCTATTGAGGTATTTTGTTCACAGCCCACAAGACTTAATAGAGTCCTCACTTCTTATTGTAAGCATCAACTTTGTCACTTTAAAATTTCTTATGATATGATGAGACAATTGCTCATATACACTCTCAGAAATGACTTTTCTGTCACTGGGGCTGTACCCTTTCTAAAAGTACAGCTTTGCACCAAAGGATTTCATTTTAGTACCTCAGAGGTACATTCTGGGACCAAAGAGAGCTCATTAGTACCTCAAAATAACATATTAGTATCTCAAAGGTACATATTGGTACTAAATGTTTACATATCTAATGGTCCATACAATTACCTTTTTAAAGGGTGCTGCCCCACTGACAGCTAGGGTGCATATTTTGACTTTTTTCTAACAATGTAGGTCCTTAAGGTACAGTAATCTACCAAAACTTGTATTCTGTTTTGTAGTCCTGTAAAGGTACCAAACGGAAACTTAGGGTACAGCCCCAGTGACAGAAAGGGTACAGTTTTGTACCTTTTATTTCTGACAGTGTAGTGTACGAATATCGAGTTATAAACTGAAAGGCACAGTCTCCATTAAGTTTACTAACTCCATTGATCTGCTTTCTGCTAGCCCACCTACAGAAGAGAAACACAGTGCCTCCCAGTTCCAGTACTGGTGACCCACATCACTGTTCATTTTGATTGAAATGATCACTGCATTAGCATGGACCTCCTTGTCCTGAACTGGGCATGTCAGATAATGTAGACTAACAGAACCAATGCATCATGATAGGAAAATACAAACTTATTTTCCAAAGAGTAATTATGTAATTACTGATCATTTACGAATGAAAAAATGTAATTTTGTCTTAGAACTCCTAGCTCTAAGGGCCATGTGTGTGACTGAAAATAACAGCTTCTTCAGTTAGTGAGACTTGATATCTTTTGTTAGATTTGATAACATATTAGGAAATCTAATCTTATGCATATAACGCCCTTTTGAAGATATGACTGCACATGATACTACAGCTTTTACTAGTTATGTTTTTGTGTTCCTTTAGGTCAGTGGTGCAGAGCATTGCAGTAGCAGCCAAAGGCTGTGGGTTCGGGTCCAGGAAATACACAATGGTAAAAAATGTTGCTTTGTAATGCAGTGTAAATAGCTTTGGATAAAGACATCTGCCAAATGCATAAAAGAAAAGGGAAAGTGAAAATAAAAGTGTATCAATGTATCTGAATACATTGAAAGGTATATTTATTGTTTTAAAACAAACTTTTTTTTCTTAATTGTCTTGCTTGTTTTGTGACTTTCTGCAATTCTTTAAATAAATGACATTGATATCTTGTTGATAATGCAAAAACATTCAGACATGAAAAGTGGCTTTTAAGTCCAATTACTTGTTGGGCCCACTGCATGAACCCAAACGGGCATATTTAGTAGAGTTACATACACTTTTGTTTCTGCTAAAGCAATGTGTTCAACATTCACTCATTCATTCAAAAAAGACAACAGACATTGTTGATTCATAAAAATCCAAAGCTTGTACTGTACAGACAATAAATAGTCATTGCAAAGGTAAGACATGATTCGTATTTCTCAAACTAACATTTATACAGCTGATAAGAAACTCAAGTTTCAGTAGGAGCCCAGAAACGGTTTGGGGTGTCACTACAGCACCAACACTGTTGTGGGAAAAAGGTTCGAGTGGGTCACATGCTCGACCCATCCCTTCAATTGGCATCGAAAGCCGACCATGTAAAAATGTTTTAAGAAAAGTCCGTGTTTTCTAAACAGTCTTTCACCATCCCTCAAAATACCCCTGAAACGAATAGATGTTGAATATTCTACAAACTTGTAGTTTGACTGAGTGGAGTTTGGAGGGTTTTGGCTTCTTTAGGCTGAAGCTCCAGAGACATAGCCTCCAAGGTTCACTTGCGCCCAAATATCAGGCCCTGCATGGATCACCCATAGACCCGGGCACTGGTCGAAGCCTCCTGAGGTCTTCACAGAGATACAGTTAGCATATTCTTCATAGAAGAAACCTTGCTATGGTCGGTGAAACCTGCAGCACAAAGCGAGAAGACACCTGTGAGTGCTTTGTGACAAAAAACACAGCCATCATCCATCACAGGCATATTAATAGAAGTACGTGTGTGAGCTCCAGAAGAGAATTCTGACGTACTGGGTCCTTGCTCAGCTTTCAGTGTTATTCTTATCCAGAAAAGTTTGGTCTAACATTAAACGTACATAAGCTCAATGTAAGCAAGCATTTGTTATCCATGTATGCGAGCGCGCGCTAGTGTGTGCTGAATTTACACATCCTACAGTTGTAGGCGACATGGCTATGTTTAGAACAACCTCCTGTATTGATCTATTATGTCCTACACCTTAAACTGTTATGCAAGAGGACATGCAAATTGGAATGGCAAAAATCCACTGTACAGTACATTCAATCCTTTTTTATAAATAGTTACATGAACGCATGATAAAATACAGACACAAAATAGAAAACGAAAAGAAAACTGACCTGGTCAGGTGCTTGCTTGATGCGTGAACTTCCATCTCGTTGCTTTTGAACTCGTTCAGCTCCTTGCGTATCGCAGCCTGCAAGGCATAAACAACAGAAATGAGTCCCAGATGAGCAGCCACTTGAAAAAAAAAGACACGCCAGTGCAGCCAGTCACACAGAATCATATCAAATAAAGCAAGGTACAGTTTTCAGCTATTAAAAAAATTATAATTTAAATCATTAATATTAAACCTATTAATGCTGTCATATTGTGCCACATTAGTGGTAACAATAAGCCGCATTCTATCTGCTGGTATCTCCTTAACCTATTTTAGATTGGTCATGATAAGGCACATAGGGAATTTGCAGAAATAAAAACCAACAACACAAGTTATTCTCATACTTCCTCTTAATTGCTTGCATTTTCTATGAAATTTTGTCAAACTTAAATTTCATTATCCAATAAAAATGCACTAGATCAGAAGGATGTGCGGCCTCTAGATGGCACTCTTTTATGAGTTTTGACTATACACACCTTATCTGCGGCAGATAATCTCGTCCAGGGCTTATCTGCTCTCCTATCATAGTCCTGCGCTTTGGCCACTTCCACATAGTCACTGAAACGGATCAGGATCTTTCTGTCCCGCAGCTCATCAACGGTGGGCCTCTGGTTGAGCTGAAAAGAGAAGAAAGAGGGCATGTCAGTTAAAGGGACGGCTTTTGCTTATAAAGGAAATGGAATAACAAACATTTGTATTTAAAGTTGAATTTGAATTAGTACCAGTATCTACACTCATCATGTCTTCTTAGACAATAACTGTATGTGTACAAGTATATAGCGAGAATGTGTCTGTGCATCAGAACTTCAGATGAGATCAATGTTTAGGAACTGCAGGCCGTGTCCACAAACCTTTCTGTTCAGCCTTTGCTTGATTTCTCTCCTTTCTTCCTGCTCTGTCTGGTCATTTCTCTCTGCAAATACAAAATCAGAAACTCACTGAGAAAACGCACAAAAATGCACACCAGAGGCAAACAAAGAAATTATTGATGCGTTTTAAAAATGTATGTTTTCAGGCCAGCCAGTTACAGGAAAAGCAAGCTTACACAATCAGATCTATAATAAAATGTCAACTGTCAAGACTTATTTAACATGTTCAACATTATTTAAGTCTTTTTAATATTCATTTGATTCATATTTAATTTAAAACATCATAATGATGGCTGTGCACTCTTGTTAACCCTTATTAAAAGGCTATGTCTATTTAACAACTGTGCTGCCAGCTGTCATAACTTGACCCCAGCCGGACAAACAGCCCCCTGAACCCTTCTGACCTTCCTTGGCAGCAACAAATAATACATCTGTTGAAGATTAAAGCATTTTTTTGTAATTGTCTTTATCATTACACAGCACAGGATAATGTTCCTCTTTTTTCTTTGTCCTCTGTGAAATATGTGCGATTGGCATTATCTGATTTTTAGTTCAGGACGCACAGTATATCTGTTCTTTGCAATGAACCACTTTTTGAAGAAAAGTGTTACGTTGCTTCAGAACACTATGCATTTTGTTTGCCCTTGCTTTGCCTTAAATCTCAAATCATACATTTTCATGTCTTAAGCGTGTGCACGTGGCCCATAGGGAGGCATAGGAGATGCCAAAGTCAGCAGACAGCTGCTCAGAGTCAGGGAGCACAGGTGCCACAGCCCAAGATAGAGGCCTAACAGAGGGGCTCAGATATACCCGTCAAACAATACAAACAATACTCGTCACAAGTGCAGTAAGGACGCGCCCAACTGTGACTAATGAAAAGCCAACTGAGGGGCTGTTATGCTAAAAATACTCGAATATTAGAAATAAATAACTGTACATTTGTAGCAATGTTTTACAGTTTTTGCAATTTACACACTTGATATAGTAAAGAAAAAAACGAACCTATGAAAAATTGAGTTGCTTGCTTATAAAAGTTACACAACTGAAAAGCAGTGACATGAAACGCTGATATTAAGGGCAGTTTAATCTGGATAATGATCATGTGTAGACTGCTGTAATCTATCTCAGCCTGTCTGGCCCTCAGACTCTGTAATCAGTAATGTTATTGTTTTAGTGTAATCTAGACAGACTGTGTTTTATAATCTCTCTATTCTACACAATTAAAAAATTACATTTATGACTCTCTCTTTTAAATTCCGATTGGTTCTCTAAAATTTCTTCAGAAATACAGAAATTAAACATTTATATTGCACAACATTATACATTACAGTGCCCTATTTCAGACTTTGCATGTATAGTAAATATAACTGTAACACTTTACAATAAGGTTTGTGTTGTTAGAATGAGTTAATACATTAGCTAACATGACTCAAGAACGAACAACACCTCTTCAGCATCTTCCTCTTCAGAGTTCGTGTTCATTTCAACATTACTTTAAATCAAAAGTGGTAACTGTTGATATGAGTTAATGCACAATAAACAAACATACACCATTGTACTGACATTAACAAACATTAACAAAAATTAGTAAATGCTAAAAAAACGATATATTTCTCATTTTTAGTTCATGTTAGCTAAAACATTTACTAATATTAAAAAATACAACCTTATTGTAAACTGTCACCAAAATAGTTGATACTGCTAGCAGTTTGTATGGGGGTAGCTGTCTGTTTTTGCCGTTTCAATTTTCATATAATTATTATCCATGCAAGTTTAAAGACCTCTTATACAAAAAAGAATGTGTATTGGAAATTCATATTTCACACCACATGACTTTTAATTTTTTTTTGAAGAGTCTTATTTTACAAGCATGCACTTTTGAACTAACATAGGCAAATTGTAGTATAGCTTATTTCGTGTACAGTATGTGGATATCGATCTACTGTAGCATCAGTGCAGATCAATCGGATGTCCTACTCACGTTTAAGGATGTTTCGGCTCTCCAGCTCCTCGACTGCTGGTCTTTGGCTCAGTCTCCTGCGAAAAAACACCAAAATCACATTCTGGACCATTTTCAGTTTCCTAAGTGTGTGTGGGAGTCTGTGATCAGCAGCGCGCTCGCGTCAGAAGGAAGGTGCGTGGGGATCCCCGCGCTCCTCGCGTGCTACAGGCACATTCCGCGTCCCATCTCGCGTCTAAACATCGCCACGGACCGTTACATGTGAAGCACTTCCGCATCGGGGAAATGTGCCTGTTTGTTATTATTATCTACGCTTGAAATTCCCTGATCTGACGGAATAAAGCAGACGGCACTTGATCATCTGAGCGCGATTATTACGCGAAAGCCTCATCGACGAGGAAAAGAGTAAAAAGCGTCCGTTTGTATTAAAGTTGAATATAAAGGTGAAAAGGAGATGAGGATGTGATGCTGGTCCTGAGTTTGTCTGCTCTCTGAGCAGTGTGATACTGAGCCTTTACGCATCATTTATAAAGGGGGCGGCGCGAGAGATTCCCACGCACATTCATGGAGGAATACTGCTGCAGTTAGGGAAAACAAAATCTCTACGCTCATCTAGGATAGATGCTTTCAAACACACGAGCTTACACGAAATGTACAGATAAAATATAAACCACGACAAGCTTCGTTTTTACAGACAAGGTGACATTTTTACCCAACCATGTGTTAAAAGAATCCAGCATTGTTTAGTGTACGAATCGTTTGCACGCTTTCAGAAAAAAAGGAACAAACAATGTCACTGGCGCGGTACCCTTTCATAAAGTATAGCCTATACCTTTATTTTTTTTTTTTACCTAAGGTGCATTTTAATACCTCAAAGGTATATTGGTACCTCTGAGATACATACTGTATTGATACCTCATTGATACATCTGTACCCACACTCTAAACAATTCAAAAAGCTGCATATAAACAAGTTCAACCCAGCATAAACCCCATCAATATATTTTCTTCACTTTTTCATTTAAAATTTCACATCACATCTCAAGTAGGATGCATTCGAACACAATTGTTGATGAACAGTATGACACCATGATTCATCAGCAAAAGACATCAAAATTGACTTCATAACAAGCTGCTTTTCAAAATTGCAGATCCACTTAAATATTTCAAACACGGTTGATATTTCAAGACCGCTGGGACCGTTACCCCAAAAAATATGAGCCATCCGTGGCATAACTGTTATACCACACACTGCAGCTTTGACATGCACCCAGTAGGGAACAGTTTAACAGAAAATAAATGGGAGTAAATTCTTAGGTTTAGGCCAGATGGCATGGAGACGATTGCTCTCGATTTGTAAAGATTTAATCATGGTTGCTACACTCAGTGTATAGTGCAGAGTATAGTTTAGGGCTCAATACAATAAACCTAACTAATAAAAATACAAAGAGAGTGAATTTATGAAACATTTGTAACACATTTGGTTTATTTGTCTTCTTAACCTCTGTCATGAATAAACTGTCATTAAACTCCTGTCCTGCACTGAAGTTAAAGTAGGAGCTGTCGCTGCATAGTGTCTTAATTTGTTCTAAAATACAAACATGCCCCTTATTCACCAAACTATTTGCCTGACATAATAAATGCTGCACTGTTACAGATACATTTAAATTTTTTCTATGTATCAAATGATGATCACATAAACAAATGCATGTTACTGATCAAGCCCACATTTTAAAAAGCCTATTTAGCTCTCTTGATCAGGATGTGGAGTGCCCAAGACCAACCCACATGCTAGAAAATACATCCTTTGCTAATTTTTGAGAATGTATCCGGCATTGCTTTGTATTACAGGGTGCTAATACAATGCAAACAGTGTGTGTTAAGTAAACAAATCTATTAACTGCATGGGTTCATTCTCACTGAATATCCCACAGTGTGTGAAACTTTAAACATTAAAAACATTAAAACCCAGGATTTGTTCCTAAAATATTCAATATTTCTAAAATACATACATTCCATTTTACAGTACTGTAGATCCATTATGGAAGCAATACTGATAAAAGCATTTTTAAAACAATACACCATCTCAGAAGGTGCTTTGACGTGTGAAGTGCAGAAAATCATATTGCTGTCCTTATTTAACCACAGAAAAGCTTCTAAGCCTTGCCAACCAAAAACCCAGAAGTCTTGATCTTTCCTGAAGATTATTAATTTCTTCCACTTATTATGAAACATGAGGACGGGACTTATCGAGCGACCCACAAATGTGTCAGAGTGATAAGCTGGTTATAAGAACAGACCCTAATGGGATTGTCAAGTGAGTGCTTGTGAGTCAGCCTGAATTTCATGGGCTGACATTGCCCACTGATGTGTGCTTTAATGCCCTACTCTTTTCTATTTGACCCAGCCGAGGAGTCCATGGTATGAAGGAAGTTTCAGACACTCACTGGATGCATGGGTGGCTATTGTGTCTTTGATTGACAGCCAAGCGTGTCCTGGACACCCAGAGGGACAAGGATGCCAAGGATTATTATAAAAGTTTACATCTATGATAAGGAATAGTTTGAACGTTTATGTAACTTCTTTTAAAGATGCCTCTTTGAGGACCTTTTTTATTTCAGCCTGTCCTACAAAGTAATAGCATAAGAAAGACTGAACGTATTATAATATGTTGTTTTTTATTCTTAAATATTATATTGAAACGTTATCAGCAACAACAGCATATTTAATTAAAGGGCACCTATTTAATTGCTAAATAACGACCTTATTTTGTGTATTTGGTATAACACAATGTGTTATTTGGTTTGCGGTTCAAAAAACACATTATTTTCCACATACAGTACCGTACATTTATGTAGCTCCAGATTTCACTCTCTTCCTGAAAACTCAGCGATTTGAAAAGCGCCATGTCACTGATTGGGCAGCTAATCTGTACGTTGTGATTGGCGTGAATACGTATGACGTCAACTGGAAATGTTAGACCATGTAAGAAAGATTCGGTCACAATGCAATGCTAACAGGAGTAAATTAACAGGCTGAGTCCGAAGCGGGAGGAATACTGATAATGTCGGTCTTGTCTGCATACCAGGAAGTAAGCAGTTGCCTACAATCTGTCTGTTGTTGTAGTCCAGGAAAAGAGATATACGTTGGAGACGGTAACTTGCGTCATTGTTTACTTTGGGGTTTTTACCTTTTGCATGTGCATCACATTTACTAATACACACTAACACACCAAAGGAAATGTAAAATCGTGAATCAGACCATAGGTGCCCTTTAATCAATTTAATTAAGCACACACACACACACACACACACACCCAGAGCAGTGGCCAGTATCACTGCTGCACCCCGGGAGCAACTGGGCAAAGACGCACATCAAGGGCACATCAGTCACTACCTGACTGGTTATTTTCAACCCAGTGTTGGGTCAAAAAGGGATGAACCCAATCCGTTGGGATGTAATTTAATCTATGCTGAATTGGTTCAACCAAAAAATGCTGGGTTAATTCATTTAACTCGGTGGCTGGGTTTATCCATACATTTTTGACCCAACGTTAGGTTGAGAAAAGCCAGCAAGTCTACTGTTTTATGTCTTTGGCTGAAACAGCGGTTCCTCTTATTGAAACCTTTGTACTGCATTTCAGAGCATACTAAGATATACTGTTTAAATATTCTGAAATGGACGGTAAATGCTGAAATACAACTTTATCATAATTTATCATAATGACCAGCGCTACGTACAGTATGCAAAACTATAATATTCGAAAGTATATAACTATTCAAAATACTATATCTAAACGTACAACTTGAAAAAATATAAAAGTACATAAAGGCTCAGACATAAAAGCAGTTTTTTTCTGGACTAACTGTTAATAATTCATCAAATGTCCAGATTGACCCCAGGTCTGCTCTTTAGAATGGAGCAACATGTGGCCTCAGCAAAGAGTTAGTGGTCTCAGTCGGTCCCTGTATCACCCACAGAGAGAACAACATGAGGTCTGATCTTCAAACACCTTCACACACACTTACTCTTAAAAGTGATACGTGCGTGAGATGGCACCCGCTGCACTTCAAACAGTTGTGAGATGCAACAGTTCATTTCAGTAAATGTTGCTTTTATTTACACAAATACATTTCTAAGAAAAAGTATAAGATAAACTGAACCGAGTCAAACTACTAATTACCTCATACTGTATATTTTTGACTTATTCAGCTCTTACCTCTTACATACTATAGATTCTGTCCTCATGTGGCCAGAACTGGAAATTAACACAAATTGATTTGCTGTAGGGTTAAAACAATGTTCGCCATGAGGAGCTGTCTATATATAGTCAACAGAGCAACTCAGCCCTTTCCAGTAATCAATTTTCCAAAAGTGGGAGTTTTCATTTGTAGCAGTGTGGTGGGTCAATGCTAATATTACAGTATATATTGTGCTGATGAAACATCACACATTTTAATGACAGCAGCTCTTGATTTCACTAAAGACAGTAATGAGCCCTCCATGCATTGAACTGCAGCGTGAGTCGTGAGGTAGAGATGCAGCTATAAATTGATGCTTCTAAAAATGAGGTGCTTGTTTTTAAGCGGTTTGGGTTCATTTAAGGTTACACAGCAGAAAATACTGAACAACATTACTGTGTATATTCTTCAGTTCATGCGTGTGACTGTTGTGGATAAACCTCTCCTGTCTTTACTGTCTCGACTGATCTTGTTTGGCCAAGATCTGTCAAGAACTTGTTGTTTACAAGAACATGGTGGCGACTTGCAAAGGGGACAGTAATGAATGATCAAAATATATCTGTATGCTTTAATCGACTGTGTTTAATTAAAATAAACTGCAAGGACAGCGTAAGTCACTAGGCATGCCGCACATTTGCTTGCATATTACCATAAATAAGTACCAAATAGCAGAAATCTTACAAAGATGAGCAGGTTTACATTTGTGTTTGTTGAATCTGCTTAGTAACTTTAAATATTCCAGCGTCAAAATGAACAGAAACATTCCATTGAAAGATACATCGATATGTACAAAAGGCAACATATTTTAGGTTAAGCAGAAATTTAAACAAAGGTATGTATGGCGAGTGACCCTGGGTCGGAGCTTGGACAGACGGGAATATTATTATTGAAAAACATTTTAAATTTTAGCCTGTTCCTAACAGAAAGCTAAGCTCTGGAACTGACACAGTCGATCACTTTAAGTCTAAACTGAAGACTTTTCTCTTCAACAAACTATTCACATAATTTGTCTAGTAAATGTACTTATCTCGCAATAGTTTGACTGTACGGAACAAAGCATTCACATAACTTGTCTGGGTAATATACTGTTATGCCTGTTGACACTTGCATTGAACAGTTTTTTTCCTTCTAAGACTTTTTTCCTCCTAGGCCTAAAAAGTCGGGAGGTTTTTCTCCTAGGGAGTCGCCCGACATTGGCTTAACTTAGCACCCTCTTCTATACGTTGATTAATCTACTGTCAATTTTTCTGTGTTTTCCCCTGCTTCTATTATTGTAAAGCTGCTTTAAAACAATTACCAATTGTGAAAAGTGCTATATAAATAAAAAAATTTAATTACTTCAGAAGACTTTGACAAGCCTTTGACATTGATGTGGTCTTTTGAACTGTTGTTGTATGGAATAAAACTGCATGCCGATTATTAACACACATCATACTGTAAGTGCGGCAAAATAAAACAATTAACATTTTTGGTTAATAAAGGAGAAAAGACCTAGGAGAAATCTCATTTTTCCTCTGAAATACGTAACTCTGGTGAAATAGGATAAAGGCAATAGTATGAAGCTGCCTACTGTTTAATTTGTTGTGTATGGTATTGTGCCAGTGATGACTGAATTATCAAGTGTATTCAAATGTAAATATAGAGCTTCAGGCTGGCAGCTCTGTAGTGACAGCATGTAATTTCAGAATCTGGACTATTTCAGACTTGTAAAGACAATGTAACATCCAGGGATAGCGTCATGAGCACCCCTTGTGATATCTAGCTATGACATTCACATGGATTGTCGCCTGGTTGTAAAGTTAGGCTTAATTAAGAATACAGGCCAGTTGATCATTTTCAGTCACGTGACCCTGAATCCTGTTCTTAAAAAGAATGTGGGGTGGAATACATTTTTTTTATGAAAATCGTTTATTAAGTGAATTTATGTACAAAATTACATTTACATTGTTATATTGATTTACAGAGCCTGTGTACTGAAACACAACTAAAGGTCATGACTCCATCAGAAACCAGAGATGTCTCATGTGTGACAGATTCACAGCCACAATGTAAAAGTGATCAAAATGTAAATTTGCTATACATTATGTGTATCTTACTAGGTCCTCTTTCCGGCAACGATCCCAGAAGATTAACGGAACGAGTTTTTGTTCACACAGACGCTTGTCTGGCAATTTTATGGGTATTTTCTGGGACCAGAGGTCTGTGTGAATGGGGTTTAAGATACGCGGGTAACCTCTGTGTGAACAAGAAGCCGCAAGAATGCCGTAATGGGCGTGTCGAAGTGAGGACGCGCGCGTCATCATCACAACACAAGTTATGGTTCAGCTCCTTACAACGAGAGATAACATGCATATAAACATTCACCACGAGAAATGTTGCAAACTAGATTGAAGCAGTTATCAGGAAATGATATATGAGACGTATAAACAATGACGCACGTGCCGTAGTGAGGACGCGCGTGTCATGGCAACATGAAGTTGGTTCAACTCTTTAAAATAAGGGATTTACAACATTCACTACGAGAAATGTCAGCAAACTGGACTGAAGCAGATATCAGGTAAGTTAGCTCATTACTTACTGCGTTAAAACGGAGATCATTCAGCAGCATAAAAGAATATCGCGTCACGTGCTCATTTGAGCTATAATAAACGAAAAAAACCCGCGCGTCATCCCAACAAGATATATCGTCCAGCTCCTCAAATTGCGGGTTTTAAATGCATATAAACAATCACGATGAGAAATGTCTGAAAACTGTATTAAAGCAGAGATCAGGGAGCTTGTCAAATATCCACTCTGAAGCTGAGATCATTCACCGGCATAGAACTGTGCGTTCACGCGGTCCTTTGTAGTCTTATCATAAACAAAAATGCACGCGAGTTGTTTCTGAAGAGAGAAATAATATATAATATGCAAACTTCAGACGCTGCGTAGAAGAGAGGGCGGGACTTTCAATAGGTCGCGTGTCTTTCCGGGACCGTCAAATGCCGGGTAAACTTGGCAGTGTGAATGAAAAAAATCGAACTATCCCGGAAAATCCAGTATGCATATCCCGTGTATTTTACGGAATTTCTGTGTGAAAAGGGCTTAAGTAGATCTTAAAAACGATCGTACGAATCATTTAAGACTTACAGGCCGTTTCCCAAAAGATTTGTAGCTTAAGTAGCACTTGAAAATCATCGTAGATCTATGAATGCTCTGGAGTTAATTCATAAGTGCGTCATAAGACAACAGTGTTACAAGATCACCTGCAGGACAACCAGCAAATTGCACTCCTGCAATGACGATAACGTAATGTTTTAAATGTATGTTTATTTATTGGGTTCTTCTTTGTTTATTTTGATTAAATTAATTTAATATAAATTCAAATAAGAAATCAAATTTAAATGACTGAACATAAATTAATAAAGAAGGAAAACATATTTGGTACAATTTTGGTTAAAGTTGGTAGGCTACTAGCAAATTGCTGCTATATTTCATCAACAATTAAAAAAAATGTTTTGAAGGGAAATGGCATCTGATTAAAGAAACCATACAATTTAAGTTTTTAAGGCTTTTATAATCTTCACACATCACACACTGCTTTTCATCTATTCCACTAAATTCAGAAGGCAATTCTTGAAGAAACGCAACACCTATCTAACACTAATCTAAATCTATTATTATAAAGAAACATCTGAAGTACAAACACAAACATCTAATTTATTGCATATTTCTTTTCTTTAAGCTGAAGAGCGTGCAGAACTGTACACAGCGTATCTTTGAGTTGGTCACTATGCAACAGACTGGCTGTGTGGGGCTTGCATTATAGTTAACATTGTCAAAATGTTTCTTGAGAAATTAATATTTAACAAATTTATATTTAGCTAAGAGATTAATATTACAGTTAAGAAAGAGGTTTCCTTATTGGGCTGCTTTTATAAAATAAAACCGACATCTACCCCTTTACTGACTAGCCTGTGTTGCCTAGCAACACCAGCAGCTATTGAATTCACTAAAGACAGTAATGAGCCCTCCATGCATTGAACTGCAGCGTGAGTCGTGAGGTAGAGATGCAGCTATAAATGGATGCTTCTAAAAATAGCAGCTGACTGGGTTTTCGCATTGGAGTCTTTTTTAGACTGGTGTTTTCTGGAAAGGCGATTACAAGAGGCTATTTTCTCCTGCATTGTAGATTACACATTATATGTGGTAGATGTCAAATTAGTAATTAGTTTCTGCATATTCAAGGGTATCTATTGCATTCTCAAAATACTGCATAATAAAATGATAACACTGCATTTTTAGCATTTTATATTGACTTCTATATAATTAAATAAACACATATTATGTAGGATTAAGTAAGTGATAATGTCCAGCTGAATGTAAATGATCCTGTTTATTACACTTCTACTGTAATGATCAAGCAAGTAATACTATATAAGGTAATAAAATGTTATTACATTTAATTTGTTTTGAAAACAAAGTGTTCAAATATACTGTTTAGCAATCTTTTTTCAAAAATATTTGACTGCAGAATGTCAATTTACCAATCACAATAAAGTGCTCCATTAAGCTGTGTAAAAAAAGGATACTAGGACTGTTAAACTTGTTTTGTGATTATGAGAAAATACATGCTTAATATTGAAATATGCTCTTATATAAAACACAATATTACTCAAATGTAATATTCACAATTTATGCCTTTTGCATTGCATGTACAGTAGGTGTCAGATGTATGTGTGCTATCAGCAACTAAAGCTGGCACCTAAAAAATTTTAATATGTAAATGGATTTTTTAAGGAACATGTAGGCGGCGTGTTATTTAAGAAATGGGCCATTGGCAAAAAATGAACAGCATTGGATGCTAAAGAGCCAGCTGTCTTCATCTCGCTTTGTACTCCAGCCATGTCTCTCCATCACGCGCTCTTCTGCTCTCGTAAAGGCTGAGCATTTGCGGAGGACGGGTGTGGAGGCGAGACGAGGGGAAAGCATGGCCATGAATAATTCATCAATTCACTGGTCTATATTTAACTACAGCTACAGTCATTTGGGGAGGGCCAGGCATTAATGTTTGACAGTGGCTATTGATAGTAAGGTCATCCCAGAAGGGGTTTAAGGCTCTGCCGATGGGACAGGTTACAGGCGTAAGATCACTGCAGCAAGCCAGGGTCGATGTGAAGCAGTGAGTCCCTACGTAAGGATTGGAAAGTGGCAGTATGGTGGGCTGTGGGGGGCCTGAATGCAAAATCTTCCCCCGCTGAAGGTAGCAACAGTGACGTAAGGGATCGATCAGGACTCCTGCTGCAGTTTTCAGAGCGACTGACAATGCGCAGCAGGCTAAATATAGAATCAGAGAGGAATCCCCGTCTCTCGTCCAACCCACTGCTCTGAAACTGGTGCAGTCTGGCACAATTAAAATGCTGATGTTCAGAAAACAGTGTTATACAAGAACACATAAGACTAGAAGTTATACAATGCTGACAGATAGATGATGATATTGATCAGCTTAAAAGAGGCACCAAACACTACCTTAATTCTGAACCAGGCTACAACAAAATATGTTACATAACATCAAGAGTATAATAACGCTGTATACAACAAAATAATGTCATAAGTAACTATTACATGACACATTAAAAATCTGGAAATCACAATTTAATTGAATTGTCAAAATAAATGTAAAAACTTGAATCAGAAATATTTATGACATTAAATGTGGCCATGTTAGCTCTTTTGTACAAAACGTCAGTTCCCTTTCAATACGGTTCACTCGTCAGGAACCTCCTGTTTTCTCCGCGATTGAAGCCTATTGGTTAATGTCTGTGAAAATTACAGACAAATGGCGTTCGAGCCTGCGACAGGGCGGGTGCTACGCCCTTTATAAGTCCCGGAGAGATCAGCGCAAGCTCACCTTTATTCTCCTTCAGCACTATCCTTCTCTCTTCTCTGAAGAAGAAGCTCTACTCGCCTTTGAAATAAGCCTCACAGCGGATTCAAGGCCCAGCGTCTTCCCCTGCCGCTTTCTGGCTGATATAAGAGCAAATTTCAGACTAAAAGAGCAGAAGCGCATTGAGATAATGTCGCTTTAGCATTGTGCCTGTAGAGGCATCCCCAGCGTGCTCTCTCTCCTCGCGTCAACCCATCAATTTTGTCCAGGAGGACCAGCGCCCCCTGCTGAGCACTAGTGGCATGGTTTCTTTTGGAGTTGGTGACGTGGTGGAGGTGATGTCGTCCTCCGATGAGTTGGAGGATTGGGAGGCTTCAGACGAAGACGTCCACGCTACTGAAGAACCCAGCGAGTCACGCCCCCTACCTGACTCGAAGCTCATCTGCATCTTGACCAAAGCAACAGTGGAGCTCGAACTTCAGTGGTTGCCGCCATCAGAGCTAGAGCACAGCTAGCTTGATGAATGGTTCCTGCAACCTGGCGCCGTCAAACAGCTCGCCAACGGCAGGCGCCGTTCTTCCCTTTGGTCCACCAGGAGCTCACAAAATCTTGGCGCGCCCCTCACTCCACCCTAGTGCAGAGCTCCCTCTCCCAGGTCCTTTCGATGGTAGACGGCGCGGATGAGCGCAGCTATTCCAAGCTGCCGCCGCTTGAGGAGTCTACAGCTGCCCACATCTGCCCATCCTTGGCCGGTGGTTGGAGAGCGAAGCTGAATCATCCGTCCAAGCCCTGCCATCTGACGTCATAACTAGCGTCAAAATCCAACGCCGCTGATGGCAACACCGCTTCTGCTCTCCATACTATGGCAGTGCTGCAGGTTTATTAAGCAGCTGTTCGTAAGCTTCGCGGATCACTCATTAGGTATGCCGGTCAATAAAGAGAGATCTAAATGGATCATTACATACCGTTTACATCCCATATAAATATATACAGTATATATATCTCCCAAGGGTTTTTTCCCCTCCTAGGACTTTTTGTTTCTCCCAGGCAAAAAATTTTTTGGGAGGTTTTTCTCCTAGGGGGTTTTCAACCCCAGAGGGTCAGTCGACATTGGCTTAACTAAGCATCCTCTTGTATACGATACATTATTAATACACTCACTTGTAAAGTTTATTCATAGCCGCTGTATTTTGCTAAAATGGTCCTAACATTTTGGTACAGATATACATATCTTTGAGGTACCAGTATGCACATTTTAGATACAAAGGTGTAGTTTTTGTTACCACCCCAGTGACAGCTTCTGTACCTTGTTGTAGCCTACCTTTATTTCTGAGTGTACTTATGAATGTAATGTTTATCTCAAATGTCAAATTTGACCGTGCCTGTAAAAAAAAAACCTAAATATTATCATAATTTTTTTGGTGATTGACTGTTTTCTAAATAAAATCATTGTACACAATAGCATCTACATTAGACCTCTTTAATATTGACTGAGTATAGGGTCAAGCCAAAGATTGTACTGTGTGAATCCTAATTCCCAAATAAACCTACAACTACGCTATGCATTATTCACAGTAACTGTGCAGCTACTATATATACCTGTAAAATTAAGCAATTTTGTCAAATACATTTTTGGTTTCTTATTTTTATAATTTAATACTTATTTTTTACATTGTATCCACAGTAAGAAATCTGATCCGCAAATGAAACTCGATTTAGTATTTGAAGCTATGAAAAAACAACCTGGTCATCATGTGAGGCTTTCCTTGACAAGTTGTCTCTAAAGAAGATTTCTGAAAAACTGGACCACAGATACTATGTGTATTGTACACCCTGCTGTCCCCCTGCAGTTGTTGCGACTGGGGGAGCTGCACCTGTGTTTACCCACCACGTCTGGATGGCTCCAGTTACACAGCCGACCTGCTGAATATTTAGCTTTGGGTTTCTGGTTCTCACAGTCTGACTCACATGCATGGACATATTTTCACTTGACATAAGTTTCTGTTTCTTCGTGTTACACATAAAAGTAATAAAAAACTATGATTAACTCACTGTTAGAAAAAATAGTCACAATATGTCCCCCAGTGACAGCCCCATTGAAAAGGGTCCCAATATGTAATATTAGGAATTAGGAAATGTGTATATTTGAAAAACAATATATATATATATATATATATATATATATATATATATATATATATATATATATATGTCACAGGTCGGGGCGGACCACAGATGTAAACAAGCCACGCCCCTTCCTAGTTTCCACCTCGAGGAGGTCCCAAAGTCAACCCAATGACCAGGCAAACACAAGCGTATGTAAAATTTAAAAGTCACTCTATTTAATTTATTTTAAAGAGATAGGAAAAAGGGGCAAGGGTGAATTAAAATAAGGGTCTCTCCTTCTACTCCCCAGGTGAGCCGGGAAGAAGGGGGGGAGGGGACAGCAGGGCGAGGCTCCTATGCCTTGGCTCCTTGATCCCGTGGTGCCCTCCTTTTCCTCCTGGAGGCAGATTAAAACAGGGTAAGTGGTGGTTCGATGCTGATTATACCCGAGTGTTTTTCCGGTGACAGGCTGATCTTAACCCTTTGCGTTCCACCAGGGTATATCGGGTATGGTACTCAGATTCTCTCTCTCCCTTTCCCTGCAGGCTCGTAGCTAGACAGCTCGTGACGACGTACAGGTAAATACTTCACAGGTATGATGTTCAAGTTCTCTCTCCTTCTGCAGGTTCTTAGCTGTAACACAGAGGATTTCGTAGCAGACACTGGGGCTTTCACTCTCACCTAGTCAGCTCGTGACAACGTGCAGGTAAGTGCTTCACAGGTATGGCGTTCAGGTTCTCTCTCCTTCTGCAGGCTTTTAGCTATAACACAGAAGATTGCATCACAGACACTGGGGCTTTAACTCTCACCTAGTCGACTTATGACGACGTGCAGGTAAGTACTTCACAGGTATTGTATTCAGATTCTCTCTCTCTCTCTCTCAAGGCATTCAGCTGGGGCACAGAGGACACACACAGCATATACAATGGATAGTTTAACCGGCTTCCACAGCCTCTCGTTCTCCCACGGCGAATTCAGTGAAGAGGAAGGGGCTATCGACAATACAAACACAGCATACCACTGCACTAATTCAAAGTGTATTCTCACAGCAAAAGCACAGACTCACCCACAGCACTCGAAGTGCACATTAAGGTCACAGCCTGGCGTTGGAAGTGGGCGTTGGAAGTGTAAGCCAGTAAGATAAGACGTGGCTGATGCGGCCCCGTGCTTCTCCCAGGATCGTCACTACCGGCTCCGTGGCAGGGCCGTCAACCTAAATACTGAAAGCTCACAACACAGGTTGGACACGTTGGCTCCACAATACACACTGTATCAGACACTGAGTACTCACTATGGTTAACAATGGCCTCCTTTGTCTCCTTCTCCTATAGACCAATGAGATCCTCTTCACCCGTATCCAAATACACCACTCTAATCTTCGTCAGCGGCCCATACGGTGAGTGGTTCCTCTTCAATACTCCAAACGCAACAGTAATGCACATAAATCCATGAGTATTCAAACACTTCATAGACAACACATACTCAGCCTCCGGCTCTGTTTTACTCTTCTGCTTTGTTCCCAGTAAACAACCTCCTTACTGTTTCCAGCGTGACTGTGCCCAGGTCCTTTCTCTTCAACACCGAAACGGTTTGTCCACACAGCACAACTTCCACAGCTCCAATAATGAGCGTTCTCGCTGACAAGTAACTTCCCACACACGACCACGTCGTCCTTTCGCCCGGACCAGCCCCACACTCTTTCCGCCCGCTTTCTAGCGGTCGCCGGGTCAGCGGAGCCTGCGGACTCTTCGGAGGCTGGTCTTCGTGGTGCTGCCCAAGGCGGAAGTTCACCTGCCCGAAATCGACTCCCTTCTGCTTCATCAGCCCGTCTTTTGAGTCTGTCGTAATCATAAGACCCGCCCAGTAAGTGATCGCTGCCTCATCTCCCACACCTGTAGCAAATCAAGCCTGATTCGCTGCCATGGAAACCCAGGAAGTAAACGGGGGTTTGAAAAATTTGGTCCGGGCGGAACCTCTCCTCTCCATTTTTGGTTCCGCCCTAAGTCACCCTGTGACCAGGGGCGCCGTAAGGGGGGGAAAAGTTAGGACGATTCTAAGGGCCCATGAACTTTTGAGGGCCCCAGCCAAGGACTGTGCCGCACACGCAACCCCCTTAAGCTGAGCTCTCTTAGCTCCGCCCCGTCTTTACTCTGCGTTTTAGCGCCGTCTTCAATCCACGGTCTCACAGTGCGAGTGAACTTCAGAAGAGAGCAAGGTGTGTGTATTTACTGCTATTTCCTATGATATCTGCATATGTGCACTTCCTTACTATAAATGCAGTTTACACAATGTGACGCTGGATCAATACAATGCAGTTTTCTTTCCACTGTAATAAGTCTTCGCTCTGTTCACCTCAGTTTAAAAAAACACAAGGTGATTTACGTTCCCTGTTTTATGTTATGATTCTAATGCGAAGTCAGCCCTTATAAGCTGTTTAAATAACGTAGCCCGTATAAGCTAATTAACATAAACTAGAAATGCGATCGGTTAGACACTGTTTTGTTTTGTAACGCAATATGCCAAGGAAGGATTTTTATGCAGTCGTAAATCGAGTTGGTTGTGATAAAACTGAAAGGGACACAAGGCAGCATTTTTATGTTAATAAATCATCTTCGTAAGTCGGTATATGGTTAAATGACTCATTACATGACGAATGAAGACTCTCTCGCCCGCCCCTACCGTCTGTAGGAAGAATACCCTACTTGCAAGTTCGCTGTATCCGACCCGGTGTCCTTCAGTCTTGTATAGTCTTAGATATAGAACGCATTTACTCCCAGACACTAGGGGGAGCTAGTAGAGAAATAATACTCAGACTTGCCTTGTGTGCCTTGAAATGCAACTAAGGCTAAACTAGTCAAATTATGTATATTAAAGCTTCTCAACTTGCAACAGGGTTAAGAAATCAATGGAAATCGTTGTCATTTATTTCATTTTAGAGCCCCGTTGATTAAAAAACAGTCTGAAGAATTATTTAATAACAGTATAGCTGTTTTCTTAAAGACTATTAAAAACCCTAAACCAACTTTTTTTAGTTAATGATCTGTAAGAATGGGGTTTTATTAGTGCTGTTCATTGATTTTAGTAAGTTTTTTGACAATTGGATATGAAGTGTTTCAATACTACAATATATGGTGTAAAAACGTCTGAGTGCTGCCCTCTTCAGGTTGAACGGTGGCTACTGCAGTTGAATTTTCCTATTGAATGTTGGGTCCAAAAAATGCCTCGTGATGTAAGCAGGTTCAAGCTCACCACGCCGCTTTGGTCAAGCATTGTTGACCCAGTCTTATTTCAGGCAGAATGTACATAGAGTAGATGCATTGTTGTTGTTCGCCATTTTTAAATGTTACAATGTCGTGTGTGTAACAGCTCAAGTATACAGTATGTCACTAAGACTGTCTCTGAAAATCAGACTAAAGCCTCGAATCTTATTGTGAGATAAAAAGCATCACAGTTTAATTTCAAGCATTAATTTCACTATGATTTCAATCGCTGACATGACATTACTCAGTCAACATTAAAGATATCAAGTTTATATTTTCACAAAATGTTCTTTACATTATATAGGATGATTTTATGTGGAAAACAGTAAATCACAAAGAAATACTTCAGCTGGGTTTTCACAGGCATGGTCACATTTATCTTTAATCTTTAAGATTGTTGCATTTTCTCTGAATATTTGATTTAATGTACTGTATTTTTCAATTAAATTTGCATTGCACAATAAATTATCTTAGCTGCAGACATTTTAGGTATCTATAAATACTGATAACTGTGGTCAAAACAATAGCAAAATAAATAGTTCTGTATTATTAAATTACAGACAAAGATTTTGAATAGCTACAGTAGGTTGGATTGTATGTTTGGTACGAAATGGGTATGGGGGGGCCTGACCCCCTATTTTTTCATAGGGCCCAAAATTGCTAGCGGCGCCCCTGCCTGTGACATGTATATATACATACAAACAAGAAATTGAAATACTAACATGTCCCTCTGAAGACTAATATGAACTCTTTAGGTGCAAAGCTGTGCTTTTTGAAAGGGTACAGCCCCAGGGACAGCTTACCATTTTGACAATTAAAAAATAAATCTGACATTGCATATATTGTAAATATTTGCAAAATAATCTGGATTTGCAATCCTAATCTAGGATATTAAATGGTTGGGATTGCTAACATAACCTTTAAAATACCTAAAGTATAAAATTTGCAGTGTAACTAATCCTTCACTGTTCAGGCAAACAGAGATTAAGGTTAACACAAATCATGTGTCTCTTATAAAATCTAATAGCTATGACGTCCTTGTGTTCCCAAGCATTGGCCATTGCAAGAACCTGTGTACAGTACAACAACACAACTAAAGATCACAGTCTCATCACCATCAGAATCAAACCATGTCTGATGTGTGACAGATTGAAAAAGTGATACAAATGTCAAATGCTTTACGGTGCTTTTACAGGATAAGCATCATGTTTCAAAGTCTCACTTAGGTGAAGTGTGTATATAACATATAAGTTATAACATACAAGAGTTCTGTCTTCAAAAATTATGTAACAAGAATCTTGGGCTGCATGATATTTAAGAAAAATGCGCTAACTTCCTAAACAATGCAATTTGAGCTACAATTATTGCTTTAAGTTTTTTTAAAATCAATTTAAGTTATAATAAAATATATTTAACCACTGAAAACAAAATAACCAATATACATTTTACAAATTTTCTAGGAAAAGAAAGCATCACTCTCGCCATGCAGTCTTCCCACATAGAAGGTGACATTCTCGCGACTTTTCGCAACGTTCCCTAAAAGTTCTCTAAAGGGGATACAATTCTGAACCTTTAGAGAACATTAGGTACATTCTTAAAATGTCCTTTGTTGGTTATAAAAGTCTTGCAGCATATGACTTTAGGGGGATGTCTGAGATATTAACAGAACATTCCCACATGGTACTATTTCGGTAAGAACAAAAAACGTTACCGATATGACTGTAGGAAGACGTTCCATATTGGTTATTTTGTGGTCACATAAGAACGTTACAGAGAGGACACCTGAGACATTAACAGCACATTCCCACATGGTACTATTTCGATCATATCATAACGTTCCTGATTGACTGTAGCGGGAACGTTCCTTATTGGTTATCCTGTGGTCACATAAGAACGTTACAGAAAGGACATTTGGAACAGTAACAGAACATTCCCACATGGCCCTCTGTTGGTCATAAAATAATGTTCCTGATATCACTAGGAGGACAAAATGTGACCAGTCATGGAAAGAAGGGACACAAGTCTGGGGCATTTTGAGTTATTCACAGATTCTGAAAGTGCAGTTTCTAAGCTTTCCAACGATGTGTAACACATGGAAATCTGAAGAAGTCTGACCATTTGAATATAACACATTCAAAAAAGAGAATGCCGAGAAATTTGAGAAAGAAGAGTAAGCACTTTTCCCTGCCTAAAGAGACAATAGGGCTCATTTACATCTCATTTAGCTAAGCCATACCCCCTGTAAAGCCGTTTTGAGATACAGATGTTCTAGCATCATATTTAGTATTTTATGACAGGAGTCCGGATGACAACATGCAAAAATAAACAGGACTTTTTACCTTTGTGTTGATCACAAGTCGAATCCAGTCTGTTTCAGATGTGTGAATCATCCAATGACCATTTTGTCCACAAATGCGTATAATCCATGAAATATAGATATATAGTCTATTGTTTACATCAGATTTCGCATCGCAACATGTAAGGGTATATCTGACCCGTCACGGAAACCAGTGACACAAGTCGGCAGCAAAGTTTCGAGATAATGAGAAACAAAGTTTTTTTTTTCAAAATTTGTGATTTTCGTTTTATTGCAGAATCTGTTAGTTGAGATCACGAAGACCCTCTCAATGTTTGCTATTCTTTTCTGTGATGTTTTTATTTGTATGTTAGGCTATAAGTGCTAGCATTATATTCATAGTTACCATTTAAAGTATAACGATAAACATGCAGGCTTACAGTGAGTGAAACAATATGCATAAAGTGGATGTTAAAGAAATCTGTAAGATGTTCGATCTTTACAAAATAAATGAATTCTCAGCCCACCAAGAAGCCAACGAAGATTAAGGAATTAAGGAATTTAATAATTATAGTCATAAATTAGTGTTTGGCATATTTTTTTATTTTACTTTTTTTACAATTAAAAGTGTGTTTTGTTGGCAGAAGTCATGTACCACACTTTGTTAAACCTGAAGAAGTGTATTTTCCTGCAATCTGGGTGAAGAATGATGTTTAAGTTTAAGACACTTTATTTAAAAACTTAACAGTCATGTTCATTATATTTGTGCAGTTTGATTTAAATTGCAGTATTGAATGTATTGAATTTGTATGAAGTTTTGTATGGGTTCATTTCTTGTATGGGTTAATTTGCCTAATATCAGTATTAGATACAAAAGCACCAGTGTTTTGGCTTTAAAGTGACAGCATGTTTTAAAAATGTTTCAGGTACTGGAACTTGCATTGTTTGAAGTAGTAAAGAATAATGGCAAATAATGAAGCAGGCAATAAAAAATACTTGACAAAGAAGTTTTGGAGCTTAACATTGTTGTAGTTTGTATTTGTTTTTTTCTTTAAATTGGTAATTTGAAAATCTTTCTGGAAGTCTGAAATCTTCAAACATATTTTTTCAAATCTCGATTTGAATGTTAAAAATCTTAGTTCTTGGACTTGTGTTGTTTTGTACTATGGGGTGATTTCCCGGACATTGATTATTTTAAACTAGGACTAGGCCTCTGTTTAAAATTAGGGAATATAACTAGTTTTAACAAACACGCCTTACTAAAAACATTACTTGTGTGCATTTTGAGGCAAAAACCAACAACTGTATTTTAAGATATGTCAGTGCAAATTGTTTTCAGACTAAAAATGTTTGTCTAGGACTAGTATAACCCCCCGTCCTATGTGTTTTTGCTCTTACTTATGCATTTTATGTAAATGTATTTTTTAACTGTATTTGTATTTGTATGCTCTTATTCTGCAGGCTCCAGACCTGGAGATTGAAGTTACTAAAGGTTGATGTTTATCAAGCTTTTGACATTATATGATGTTTTATTAACAAAGTTCGGGAGGAATACGTTCAAATAATCAACCTAATCACCTCAACTACGACCAGCTGTCGACAATCAGCAATCAGGTATCCACCTGATCGGCATCAACAGAAACCTATATAGACTGGAAACCAACTCACCCTCATTACTCGATAGTTTCCACTGCTTTAAACACTAGAGACACCATGTCCGACCAATTCTCTTCATCCGACGACGAATCCTTCATCGATCAGGACGTGACAGAAACGTCAACGCCGCTGCCGACCGATGGAAAGAGCCCTGACGCTCACACACCGAAAGCCTCAGCAACCCAACTGGATTACCGACCCAGACGCCCAGCGTCTCGTACACCAAGACGCCGAAAATCACCTTCTCCTCCACCATCTAGGCATCCACCATCTTCCCCAGCATCATCATACGCTTCAGCACATCCAGCAATCCCGGCAATAGAGAAATGGACTGTTCTTAGTCTTAGGCAAGCTCTAACCAACGCTGACATATACTACTCCAAGAAAATGAATAAAGCGGAACTCTACAATCTTTTCATCTCACTTCAACCAACTCCTCGATCTCCAAAATCTACCCCCCGCCGCAAAGCAACAAACAAAACTAAACACCACAAAACTCCATCTGTGCACTCACCAAATAACGGTCATCCTTCTTTCCTCGCAAGACCGGTTCCATCATGTCACACCAGGAAACCTTCAGCCAGTTTAGGTCCTGCTCCAGATCCCGTCGCCAAGTCACCAGTACTTCATCGCTCCGCCGAGCGACGCAAAGCAGCTTGCAGTGCACCGCACGCCACAACACTTTTCTCCGATACAGGTCTCCCATCAAGCTCAAATGTGTTTCCGCCAGCAGCAATGGCCCCGCCTCCACAAGTGTCCTCTAACCCTTTCTCCTGTCCATGGCCTGCGGCTCCACCCTCTGTCTCGAACGCGAGTATACTTCCGCTCGCAGCGCAGGCTCAGGCGCCAACACAATTTCAGCAGCTTCCACCCCCCCCCCCCCCGCCTTTCATTCCCCAAACCCCAATAATCGATGCGAGGTTTCCTCCGCAAACGGTCTCAGCAACAACTTCCAACATACCAACTAAATCTCCTTACACCTTGTTCACCGCAACGCCGATGCCCCTCCCACCAAACGCTACGGCTCTAGAACCCCCCCCCATCACAAACAACATCAGAGCACAGATCCTCACAGGTGCAGATAGATTTGTCTTCTCTCCTATCTCTACTTCCTCCTCCCGTTTCAACCAGCCAGATCGACTGTGGCGATTTCGCAGTTACCTTTAAAAACCCACCACACAACCCATCTCGTGCACTTTCTTTTGCAGAGTTTTCGATTGCTTTTAATTGTTACAGCGAAATTATTTGTTCCGCTTTTCCCCAAAGACGGCGGGAATTAAATTATTACCTCGCCATCATAGCAGAACTCGCTTTATCTTACGAAGGGCGCTCATTTCTACACTTACCATAAACTTTTCTCTGCTAAATGTGCCGTCCGTGTTTCCCAATGGAACCAATGCCCATACTGGGGCGCTATAGACCTGGATCTCCACAACAGAGTCTTTTTAGGTTGCCACAACATCACATGCGCAGTCTGCAGATCATCCGCTCATTCCACTATAACCTGTCACCTAATTAACCCTTCCATTACCCCATGCCCAAACTCACCTCAACCAAAATCAACCAGCTACGTCCCACGCCCAGCAAACACCAATTTCAACTCCCCAACCTCAAAAAAGAATCGCGCCTAAAATTCCACCAACCAAGTCTGTAATAATTTCAACACAGGACACTGCACAAGACAACATTGCCGGTACATGCATATTTGTAACTACTGTGGCGGTGCTCATGCCCGCATTATTTGCCCTGTTAAAAGGTCTCAAAATAAAAATGGTAAACATTATTTATCGACTCCTGTGAATATTTCTCATCTGTCTGCAGATTTGTCTCAACACCCCGACATTAATTTTACTAATTATCTTTTGACAGGGCTCAGAGATGGTTTTAAACCAGGTGTGGAACGCCTTCCCACACAGAGCTTAATTTGCAATAATCTCCAGTCCGCACTCGCCGAACCAGACACAGTAGACATGCTAATCAAAAAAGAAGTCGAATCTGGTTTTATGATCGGTCCCTTTAATACCCCACTCTTTGATTGTTTCCGCATTAGTCCAATCGGAGTGGCTACCCGAAAATTCTCAGGAAAGAAACGACTAATAATACACCTCTCAGCACCGCATAATTCCCCCTTTCCGAGCATAAACAGTCTCATCTCTCTCGAAGAATTTTCTCTTCATTACCACACCATCGACCAAGCCATTACCCTAATCAAAACCGTCGGCCGTGGTGCTTGGCTCGCAAAAGTTGATATCACATCTGCTTTCAAAGTAATGCCCATCCACCCCGATTCTTGGCATCTTTTTGGCATACGCTGGCACCAAAAATTTTCTCTGGTCGCATCCACCCTCACAATTAACCCTAACTGTTCCAAACGCGAACTGCTCTCTTTACTCGGCCATTTAAACTTCGCCATGCGTATAATCCCGCAGGGCCGCCCATTCATTTCGCATCTCCTCTCTCTCGCTTCTTCAGTCCATGCACTCGAAGACCAAATCACCCTAAACAGCTCATGCCATAGCGAGCTTAAATTATGGATAACCTTCCTCAAACAATGGAACGGTCTATCTTTTTTTTACAATGATCTGGTTTCTCACCCCTCCGACATCCATTTATATACGGACGCAGCCCCCTCCATCGGCTTCGGGGGTTTTTACCAAGGCCGTTGGTTCGCATCCACATGGCCGCCCCAGCTGCTAAATTTACCTCAGTCACTATCCTCCTCAGCACTATTTGAGCTGTATCCGTTGGTCGTCGCTGCATTTCTTTGGGGGAAAGAATGGTCCGCCAACAGCATTATAGTGCACTGCGATAACGAAGCTACTGTTCACTGCATTAACAAAGGTCGTTCTCATTCCCCCACACTAATGCCTCTCCTGCGACGCCTCATTTGGATTTCAGCCTGCGACCAATTCATTATAACCGCCAAACACGTTCCCGGCTCAAAAAACCAAATAGCTGACTCCCTCTCTCGTTTTGCCTTTCAGAAATTCAGGCAGCTTGCACCAAAAGCAGACCCACACCCTACTCCAGTACCTCACTATTCAGAACTGATATTCCCATAAACCACCCTTTGAAATCCCTCCTCGATGCATCCCTAGATACCATCCTCCAAGCCGTATCTCCCAGAAACCTTCAAACCTATCTAACTGCTTGGAAATGCTTTAAGACCTTTCACTCCTCTTACAATCTGATTTTTCCTGACTTTTCCATGCTCACTATCACCTCATTTATATCCTACGTCAATCACCACAAAAACCTCCTAGCCAGCTCCATCAAAGGATATCTAAGTGGAATCCAATTTTTCCATAAACTCATATTTGGCTCACCCTCCCCAGTAATAGGCAGCACCCAGACATCCATGCTCGTCAAAGGCATCCAAAGAACTCACCCCAACCGCCCCGACGCAAGACAGCCTATAACCCTGGAAATACTCACTAAATGCATCTCCACCCTCCGTAGAGGTTACCACTCCACGAACACTGCCCACACACTCGACACAATGTTAATTTTGGCCTTTTTTGGTTTCCTCAGATGCTCAGAACTCTCTATCACTTCAAATTTCAATCCGAATATACACCCCACAGTTTCAGATCTATCACTTCTGGACAACGACACTATCTCCTATTTCATCAAACAAAGCAAGACAGATCAAATGAGGAAAGGTCATTTCATTTACATCTTCAATCTCCCTTCACCAATTCAACCATACCAGACTCTCCTAGCCTACTTGCATTTCATAAACTCCCAAGCTAGATCTACATCAGACCCACTCTTCACAGACGACTCCCAACGCCCGGTTACACGTTTCTGGTTCCAAAAACACCTAAAAACCGTCTTACTTCAATCTGGCATCCCAGCAGACCTCTTCTCCAGCCATTCCTTCCGCATAGGGGCGGCAACTACAGCCGCCCAAAAAGGCCTATCTCAACAACAGATCCAAGCACTCGGACGCTGGTCATCAGAGGCTTTCAAGACCTACATTCGATCAAACCGCTCTCACATCAAAGAAGCCCAGCGAACCCTTATCAGCTGATCCCAACAGAACCAGCCCGCTCCAAAACAACACAACAATAAGACTCTATCCACTGCCACAGCAGTGATGCTTCTCTGGCTCACAGAAGCCCTGCCTTTTCACAATCTCCACTGCCACAGCAGTGTCACTTTCCCTGCTCCCGCAGGAGCCCTACTTTTCACAATCTCCACTGCCACAGCAGTGTCACTTTCCCTGCTCCCGCAGGAGCCCTGCTTTTCACAATCTCTGCTCCCGCAGGAGCCCTGTTATCTCAACCGCCGCAGCGGTACTATTCCCTCTGCTCCCGCAGGAGCCATGCCTTCTCACAATCTCCACTGCCACAGCAGTGTCACTTTCCCTGCTCCCGCAGGAGCCCTGCTTTTCACAATCTCTGCTCCCGCAGGAGCCCTGCTTTTCACAATCTCTGCTCCCACAGGAACCCTGTTTTTCCAACCGCCGCAGCAGTACTATTCCCTCTGCTCCCGCAGGAGCCCTGCTTTTCACAATCTCCACTGCCACAGCAGTGTCACTTTCCCTGCTCCCGCAGGAGCCCTGCTTTTCACAATCTCTGCTCCCGCTGGAGCCCTGTTATCTCAACCGCCGCAGCGGTACTATTCCCTCTGCTCCCGCAGGAGCCATGCCTTTTCACAATCTCCACTGCCACAGCAGTGTCACTTTCCCTGCTCCCGCAGGAGCCCTGCTTTTCACAATCTCTGCTCCCGCAGGAGCCCTGTTTTCCACCGCCGCAGCGGTGCTGTTTTCTCTGCTCCCGCAGGAGCCCTGCTTTTCACAATTTCCACCTGTCACAGCAGCGATGTTTTCTATGATCCCACAGAAGCCCCGTTACCTCCCACTTTACATTTAGCAATTTTTTTGGGGGACCCACACAGTTCCCGGCGGCTGTCCGATGCTAGTTTGCGATCTTTTGGGGGATTGTTCTGGGTTCGGGCTTAAGGCTGAGCCTGGAACCATCTCCCTGCCAGAAAGTGCTCCGGGCTCAGGCCATTACGAGCTCGGAGCCCTCTCCTCGGACAGCACGCCAAATACGCATATTAATAACTCTGTTCTGAATTATTTGTAAGTGTGAACTCGTGAAATGATGTTTTATTAACAAAGTTCGGGAGGAACACGTTCAAATAATCAACCTAATCACCTCAACTACGACCAGCTGTCGACAATCAGCAATCAGGTATCCACCTGATCGGCATCAACAGAAACCTATATAGACTGGAAACCAACTCACCCTCATTACTCGATAGTTTCAGCATCCCTCCACCTCCCCTTCTCCGCACAATTGCCTAAGTTACCTTACTAACCAGAACAGGGGGATTGTTCTGGGTTCGGGCTTAAGGCTGAGCCCGGAACCATCTCCCCCCCAGGAAGTGCTCCGGGCTCAGGCCATTACGAGCTCGGAGCCCTCTCCTCGGACAGCACGCCAAATACGCATATTAATAACTCTGTTCTGAATTATTTGTAAGTGTGAACTCGTGAATGCACGGTGTTATTATTTACATCTATTTATCTAATACACATTTGCACATCTGCAAACATAAATTTTATATTTTGTGGGTTATTTTTTATTTTATTTATCCAATTGTTGTATATTGGTTTCTGTTATTACATTTTATGCACTCCAACTGTAAATGTTTTGTTTTAATTGCATCTTTATTGTGGGTTTTCCACAACACGTTCGTCTGGGAACGTTCTCGTAACTTCATGGGCAACTTCCTTAACACCAGCAGGGTCATTCTGAGAAAGTTATGGGAACGTAAAATTTCTACCTAAAATTTGGTTCTCTTAACATTCCCGGGCCATCCTGAATGTTCCATGGAGGTCTGACAAATAACATCCTCCAACCCTTTAAAGAACTCCACAAGACATCCGTCTCATAACGTTCTGGGAATGTTACTAGACAACGTCCTTAACACCAGCAGGGTCGTTCTGAGAACGTTGTGGGAATGTGAAATTTCTTCCTAAAATATAGTTCTCTTAACATTCCCGGAACATCCTGAATGTTCCGTTGAGGT
Source organism: Misgurnus mizolepis (assembly GCA_025389145.1). Taxonomy (NCBI): domain Eukaryota; kingdom Metazoa; phylum Chordata; class Actinopteri; order Cypriniformes; family Cobitidae; genus Misgurnus; species Misgurnus mizolepis. The sequence goes on along the minus strand of JAIFKI010000010.1, from coordinate 40,919,979 downwards.
CTGCCAAATAGCATCCTCCAACCCTTTAAAGAACTCCACAACACGTCGGTCTGGGAACGTTCTCGTAACTTTACTGGGCAACATCCTTAACACCAGCGGTGTTTACATTCTGAGAAAGTTATGGGAACATATGGTATCCATAAGAGCTCATAAAACTGTTGCCAATTCCCCTTACTCAGAACATCACAGAACATCTAGCAACAATCTAGTAAGCATCTAACATAAACCCTACCAAGCTGGGTGGCACCACTTTTGAATGCTAAAATCTAGCTAGAAATGCAACTTCTAACTAATTTGTAATGATCCCTAACCCCCCCCCCCCCCCCCAAAAAAAAAATCCTCTGATGCTGTAATACTGTATGATGATCTGTGTATAGTGAGGCAGTTAAGGGATTTTCGACACACAACGAAGAACAATGTGAAATCATTATACCCCGAGCCTTAATGATTAAAAAGTCTGTTCTGGGATCATTTTCCTGTCTTTTCATCTTAGCAAAGATCATTCCCAACAATATGTTTACAATCGATCTCCTAGCACTCTGTTAATGAGCTGTTATGGAATATTCTCAGTGGTACCCGAACTCCTGATAGAGTTTTATAAACTCATTTTAGAGCATGTCTGAGAAGACTGTCAGCGCCTTGCAGAATCCACACAGAAAATCTCCCCATAGTTACACCTGTGATAACATGACCCCTCAACCAAATCTTTGTTTGTAAAAGAAACATTTTAGTACTAAACGTTCAAATTTCAGGTCAACAATGGACAGAAGATACATCAGGGCATAAAATTACTAGGTGAAAAGTACTACAATTTTACATCAATTGAGGGTGGACTTATTTAAACTTGTGCTAGTAAGCAACAACCCAGAACATCTACACAAAAACCTAGAAACCATATACAGTAGAAGTGTTTAGTAACCACCTAATAAACAGTGCTGCAGAAATCACTTTGTTCATTATATCATGCTTGACGGGCCATTAATATATATGAATAATTGGGAGGACATGTAGCTAGAGATGGACCAATATAGGTTTATTAACCAGTACTTAGCTTTAGCTTATATATATATATATATATATATATATATATATATATATATATATATATATATAAAAAATATATATGTAGTCAAATGTTTTAAAATATTATTCTGTGTTCCTATATTGATGGTGCTAAAGTTTCACCCCCTGTGTAATTCTTACAAAATCATAGTTCAAGTCATCATCTAATTAATGTTTGCACTCCAGAGTATCCATAAGAGCTCATAAAACTGTTGCCAATTTCCCTTACTCAGAACATCATAGAACATCTAGCAACAATCTAGCAAGCATCTACCATAAACCCTACCAAGGTGGGTGGGACCACTTTTGTATGCTAAAATCTAGATAGAAATGCAACTTGAAATAAACACTTTTTTAAAATAACAAAATAAATGAACATTTAATCTTATCTTAAGATATCTAATCTTATCTATCAAACCTGATTGACACCCAAGTGTGAAATACTGTGGGTGTATGCAAAAAAATAATAGCTTCTTTCCAAAACCCTCTAGCACACGCTAAGAGATACACAGCGAGTGAGAGTGTATGTTAAAGGAGGGTGAGAACACCTGCTCTCATCTCAGCTAAGAAGCTACCAGATCTGTCACAGGCACCAGACCCAATACAACTAATATAAACATCTTGGAAAGAAAATAGGAAAGTTTAAATGGATTAAGGTTTTTAAAGATTAAGCCCAGACAGAAGCACATGTGGGCCAATTCAGGCAAAGATGTGGCACTGCTGGCCTTCTTATGGCCCGAATAAAAGGGATGTGAACCTAAAGTGGCTCACATGTAAAAAAGCAAAAATGGGCCAAATATATCAAATTACATTAAGGCCTTTTAAGGCAAAGATGAAGTGCCCACGGCAACATGCCATCTGAATATGAACCAAGGGTGGCCCATCCAACAAATAGTGAATATGGCCCAAATATCAAACAACAAATATGGGCCACATTTGGCAAAAATGCTGCACAACAGACACGGTTTAATCTTGGAATAAACCAAATGTGGCCCAGTTCTTTACAAACGTGTCTGAGCCAGTTTTGGCAAAGATATGGCACAGTAAGCACCGGCTCATGTGGGTGTGTGTCTAAAGTGGCCCACATATGATGTAGAAAATGTTGCCCAGTTCTTTAAAAACAAATCCGAGCCAGTTTTGGCAAATATATGGCACAGTAAGCACCGGCTCATATGGGTGTGAGTCTGAAGTGGCCCATATATGATGTTGCAAATGTGGCCCAGCTGTATAAAGATGCATCAGGGGCAGTTTTGGAAAAGATATGGCACAGTAAGCACCGGCTCATGTTTGTGTGAGTCTGAAGTGATCCATATACCCAGCTAACATTGAAGAGTTCTAAGAACGTTCCCTGAAAGTTCCCAAAAACTTTCTGACAACATAGAAAGTGTCCAGTTTTCTTGACATTCTAAGAAAATTTTTTGTTGTCTGAACGTTAGAGGAATGTTACATTTGACCATTTTTCAACGTTATGACAATGTCCTGTTTTAATGTCAATGTTTAAAACAACAACTGTTTTTTTTTATATTGACTTGTTTGCTTGTTATGTAAATGATAGAGAAACATTGCATTTTATTATTTTAAAACTGTTATAAAACATTATTTCTGAATGTTCAGTAATAGTCAGGTCCGAATCTTCAAGATTGTGTAACCCTGTAGGCATTTTTGAGGAAAATTTGTCATATCACATTTTTAGAAAGTTCAATGTCTCCTGAATAAGGATCCACCGTATAACATTGAAATAAGGGTCCAATTATCTTGTAATTGTTATCAAAACAATAGGTGCATTATTCACAGCCAAAACACTACAGGTGGATAGGGTAAAAGTTATAGATATCACCATAAAACTTTTCCAGTTTTTCACTATCATAGTTGCTAATATTTATTTTGTATTTTTATATTACAAATTTTCTGAAATTTCATGTTTACATGTGCAAATAAGGCATTATCTATTTAAATATGTGCTAATTGCCTTCACCCAGGAGCTACGGTGTGTGTGCGCGAGCGAGCAAACGAGAGAGAGAGGCAACGAGGCAGCGTAGCGCTAAGTTATATGCTTTTAATACTGTTATCCTTTTCTAGTTTGTTTTTACTAAACCGCATCTCCGCCATTTTAAGAAATACTCGACTCAATGATTTTTTTTAACCCCACAAAAAGAATAGAGTAATAATAACAGCCCTAAATTCAATGCAGAGGTATAGTCCTACAAGCATTTAAAAGTGTTATAAAAATAATTAACTATGTTTTTTAGCAGGTAGATCTTGTCGGCTCTATCATTTTAAAAGTAGATCGCCAAAAAATAAATAAATAAATAATAATAATAATAAAAGTAAATGGCCAATCAAAAAAGTCTGGACACCCCTGGTGTAGAATATCACATTATGTGTATGGATACCTGTCTTTTACACAATCATTAACATTGGGTTCTGTGGGTTGTGTTTTATGCGCTTATCTTAAATTCAATCTGAGCACATGCGGTGCACATATGCTATGTGTTGTTCATTAATAGGTGCACATATTATTGAAGCTATTTTGTGTTTAAACACATTTTATTGCAAACAGAGTATATTAAGAATGGCTATTGTATAGCATGTGGCATACAGTACTCACTACTTCCTGGTTTTGTGACTCCGGGAGGGTGGGACAATTGTCTTGCATATTTATTCATTCGGGTCAGACCATTTTGTTATGTAGGGGAAAAGGAATATTGCCTTTTGTCTGGGTTTATGGACAATGCTTGTTTGATGCTGTTTAAAGCAGTACATTTTACTCCCAATATTGGGTAGTGAGAGATTGCACTTTATGTTGCTGTATATTGTACATTTTATGTTTATGTATATGTAAAATGTTACAACAGTGATCCCTGAATTTGGTAGGGCTCCTCAATTAGAGATTGGCCTAGGACCTAGGTTATTAAAGTCAGTCTGGGCAGTACACCCAGTGATTGCCAAATGAGGCTTCCTGAACCACTGAGGCTCTCCAGCCCATTGGTTTTGCCAAAAGGTTCACTTACCCGAAGCCTCATGAACAGTGTGCTCTCTAGTGACACCTGCTGTGCAAAGCAATGTTTCGCACACAAATCTATTCATCCTGAGCAACCAAATTGTCATGGTGTGGGCTTTTTCTATTGCCTGTGTATTATATAAAGTATTTTACTTTGCTTGCGTTAACCTATGTACACACAACTCACACATACACAACTTTGTGTATAACTATTCGGTAGTTATTTGGGTAAGTAACATTGAATGACCCAAATAAGTGTAAAGAAATTATTGTGAGTGCAGTGCTGACTGGGAATGCAATAGTGCAGTGCTTATGGGACTGGAAGTGTGGAACAGCAAACTGCAACACGGAAAAGTGTTTACTGGTTTTTATTTGTAACAAAAGTTTTTTAACAGTATTTAAATTGAGGCGGTCTCTCTTTTTAGGAAGCACCTCTCCAGCGTTTAGAAAACACCCTTTCACAGGGCACCGATGATGCTGGACAACATAGAAAGGTCTGTGCCAGCTTATATAAATTGGAATATTGGAGCTTCTGTTTGTTCCAATATCCCAATGGATCCTCAGTCCTTCTAGGCTATTCCTAATACAGTCTAGTCTTATAATAATAATAATAATAATAACATATATATATATATATATATATATATATATATATATATATATATATATACACTACTACTAATATAGGCTATATATATCATAATTGTCACAATCTCTGTCTATCGACCATTCTGTCTTTTTTTTCTTCTCTGTGTTTGTGTTGTTTTTGTGTTTTGACAGTTCCTCACGTCTGTCACCAGGGCGATCTCATCATCACTAATTTCCTACACCTGCGTCCCTCACCTGTTCCTCATTTTCTCCCTAATTCATTTGGTATATAGTCTCCCTTTGTTCTTTTGCTCCTCGCGAGTTCGTCAAAGTTGTGTGCCTCTGTCATGTCCTGTCGTATTCGCCGTTTTGGATTATTTTGTATTTTTGACCTTTTTGTCCATTATTATTTCCCCTGCCTGTTCTGTCTGCTGTCTCTGCTCTACATCTCTCATTAGGATTACAGAACCTCCGCTCCCCTCCGCTCTGGTTTCCTGATTATCCTCTCTCTGCCCTGCTGGTGTCCAGCTACTCCTCATCCTGGATGTGACCACTGTCCAGCAGCACTGAGGGATATCGCGACCGCTGCCCTGCTGTATCTGTCGGCCTTCATTGCCGATTGGTCATCTCATCTCTCCCCGAATCGAATCAGTGGCTTTCTACATCCAGCTTGGCGGTTGTGATCTCCAGTGTGTGCTAGTGACTTTTCTCCTCCTGACCAGCACGGCGGTTGTTGATCTCCAGTGTTATATACAGTTATGCTCCCTGGCTCAGCCCAGTGGTTTTCTCTGTCCATTATTTAAGCCTTTATTAAAGTTTGTTTCATCTGCATTTGGATCCTTGCCTCAGTGTATTTTGCTAGATACAAACCGTGACAGACGAACTCGCTATTGATGGATCCAGCGGATGTAGACAATGTATGCTCTGCTCTGGCACAACAAGGGGCCTGGTTGGGACAACAGGAAGCTCAGCTCTCTATCACTTAACGGGAAGTGGAACGTCTCGCCGCTCAGGTCTCCGATCTCAACACCCAGCTCGAACACATGCGGCTGGAGGCTTCTGACCCTCGCCGCTCGTCTGACCCTGAGCCCCATGTCACCAACCCACCCACCTATGACGGAGATCCAAACGCCTGCCGGTCATTTTTGTCTCAGTGTTCACTGATTTTTTCTCTTCAACCCCACAGATACGCCGCAGAGGAAACACGAGTGGCGTATTTAATCACCATGCTGACCGGTAGGGCGAGGGAGTGGGCTATGGCAGTCTGGGATGCTCAATCTCCTTTTTTGCCTATCCTTTGATGATTTTCATATGGAGATGTTTAAGCTCTTCAATCGCTCAGCGCAGGGGTCACACCTGGTCCGTCTGGTTCAGGGGAGTCACCCCGTCACGGATTATTCCATTCATTTCCAGACTTTGGTGGCTGTGTGTGGGTGGAATGAGACTGCTCATCGTGCTCAGTTTTTAGAGGAATCAAGAGATGAGATTCAAGACGATATTGCCACTCACGACCTTCCACGCTCTCTCGATTCTCTGATCGAGCTCTCTCTGAGTGTTGAGAACCGTCTACTGCACCATCGTCATCGCTGCTCATTACGTCACCGTGCTCTCTTGGACAAGGCGGTCGAGTTTTCTCTCATCCTCCATCTGTCCTCTCCCCTGCGCTGAGTGAACCCATGCAGCTAGGAAGGATGAAACTGATGTCTAAGGAGAGGGAGCGGAGGTTGCTCAACGGACTTTGCCTGTATTGTGGCAAAACTGGAAATCAGGCACGGAACTGTTCAGTAAAAGACAATGCCCATCAGTGAGTCCAGGAGTCCTGGTGGGCACTGCCGTTCATGAAATCTCCTCTGTTTCTAGCACCCAACTACCCGTCTTATTGACTTTTGAGGGTATAGAACACCCCTCTCGAGCTCTTCTCGATTCCGTAGCTGAGGGGAATTTTTTGGACTCTGATTTAGCCCAGGAGTGGGGAATTCCTGCCATTCCTCTCGAGGTACCTTTAACTGTCTGGACTCTGAAGGAAAAGCAGACAGCGCAGGTTACCCATTGCACTCCACCTATAAGTCTTCACATATCTGGCAATCATCGTGAGGAGATTGTGCTGTACCTCCTGCATGCTTCCCTTTCTCCCATCATTTTGGGACATGCATGGTTGGCACAGCACAATCCTCACGTTGATTGGAAGTGTAATGTTATTTTAGCTTGGTCTCAGTCTTGTCATGTGGATCTGCTTCTTCTGGTTCTGTTCTTTTTATTTTTCAGGTTCCGGCGGTGGATCTGACCGGGGACCCGGCGGAGTATGCTGATCTATCTCTGGTTTTCAGTAAAGCCCGGACCACCTCCCTACCTCCCAGCTTCTCCCAGACACTTCTCCACCTAAAGGTAGGCTTTATTCTCTATCTGGTCCCGAAAGAGAGGCTATGAACCGTCATATTAATGATTGCCTTCGTGCTCATCTCATTCGTCCCTCTACCTCTCCTGCTGGAGCTGGGTTCTTTTTTGTTAAAAAGAAGGATGGCTCCTTACGTCCATGCATTGATTACAGATGCTTAAATGACATTACTGTTAAAAATAGATTCCTCCTACCTTTACACTCTGGGGTCGACTGTGGCGCGTGCGCCGCAAACTCTTTATTTTTCAATCACTCCACAAAGAGACTTAAATTACTCTGCTAATTTTTGACATACAGAAATTATTTATACATCATTTAAAACGTTAAATTGTCTAGTTTTTTTCTGTCCACTCCCAATAAAAAGAGAATGTTGTGCTTTTTCGCAAAATTAAGAAAATAAACATGATGCGCGTTTTGTTCTCTCTCCCTCAGTGAATTCCTTTCTCAAACGCGTCAGAAAAATAAACTGTAACTTAACGAATACTTGTCATAGAAACAAAAGATAAATGTCTACATAATGCTTGGAATGTCTCCTTTTAAGTGATGTAAGTGAGATTGAAAACAGATATTGTCATTCGGTATAAACTGTATGAGAAGGAGGAGAAGTACCGTATTTCTCCAGTTACCTCATTATCTGTAATGAGATGAGATCGCCACACCCCCGCGACATTGCAGTGAACGAGCAGAAACATCCATATGTATGACTCGTGCCTCCTGCAGTCAATGGATACGCAATCCACAATCCAGTCTCTCCATTCCTTGTTGTTCCATCCGATTGCACCAAACATGACATCTAAATCCTTATTTACTTGCGTATGTGTGTCAGTATCTCCAGACGCGAGTGTTTTCTTTGTCTTTCGTCAAACAGTTGACGCGACGGGAACGCACATACACAAACACGCGAGTCAGGAAACTCGACACGCTTTTTGCTATTCTTATAAAATACACGATTGCAAACAGTACAATCCTTATTTAGTTGCGTCTAAGCATATATCTCCGCACAGCAAGTTTATTAAACACAGGATCACTCGCATGTGCACACGTTTACTGCATTCATGATCAACACGTGAGGTAATGGCGGCTGTGAACAAACATTGATAAGTTTATCACGCTTGTCCCTTGTTGTGTTTCTACTATAATGATTACAAATATATATATATATATATATATATATATATATATATATATATATATATATATATATATTTATTTATTTATTACACAGCTCTCTGGAATGCTTGATTCTGATTGGTCAGTTGAGACATTTGCAGGTTCGTTCTTTTCAAATAATAACCGCTCCAAAGTAATAACGCATAGCCGGTACTACTTGTATGCTTAAAAACCCTCCGTGCAAACAAAGATTACAGTTTGGCGCCATCTTCTGACAAACACTGGACATTGACAACCACAATGGAAAATTTCGACATTAATTTTAACATGTACGGTAAAAACAAAACGTTTGAACAGAGGATAGATGACGATTCAGATGGCTCCCCAATTAAGAAGAAAAAAAGGAAATTTAACTATGAAGAACAAACAACGACAAGACACAGAGAGCTTACGGAGACTGAACTTGACAAAATAGAGCATGACAGCTACGAAGCAAACACACAAAAAATACAGAATGGGCAATAAAACTTCTCAAAGACTGGCTAAAAGGGAAAAAAATGGAGACAGAATCAGACAAGTATGAAGCACAGGATCTTAATAAGGTGTTAAGATCATTTTATGCATCTGTGCAAAGTGCGAACGTTCAGACTTATTCAATAGCCAGCTATATGGCCATCAGGAATGGCATTGCCAGATATTTTAAAAAGTTTGATATCCTGAAAAGTCCAACCTTCAACTTCAGCAATGCAGTTTTTAAATCTACAATTAAAGCCATACGTAAAGCTGGCAAAGACATTAGTCACCATCATCCACCGATCTCACCAGCAGACATGCATCTAATAAGAAACTCAGATGTGCTGTCGCCAGACACAGCAACTGGTCTAGTTCGGAAAGTGTGGTTTGATGTACAACTACATCTAGCAAGACAAGGAAGAGACGGGAACCGAGATTTAAGAAGGGATTCTTTTACCATGAAATGTGAAGACAATGGCACCGAATACATTACTCTGTCCCACAATGCAGAGACTAAAAACCACAAAGACCCGAAAAATCCATGTAAAGAAAATTACAGAGGCTGCATCTTCGCTGAACCCAACAAGGATAAAAATGTTAATTAAACAAAATATGCCAATAAAATGTTTCACATTCATATTCATGTCCAGTTTTTTCCTTATGTGGCAAGTAGCCGTGTAATAAGCGGGATAATGTAGAGGCAGCCGGTATTTATCGCGAAATAAGCCCCTTCAGTGTTATACAAGACCCTCCCAGTGATCACACTGTCGGGGCTTATTTTGCGATAACTACAGGCTGCCTCTACATTATCCCTTACATAATGTGTGTGTGTGTGTGTGTGTGTGTGTGTGTGTATTTACATTATATTGAAAAGTAAACCTTATCATGGTTTTACTACAGAGAAAGTTATTCCTGTTGAACATCCCCACAAGGCTCATTATGTGGCTCATTATTCAACTCTTTTGTCTCTCAGCTGTCAATCACTGATTATTCAGGAGCTTTCCTGCCTCCACGCATACAGCCTTTCCCAAGCAAAAGTGTCTTAGAAATTGTAAATCAATATCTTGCTTTATGTGAATGAGTAGGCCGAATGATTTTCACATCATTTTGAAGAAAAAACTCTAGACTACTAGATCCAGTTTGGAAAGTCTTGGGAAAACATGTTTAGAATGAGTTTTGTGGAGTTATATCAGTGACTTAAAAATTTAGCTTTTTCAAAAACCACGCATAAACATTTTTCTCTCAAAAATACAAACATGTACATACATGTTGATTATATGATATTGTAGCCCAGTTTGTGATGAACACAGTGTTATGAGACTTTTGCCATTTATATGTTTTTAAGCAACTGGAAAAAGCACAAATGTCAGTGCATGTCAAAACTTCCCCAGGGCCCTAAAAACCCCTTAGACCCCAGAGGGTTAATGTCTACTGCCTTTGAACTTCTGCAGAGAGCGTGTTTCTTTACCAAATTAGACCTGCGCAATGCTTATCACTTGGTGCGCATCAGAGAGGGCGATGAGTGGAAGACAGCATTTAATACCCTTTCCGGACATATTTCGTTTTAACGTCCGTCTTCCAGGCTCTGGTTAATGACGTGCTGAGAGACATGATTAATAAGTTTGTCTTTGTGTACCTGGATGACATTCTCATATTTTAACCTTCTATGCAGGCACACACTCAGCATGTTCGCAGAGTTTTACGACGTTTGCTTAAGAATCAGCTATTTGTGAAGGTGGAGAAGTGCAAGTTTCATAGGAGGTCAGTTGCGTTCCTGGGTTTTGTCATTGCCGTAGGGGAGATTCGTCCTGATGCTGCTAAGATCAAAGCGGTCGCTGAATAGCCAACCCTCGTCTTTCGTAAGGAGATGCAAAGATTTCTGGGTTTTGCTAATTTCTATCGCCGATTCATCAGAAATTTTGATCAGATTGCTAAACCTCTTACAGCACTCACTTCCACTAGGGAGAGTTTTTGCTGGAACAGAGAGGCTCAGGAAGCCTTTGATATGTTAAAGTCCTGGTTTATCTCTGCTCCTGTGCTTTCTATTCCAAATCCTACGGCCCAGTTTATTGTTGCAGATGTCGGGGTAGGCGCCGTTTTGTCCCAGCGGTCCTCCAAGGACGGGAAGGTTCATCCTTGTGCCTTTTTCTCCCACCGGTTAAGCCCAGCCAAACACAATAACGACGTAGGTAATCGGGAGTTGCTGGGCGTCAGACTGGCTTTGGGCGAATGGCATCACTGGTTGGAGGGTGCCTCGGAACCTTTCCTGGTCTGGACGAATCACAAAAACCTTGAATATATCTGTTCAGCCAGGAGATTGACCTTTTCCCTCTCGTACCGGCCGGTTTCTAAAAACACGAAGCCCGATGCCCTCTCTCGATTGTTCGATAGCCCTAGTGTTAAGAGGACCGAAACTATCCTCCCCGAGGGGCGGGTGCCCTCCACTGGGGAATCGAGCACGTCTTCCACTTACATGGTCTGCCTACTGACGTGGTATCTGATAGAGGTCCCCAATTTATTTCCTGTTTTTGGCAAGAGTTCTGTAGACAGATCGGCGCCCGTGCCAGCTTATCTTCAGGTTACCACCCTCAGACCAACGGGCAATGTGAACAGGCTAATCAGGATCTCGGTCGAGCACTCCGCTGTCTGACATCTCAATTTCTGAGCTCCTGGTGCCAACAGTTCTTCTGGGTTGAATATGCACATAACTCTCTCCCTGTTTCTACCACCAACATGTCCCCTTTCGAGGCTTTGATGGGTTTTCAGCCACCTCTGTTCTCATCAGAGAAGAATCCAATGCAGCTGTTCCGTCTGCTCTAGACTTTGTTCAACGCTGTAAGCGCACTTGGAACAGAGCTAGAACAGCTTTAATTCAGGCAGCCAGACGAATCAAAGCCGCGGCCAATCGACACCACCGACCTGCGCCTAATTATATTTGTGGGCAGAAAGTATGGCTTTCTTCCAATGATCTGCCTCTCCGAGAGCATTCTCGCAAATTGACTCCTCGGTTCCTTGGTCCATACAGTATCATTGAGTTCATCAGTCCGGTGGCGGTTAAGCTCAGATTGCCTTCTGCTCTCGGTCGGATTCACCCTGTTTTTCTTGTGTCCAAGGTCAAGCCTGTGTTCTTTTCCCGTATTAATCCTGTCCCCTCTCCCCCTGCTCCCCCAGCCCTCTTCTAGTGGACAGCTCTCCTGCCTATTCAGTGACAACTTTACTAGATGTTCGCCGACGGGGCAGAGGTTTTCAGTATTTAGTTGATTGGGAGGGTTTCGGTCCGGAGGAGAGGTGTTGGGTTCCGGCCCGGGACATCCTGGATCCAGGGTTGATCGCAGATCTCCACCAGCGACTAGGTAAGCCCCCTCTGGTACTGTCTGGTGGTGGTCGTTGGGGGGGGGGGGTACTGTCACGATCTCGGTCTATCGACCGCTCTGTCTTTTTTCCTTCTCTGTGTTTGTGTTGATTTTGTGTTTTACAGTTCCTCACGCGCCCATCTGTCACCAGGGCGATCTCATCTTCACTGGTTTCCTACACCTGTGTCACTCACCTGTTCCTCATTTTCTCCCTAATTCATTTGGTATTTAGTCTCCCTTTGTTCTTTTGCTCCTCGCAAGTTCGTCATAGTTGTGTGCCTCTGTCATGTCCTGTCGTGTTCGCCGTTTTTGGATTAATTCGTATTTTTGACCTTTTTGTCCATTATTATTTCCCCTGCCTGTTCTGTCTGCTGTCTCTGCTCTACATCTCTCATTAGGTTTACAGCACCTCCGCTCCCCTCCACTCCGGTTTCCTGTTTATCCTCTCTCTGCCCTGGCAGTGTCCAGCTACTCGTCATCCTGGATGTGACCGCTGTCCAGCAGCACTGAAGGATATCGCAACTGCTGCCCTGCTGTATCTGTCGGCCTTCATTGCCGATTGCTGTCCAGAGATCTGGTTATGCCCGCTGTACAGCAGCACTGTGACGGATCGTGATCGCTGCCCAGCTATCTGTCGACCTTAATTGCCAATTGGTCATCTCATCTCTCCCCGATTCGTATCGGTGGTTTTCTACGTCCAGCTTGGTGATTGTGATCTCCAGTGTGTGCTTGTGACTTTTCTCGTCCTGACCAGCACGGAGGTTGTTGATCTCCAGTGTTATCTACAGTTGTGCTCCCTGGCTCAGCCCAGTGATTTTCTCTGTCCATTATTTAAGCCTTTATTAAAGGGACACTTTACCCATTTGCATTAAGCTTTGTATAGTTAGAACCCCAGTCATGTTTTTGAATGGTCATGCATCATTTCCTCAGATGCTGCTGAGACAGGAGAAATACAAATTTCAGTGTAACACCTCCTTCTTTCAATGATGTAAAATTCGTCATTTTGCATCATTGAAAGCAGGAAGTCCAATATCTTTGTTGAGGGGGTGAGACTACAAACAACCCTTTTCTCTGTCAAATAGGTAGGCCTGTCGCGATAAACGATAAATCGATTAATCGCACGGTAAATAAAATGAGCTCGATCATTTTTTAGGCCGCGATAATTCACATTTGCATGCTTGTTTGTTTTCCTTGTCTCTATCTCTCTACCAAAGAGACTGGATGACCGCTCCGTGCAACGAGTGACAAGGAGTGAACCCTCGTCAGTCATTTGTCAGTCGCATGATCTGTGTGGGGAGGGGGGACTCCTGGCGTAGCCTATCACAGTAGGCGTACTGAGGAGGATGAGCGCCGCGTGAGGAGTGTAGCAGGAGAAAACACTAGTTAAGACGAGAGTTGGAGAAAAAGATGGATTTACTAGAGGCTGTTTACACTTGTCATTAACATGCGTTTTTATCGATCGGATCACAATGTTTTACGTCTTTTCTGACTTTTCTGACACAAGGTGAACAGCGCTATTTTTAGCCTTTCATTGATAAACTAAAGCGGGTGATCTCCGCAGTTTCATTTTGCAAGCGTGTGAAAGTTGCGCGATCTTATTTCATCAATTGCGCTGAAAATTCAGAGAAAGCTCTAACATATACATGTAGAAAATACTGTGCATCGTGTTTACTTGCTAAACAAGCAGTGGACATAATATTAGTTTGCGTCCATATAAACTCATAATTACTCCCGCTGGCGTTCAAATGACAGCGGAGAGACTCGCCCACTGTCTCGACAGACCACCCCTCACAGTATTCAGCTCAGAAGCGGTCGAAAGTGGACAAAAGACACGGATTTAAATACCAGGTGTAAACGTGATAGGTCTCTCTCGTCCACTTGTGATCTGATCAAAAACACATCTTAATACCAAGTGTAAACAGCCAAGTTTCAAAACCAAACGCTACAGCTGCAGTGTGGGAGTACTTTGGATTTAAACCTAATGACCGAGGTGAACCACTAAACCTGAACGAGCCGTTATGTCGCATTTGTGGTAAAAACGTAGCACTTAAAAGTGGCAACACGACAAACATGCATATGCACCTAAAACGCAATCATCCTGTTATTTTGTTCATTTCTTGTGGATATTTAAAATGTCTTCCAGTTCCAGTATTACTTATTGTTTAGAAATAAAAGTTTATAGATCTTTGAAAAGGTGTATCTGCATTATTATAATGGTCCCGGAGCATCAATTTTATCGTCTATCGCGATAAATTCTGAGGCAATTTATCGCCTGGCAAAATTTGTTATCGTGACAGGCCTACAAATAGGCACCAAATTCTAAATGTATGTTACATTTTAACTACAAATATGATGCACTTTCAATAAAGATTAATGTTTCTATGGGTGAAATGCTCCTTTAAAGTTTGTTTCATCTGCATTTGGATCCTTGCCTCAGTGTATTTTACTAGATACAAACCGTGACAATAATATATATAATAATATAATTACGTATTATAGGTATTAGAACTAGATATATGCTAATTTGTGACCCGTCACGGAAACCAGTGACACAAGTCGGCAGCACAAGTTTCAAAAAAATGAGAAACTAAGGTTTTTTTCAAAATTTGTGATTTTCGTTTTATTGCAGAATCTGTTAGTTGAGATCACAAAGAAGCCTCTCCATGTTTGAGATAGCAGTTTATGTATATTTAAAAGCGTAAATTTTCCGGTTTAAATCGGCTTGTTTTTCCGGAGATTCTAGCATGCAGTGGGGGGGGGGCGTCATTGTATGTGTGTATATTAACATACTGTATAAGCTTGTGTTTTCACCTCCGCCCCCAAAGGGAACAGCGTGACTACTGACTGAATAAGGATAGTTCGCCCAAAACTGAAAACAATGTAATTAATGACTCACCCTTATGTCATTCTAAACTCGGAAGACCACCGTTCATCTTCGGAACACAGTTTAAGATGTTTTAACTTTAGATTTAGTCCGAGAGCTTTCTGTCTCCTCCATTGAAAATCTATGTACGGTTTCGATGTCCAGAAAGGTAATAAAAACATCATCAAAGTAGTCCATGTGACATCAGTGGATCAGTAAGAATGTGTTGAAGCATCGAAAATACAGTTTGGTCCAAAAATAGCAAGAATTACAACTTTATTCAGCATTGTCTTCTCTTCCAGCTTGAGCGGGAAGTCACGTGACTGTAGTGACGTGGCTGCCCTGTTCCTCAGACATGTTTGCTTAGTTTCATTTTTTTTTTCAAACTTATAGCGTGTCTCCCCAGACTGTAAACGAAGCTCGGGCGCGTCACTGACTTTATGGGGGCCGCAGTCGGATGATGTCAAAGTACCGCGAGAGCTCTTTAAGAAATCTTACAAAGTACTTTAATTTCGACTCGCTCTCGCGGTACTTTGACGTATTGCAGCGCAGCATGAAGTCAAACTCATATAAGTTACACAGAGATCGTTGAATTCTTTATATAATTGGCTACATGTTTTGTCTATCTATATTTTCCATGAAGTCATTGGCTGATTGAGGAACGAGCGAGCAATTGGTAACATCTCTTAAGGACTTCACTTTTTCGACGGTGCTGTTTTTGGATTATCTATTATACTACCTCCCTATTTTAAATACAAACTTTTGAAGGCGGGTTCATGTGTTTTACGGATTGTAAATACCAGAGTGTAATCTGATATACCCTTACATGTTACGATGTAAATAGTCCTCAGATTGTATATTATATTGCATTACCAGAAGTAATAAACAGAAATCTGATAAATAATAGACTATATATCTATATTTCATGGAAATCATTGGATGATTTACACATCTGAAACAGACTGGATTCGACTTGTGATCCCCACAAAGGTAAAAGTCCTGTTTATTTTTGCATGTTGTCATTCGGACTTCTGTAATAAAATACTACATATGATGCTAGAACATCTGTATCTCAAAACGACTATACAGGGGGTATGGCTTAGCTAAATGAGATGTAAATTAGCCCTATTGTCTCTCCAGCCAGGAAAAAGGGAAAGTGTTAACTTTTGGGTTACATTCAAATGGCCACAACTTCTCCAAATCGTGTCAGATTTCCACGTGTTACACATCGTTGGAAAGCTTAGAAACTGCACTTTCAGAATCTGTTAATAACTCCAAATGCCCCAGATCCGACTTGTGTCTCTACTTTCCGTGACTGGTCACATTTACTGTAATGATCTACTGAACTAGGCTATGTATAATTTACTCTAATAATCTACTAAACTAAGTGTAAAATAATATATAATACAGGCTATGATATATAATGATAACTATTCTACAAACTCACTATTAACTTGCTACTAACTACAACCAACACCTCAGCACCAGTGCAAACGTATTGCAAAACCCACAAGAGATGCTAGTTTCAAACCATTTTTATCCAGAAGCGATAATCGAAATAAAGCAATGACATATTCAACAGAAAACGAGGCCTCGTTTGTCATCGTCACGTGATTTTGACGAAAATTATACAAGCCTCAAATCGGGGCTTCATCTGGAACGCCCCTTTTTGCTCGACACAAGCTCCGGAGCCTCGCTTCAGATGTCACATCACTAAGTACACCTGTAAATGGAGGGTTGTGTGTTATACTTATATAAAAGCTAACATGTGTGTTTTGGTGCATAAAGCATTTTTCTTTGTTGAGGTACCAACAAAGTTGCCACTGATTTGAGTGCCCTTGCTATGAAAATGTTTTTTAAGTTGATCATTTTCTTTTTTTGCACTTTTTTGTATATGTCACTCACGCTACGCTGCGTCATAGCTTTGTATTAAACAACTCTTGGGAATGAAGTTTGTGTGATCTGAGCCTTCCTACCACCTCTCCTTGGCCTCAATCGGGGCACACTACGACATAACCACATCAACTATGCTTGGTGGGGGACAATCTACCTAAACGAGATGAACCAACTTCCACAGCCTGTGAAGAAGGAGTCTGGAAATGTGTAGTCAAGCACTCTTTACATCGCTTCAACCTAGTGGATCCCGATCATAGTCAGGCTAGGCTGTACCGAAAAAAGGGAGGAGGAATTGTTGGTATTACAAAAACATCTTCAGCTCTTGGCAGATGGGCTCTGTCTTTCAACTTCCGAACTCATCTTGCCCAAGAAACACAAGTTGCCTTTGGTCTGGATACAGATGATGCCTACATCCACAATGAAACCACAAAGGGCAGAATGAAACGGGACTCAATAGATGAAGATGCTTTGCTTGCAGTATTGCAAAGATTTGGTCCCTTTTTGATAACCTGCCCCAGACACTGCAAAACATTGCAAACAAAGACTTTGCTACCAAGGATATTGAAGATGAGCTGTTGCCATCTGAGGGAAGAAGAGTCACTTTTGCTTGCATGTTTGAAGTTCAACAGTCAGACCCAATCACTGGGAAGGCAAAACTGTCAAGGCAGACAGAAACATTCTACAGTGCCTCATAGCTGTATATGATGCAGGACGCCCAGTCAACCTCAAAGTATTATTATGCATGAACTATTCATTGTACCTCTGTCCTTGGCAGAAGTTAATGGACAGCTTTGTTCAGGTTCAAAAGCGATACTTGCAAAGGTCTTGAATGCCGACATTTCATGTCCCAACCACCTTGGTGCCACAGACCTACAAGACGAATTAATGCTTATCATTGATGGCCAAGCTTAGGTCATTGCTATTGTGAAGCCACAAGAAGCAAAGACTTTTGGAGACCTGGCAGACATCTTTTGTAGAAACTGTTCTCTTAACTCTTTCACTGCCATTGACGAGATATCTTGTCAATGGCGGTGAAAGAGCTAAGAGAACAGTTTCTACAAAAGATGTCTGCCAGGTCTCCAAAAGTCTTTGCTGTGTTTGCACGTAGACGCGGAGGACGACGCAAAAGTATAAATGAAAACCGACGCGGAACCTACGCCGTCGCGGCTACGCCGTAGGACCTACGCACGACTATAACGAGCCCTTTAATCACCTGTGCCTGCACCACTGGGTGCAAGATAGCCCGGTGCAGCTGCAAGCCTAATTTATGCCCTGCATCTTGCATATACAGAAAATCCAATGCCAAAGTCTCGTCAATTAAGAGAAAACGCTTCCCCGCCAATGACGAGATTTTCCGTCTTTCCGCAATACCGCTATTATCCACCAGGTGGCGCCCTTCCGCAACTTTTTAAACCCGGAAGTATTGACCTATGGCAAGCGGCTGCTTGTCCGTGTCTGTTTTAAAGATCGCTCTGAATGGGATCTCTATGAAAAGTCCGTCACAAAAATGGAATTATCTCTGCTTTTTGCTCAAAATGTGGTGTTTTTGCAGAAACCTACCCATATTCAAAAGCTGATTACAAAAGAACCACTGAAGATAGGATGAAACAGTTTTTTTTTTTTTTGAAAGCAGAGGGTCGGTTCTTTCATTTGGTATATTGTATGTTTATATATTTAAAGAAGAACATTTTCTGGAAGGCATTAAACTTTGGTGAAAATCATGAAAAACGCTGGCGCTGGCTGGCAACTTTTTTAAAAAACGCTGGCGGTGAAAGAGTTAAGTGGAGCACAGTTTCAGTGAATTGATTTTCTGTTTGATCACTACTACACACACTCAATCAAGAGTGGAACACGTAAAAGGCATAAGAATAATACGGAGAAAAATCTCTCTATTTGTAATAAATGTATTAATACATGACCTATGACTTACTTTTAGTGTTTATTTTTTGGTTTTTACACCACCCAGTGACTGGTGCCACCAAATTGAAGCCCAGCACCACCAGCTGTACCACTTGGTGGTGCCAGTGCCACCTCTCTCAAATGTTAGTCTGGAACCCAGCCACTAGTTCTGCCAGACCCTGAAACCATAGGATGGAAGACAGGGGATTTCCCTTAATCCTCAACTCATGTCACTACCCCCAGTTCCAGATGCCTTTAAGGAGTAAAGGGCGATTTATAGTCATGCATAGGTTCTATGCCGTAGCTATGGCATAGGCTATCCGTAGACTGTGCGTAGCTCTGAGTAGCCTGACGCGCACCTCGCAAAAATTGTAACAGCGCATCAGATCTACGCGGACCGAAAATGCTGTGATTGGTCCACCAGAACCCCTCCCGTCAGGTAAAAAAACCTGTGTCATAGGTATTTCCGTTTGTGACGTTAAAAACAAAGATGAGCCAAGTTGAGGAGTGATTTAACTCAAACTGAAATAAAAGTCACTGTTTATTTACTTCCATCATTGCTGTTCTTCTCAAATCATACACAACAAGTTGCTGTTTCTTCTTCGTTTGTGGGTTAACTTGCCAAGCTTCTTCTTCTCTGACGGTTGCGCTGCTATTGTGGTTACACGCGTGGATACTGCCTACCAGCGTGTGTTTGCACGTCGACGCGGAGGACGACGCAAAAGTATAAATGAAAACCGACGCGGAACCTACGCCGTAGAACCTACGCACGACTATAACGAGCCCTTTAATCACCTGTGCCTGTACCACTGGGTGCAAGATAGCCCGGTGCAGCTGCAAGCCTAATTTATGCCCTGCATCTTGCACATACAGAAAATCCAATGATACTTGTATGAACAAATAACCTATGGAATATCTGTAATCACAGCATTGTTGCTTAAGTTTGTTGAAATTTCAGAGTAACAGCCGCCATTTAAACATTAAAAACGGTCCCTTTCATGTTAATGTTGTGTTTTCATTGTTTACATGTTTAAATATTCTGAGAATGCACAGTTTAGTTCTAAAGTTTAATGTTTAAACTGCAATAAATGCATTACAATGATTTTTTGGCCGCTCTTTTGTTTTTATCGTTTATGCCAAAATAGTAATGTTTACAACTTGTTATACGGCAGAAATGGATTCTGCACCTAAAAATCATGAAGAAACAATACTTGAAGTACTTTTCCTTAAAAATGCCTACTGCATCCTTTCCAGGGCTATTTATCTATTTTGAAACTTGACTATTGGTAAAGTCTCACAAATTCAACATTGAAGTACATGTTGCATAAAAATAAACACTGAAGTTTATAATTACTATGTTGTTGTTTTTTTAAAGTGGGTCATAATATATCATATATTTTAGTTTGTCAGTGCGTTTTGTGGTGTTAGGAATTGTTTGCGCATATCTGCAGTAACTCAAAACATGCGTACACCACCTCCTGAGCTGGCGTAGGATTTGAGCGTGCCGTACGGCAACGTCCATATTGATAAATCTCAAAGTCACCGTGGTTTTGGGTGTACGCCAGGTGTACGCTGGAAATTTGGTGTACGTACTTTTGATAAATGAGGGCCATTGTGCGCAGGTACTTCTGACAGAAACCCGCCAGTCCCAAGCATAGCAACCGGCTATTCCTCCATAAAGCGATGCTTGAATGATGGGTTTATTATTATTCTTAATGAAAAACACAACAACAAAACGATCTCGCTTATATTTAACATCATATATGTATATTATAACAAAAACGAGTAAGCACGCGGCTTCTGCCATGATCGTCTGGTCAATCAGCTCGCCGCAGTCTGACAGGAATAAATGAAATCTGACACCCGCTGCTCTGTGATGACACGCGTTCAGCTCCACTGAATTTAGGCAGCAGACACATTCAGTTCTTAGTGTTTGCTCTCTCTAACGAAACTAAATTATTTAATTACAAGAAAATATCAAAACGACGATGAAAGACGGTGTCGCGGTGGGCAAGTGATCCAACAGGTAAGAGGCTGAAGTACCGGTAATCACCATTTCACCGACTATCGCAACAAGCCTACCATTTTCCCATTGTTAAATTAGCAAAAGTGGATTTAGACACGGCCATTTAGCGCCGTTTGCTTTAGTCAATGCGCTTATATCATTGACCCTCAGGGGTCCAACGTGTTTTCTCCTTATTATTGCAGAATCAACTTAAAATACTCCATCATTAATAATCATACACTTATGTGTTTGACATCATTTGAAACTGTGAAGGGTCCTCTTTAATATGTGTACATTCACAATAACAAGAGAACTTTGTGTTTTTGTCAAATAATTTCAAAAAAATAATAAAGTCTCTGTCAGCTGTCTCTCAAATCACGTTACCAACTCCGCGAATACTCGTCACACAAACATGATACACATATCCAAAGAAAGCCTGAAATGTCTACTTTTAAACAAGCTATTTATAATCCAAAACAAATATTGACTGTTTATATAATCTGCATTGAAGTAAAGAGAGTACCGTTTTTCCTGGCTGACTTCATTATCTTTAATTCGGTCACGCCCACAGGCGGTACACGCTGTTGACATGGTAATGAGGAGCAGCTCAACACAATAACAAACAGACGAAGTAAAGTTTGATCAGATTTAAAGACTTTACCGCATGTTTGGATTATAAACTTTATACACACACGTGAGAATATCTTCATTTATGTCTGGACATTGAGGAAGAGAAGCGTTTGTCTTTAACATTACCTAAGAAGAACAACAATGGAGGACGCACTGGAGGAGGATATATTCCTGAAGAAACTGTAAGTCATTTGTCTTCATTTATATTTGCTATCATGTTGTAATATGCTTATGGCTTGTGCAGTTCAGCCTATATAAGCGACCTCAGCAGACTGCACGCTTCGGATTGAAAAACTTTCGCATTGTTTACAAACGAGTAAGCGTGATCACGTAATGGCGGATTTCATTGTTACATGCTGTACAGTGTTAGACACCGTTATTCATTTTCGTATCCTTCATGGCAACTTTGAGTAATGCTACACTGCGGGATCTGCTGTAATATGATATTGTTTACTTGCAACGCATTCCATACATTAAGCTTTACACACGACACCGTTTTATTATGAGCGCCGC
This sequence comes from Misgurnus mizolepis, assembly GCA_025389145.1. Lineage (NCBI taxonomy): Eukaryota > Metazoa > Chordata > Actinopteri > Cypriniformes > Cobitidae > Misgurnus > Misgurnus mizolepis. The sequence goes on along the minus strand of JAIFKI010000010.1, from coordinate 40,898,151 downwards.
GTTGTTTCCACAGAGACGCGAGCTTGCGCACATGGACGCCATATGCGATGTGTTTTTAAAGTTCATACTCGCTTACAGAAACGCGTTTAAAACAGAAGCTAGACGATAAGGGGATGGGCTTCAAAACTATGAAGTGGAAAAACATATTCACACTTTTTGGACATAAAGTTATATGGTAACATGAGCCACATGAAGTTTACAGGTCTGTTGTTTATCAGTTTCTTATACAAGTTAAGTTTTTGAATAGGGTTCGTTTCCAAATAAACTGAAAATGTCCTACTGACCTTCATTTCTATTTTGATTATATTGTTAACTTCTTAATAAACCTCAAACAAACATGTATACATTTGTCCTCACATTCTTTACTGTAGTTCCCTCCTGCCTCATTATGCAGCTCATTATGCAGCTCATTATGCGAGGCTTTGTTTGCTAGCTGTCAATCAATCCTTCTCCCATACGGCCCCTCTAAACAAAAAGTGTCTTACAATTTCTAAATCAATATATTGTTTTATGTGAATGAGTAGGCAGGATGATTTTCACATCATTTTAAAGAAAAAACTCTAGACTACTAGATTCTGTTTAGAAAAGTCTTGTTAAAAGATGTTTAGTATGGTTTTTGTGGACTTATATCAGTGACTTAAAAATGTAGCTTTTTAAAAACCATACATTAACATTTTTCTCTCAAAAATACAAACATGTACATACATGTAGCTCATATAATATTTTAGCCCAGTTTGTGCTGAACACAGTGGTATGAGACACTTGCCATTATTATGTTTTAAAGCAACTGAAAAAAGACCAAATGTAAGAGCATGTCAGAACCTCTGACAGTGTCCCAAAATGGTCGGACCCCAGAGGGTTAAAATAGGGCCCTCAATTCAGGTCAAATTTCTCTCTCTCTCTTTCTCTCTCCCAAATGGCAGTGCCGTGGTTAGATAGTGTTAATTAAGGTGTGGTATTATTATTATAATAATGTTTGCAGAGATTGGTTTACCAAACTAAGTTGCTGGGTTGATCTTTTTCTCTTTAAAACCCACTGATCAGATGTCCTGTTTTATTTGGTATAGTACGGTTTCCCAGGACATTTGGCAATCCTTAAGTAACATCTGGCAACCCTATAAGCAACCTAAAGTTTTTTTTAAAGTTTAACAAAACAAAATTAACAAAAAAGATTAAGAGGTTTATCTGGGTCTCACTTTGTACATTTGTGACAGCCTAAATATCCAGCCTACAACACTGACCATTTGATTTCCCTTCAATAAATTTAATTTAACAAATACATCAAAAGATCATATTTATATAAAAGTTTAATACAAAGAAAAATATTTTAACTCATACTGGTTGACAAGCAATTTAGTGTCCATACAGAGAAGATGTATGAATAAACATAATGAACAAAATACAATTATTAACTGATTTAATTATTTATATAAAAAACTAACTATTTTATTGTGCTGAGCTATAAAAACTAATTAAATATAACAAAAGAAAATAGCTTTGTGGTTGAAGTCAAAGCCGGTATGCCTACATAAATTAATCTGCCTCTTGGTGAAATAAAATTTCTGAGCCACTTTTTGTTCTACAGGTCTGACAGCACCTTCCTCATCACATGATTATTCACTTACAAAACCGTCAATTTTGTTATAAGTCGAAACCAGTTGAGAACCACTCAAACTGTAACTTCAATATACTGTATGTCTCAACTGCCTTTCACAGCAGTAATATGAAAGGAAACAGAAGGGAAGAGACTTACTTGGCAAGTTTTATTTCGATCTGTTGGCGGATCTCCTGACGCTCCTGGTCACTGCGCACAGGGAAGATGTTTCTGTCCTCCAGTTCTTGTTTACTGGGCCTGTTACGCAGCTTCACTGCCAGAAGCTCTTTTCTCATACGGCGTGGAAGTGTACCTGTACAGACATTTACATGATCATTGATTCTGGTGGAGAAAATTTAATCTGCATAAACAAACATCTTTGTGTGTTTTTAAGTTCTCGCATGGGTTGCATTTTATTTAAACTGAAACTTTTTAACAATTTTGATTTGCGTTAAGGTTTTGAAATGTTTTATCATGACAATGTGTTTTGTTTAGAGATTTGTTTCATTCCATAGACCAGGGATTCCCAAAGTGCGGTGCGCGCACCCCCAGGGGTACGTGAGCTGCCACCAGGGGGTGCGCGAGAGGAAAAATGTAATGGCGTTCTGTTTCTTTAAGTGGGATTTTTCCATACAATAAAAAAAATGAACAGTAAACATTTCCTTTGTAATCGCTTTTATTTTAAATAAAAAACTATAATTAATAAGTTTTTGATAGAAACGTAGAAGACAGCTGCTGTTTTTTTCTACGCACTGCTCTTCTGTTATGCACTGCAGCCGCTATGCGTGCCAACTCGTTTCATGCATTCCATATATTATAAATATGCTTAACTGGCTGAAATCAGGGAAACTGTCAAGTGTGGGACGTCTTATGATAAAGTTGTTAGTCATGAAGGAGGAGAGGGACCAAATGTACGTTTTTTACCATAGTAAACTCGAATGGCATCTAAATATCACAGTGGTTAAACACATACACGGGGAAGCGCATCATCTACTCTGAGCGTAGCTGCGTCTGGTCGTAGTTTCAGATGGTGCAACACGCAATGTCAGATGTAGCTTAGCTCGACGTACACCCAACTTCTTAACGTCCGGCTGTTGCAACCGGCCCCTGGTTATTTGCGCATGATAAAACATGAGTCTTGAAAAACAAATCTTTTTAGCGTTTTTTTTGTAAGTGGGGATTGGGGGTGCGCCAAACCGGTTGGGACATAGAAGGGGGTGCGCAGGAAAAAAAGTTTGGGAATCCCTGCCATAGACTGATCCAAACTTTCTCCTACAATACATTCCAGTTACACTTTTTAAAACTATGACAAATACGTAGTCTTAGGCCCAGATTTACTATAAGCTTGCGCCAGCGCAAACGGCTCTTTTGCCATTAAAAAACTTCTGTCAAGATTTACTAAAGACGCGCAGTGAAAAATTTGCACTGAACAGGCATGGACTTTTGTGCTTTGTAAGACTGACCTTATTGCATAAGCATTTGTAGTTTCCCTTTAAGACACAACATTTATGTCAGGAGAGTATTTTAATGAATACATAGTAAAATATTTCTAATCACCTATAAACAATACTAAAACATATTAACAAGTAAAATAAAATAAAATCAACAAGTAAAACAAAAAAGTTTTGAGTAGACTATATCAAAAAGTAGCCCTCCAGAATGTTTTATACATTGTGGTACTCCTTGCTTACAAAAAGGTTGGAGACCCCTGGTTTAAATGCATTGTCATTTATTTCCCTTGTTATCAGAAATAAACTATTGTAAAAGGACTCTGTTGTTATCAATTCTATGTGGAAGTCTACAGGATGTTATGTTTAGTCCACAAAAGCCGTTTATGTTTTTTCTGCTGAAGCCGTCTATAAAGTCTTAAATGTTCAGGATTCAGACACACCTAATTAGTTTAAGTCTAAACTTAAGATTTACCTCTTTATAACCAAGCCTTCAGTTAATTCAGCTTCTAAACATACTTAAGCTGCAATAGTTAGCTTGACAGGAACTGAGCACACACACATCCATTATACTGTATGACTGTGTGTCTTTAAACGGATCGCCTTATGCCCATCCTCGAGCTGCCAAATATTGATGAATATCTCCATGTTATTTCATGTCCTCATTCTAAACTACATTTAAAAACTGACATGCTTTTGTTGTTTTTTGTTTTTCTGTGTTTCAACTTCATGTAATGCTGCTGTCGCACAATTAACCATTGTTAAAAGCACTATATAAATAAAATTGAATTGACCTGAATCACACAACAAATTTTACTTAGGTTTGTACTGGTCAATTTACAGGTATTTGGGGCATTTCTTAAGTAAGGGATAATAGCCCCGACAGTGTGATCAGGACCCGACGCGAAGCGGAGGGTCTTGTATCACACTGAAGGGGCTTATTTCCCAATAACTACCGGCTGCCTCTACATTATCCCGCTTATTACACGGCTACTTGCCACATAAGAAAAAAAACTGGACATGAATATGAATTTGAAACATTTTATTGGCATATTTGTTTTAAATTAACATGTTTATCCTTCCGCGAAACTTTGCACAGATGCATAAAATGATCGTAATATCTTATTAAGATCCTCTGCTTCATACTTGTCTGTCTCCATTTTTTTCTCTTTTAGCCAGTCTTTGAGAAGTTTTAATGCCCATTCTGTATTTTTTTGTGTGTTGGCTTCGTAGCTATCATGCTCTATTTTGTCAAGTTCAGTCTCAGTAAGCTCTCTGTGTCTTGTTGTGGTTGTCCAGTGTTTGTCACAAGATGGCGCCAAACAGTAATCTTTATTGATCTTTATTGGCGCGGAGCGATTTTACTCGTACAAGTAGTACCGGCTATGCGTTATTACTTTGGAGCGGTTATTATTTGAAAAGAACGAACCTGCAAATGTCTCAACTGACCAATCAGAATCAAGCATTCCAGAGAGCCGTGTAATAATGCTAAATAAAAGTTAAATCCTAAACTTATTTGTGTTGCTCTTGAGATCGCTTTGGTCATAACAAAAATTAGATTTTTGCCCCAGTGTTATTTAACGTGCACCTTGCTAGGTAATTTTTCCCAGAGAAATGTTTAATCCCAAAAGCGCTTTATTGAAATCGAACTCTCACGCAAATTTGCCCCGTTTAGTTAATCTGGCTGACTGGCTCTTAATCCTTTATATTTTTGTGAATCTAAATCTCTAAGATTTTTAAGTGCTTGCAATACTACATTCAAGTTGGATAAAAGCATGTACCAAACGTGTTAATGTATGCAATATCATAACATACTGTACATGGTTATCTGAAATAATACATTCCCATTTCAAAGCACTATGCTGACATTATGTTAACTTAATTACTGTAACTTAAAGCTGATAATGGTTAACATCTGATATAATGTCATAATCTGAACAAGATGCATTATCTGGTGGAACACACCAGAGATGACAGATTCGTTCCAGCTCTCCTGATCACTGTAATACTCGTCCAAACGCATGTTTTCCTTGTTTTCTTCAACCTCTGTCTTATTTTGCCCCTCTCCACTCTGATCATTCTCAGTGCTGGCGGTACGGGAAAGCCGTCCGTCCAAACGCCGCTTGGGTGAACTGCGGATCTCCTTAGCATGGAAACTTCATGATCGAAAAGCATGTAAGAAGAAATGTGTAGGGAAATGGATGATAAAGCAACTGATGTCTATGGTTGTATTGATTTTTAATGCAGGCCTACACAAATAACACCTCTCATGTACGTCAAATATTATCTAATATGAGGTTAAATTATTTTTGATAATACAGAACCATCAAGTTTGAGTCTCTTACCTGTCCTGACGGTGTTTTGTGGCCAGTGCACGGTGGAGTTCCTCTATGATGCAACTAGGGTGCAGCTGTGGGTTCATGACACCCAAGTGGGGGGAGCCAGTGGGGGTGGACATCCTGCCCCTTAGGGCATCTTTAGGGAGGGTGAAGTTTCTGGGCAGTGTAGCTGGAGCAGGCCTGATTTGATTTAAGTGAGTGCCTAAAGACAAGAAGAAACTTCTTCAGATATGAAATCTCAGATGGGGTCTTGACTTTTTAAGCTGTGCAATCCGTTTAGTCCCAACTAACAATTAAAAATTTGATGAAGCATTCAAATTTTGAAAGAAAATATAAGAAACGTGCTAAACCTGCTACTATGGAGTTGTTAGGGTGCTACAGATGGTTGATTAAAAAATTAAAATAGAATATAAAAACAAACCCTTAACCCTAAGAATTAAACTTTGATGTACCAATTTAGTTTTTGCTACAGAGGGATGATGTTGAACAGGGTTATGCAACTACTTTTATTTTATTAAACTATTGCATAAATGTTGTGCAATCGTGTAAGTAATGCTTGCCTAAATAAACATCAGTAAACATATTCATTTCACACCAAACGTTACAAATTTTTATTTACGTTTTACTTTTATTACTAGCACAAAACTCACCAAATACTGGCCAAATATTATATATCAAATGTACACTTTGATACTGACTGTCCAGACTGCCCAGTCTAGTAAGCATCTTCACAGGAGGTTTGCCTGGAGGTGTGTGCTTTTCTCTGAGTGCTGTCTCGTCCTTTCTCTTTTCATGGCACTCAATGAGTTCAGGAAACCCAGCACTTGCCCCTCTGCTCACGGTATCTGCCACAGAGACTTTCTCCTCATCCTCACTTTGGCTCAGTTCCCCTGCTGTTTCTGTTCCCTCTGTAGTGTCATGTACTGAAAAGATAACAGGTCAGGAAAGTTGAATCTGTGTTCTCTGTCTCCACCTAGTGGCAATTCCAAATTCAGGTGCTGGTCATATAATTAGAATATCATGAAAAAGTTGATTTATTTCACTAATTCCATTCAAAAAGTGAAACTTGTATATTATTTTTATTCATTACACACAGACACAAAAGGTCATTGCAAAAGAGGCTAGCTGTTCACAGAGCTCTGTGTCCAAGCACATTAATAAAGAGTCAAAGGGAAGGAAAAGATGTGGCTGAAAAAAGTGTGCAAGCAATAGGAATAACCACACCATGGAGAGGATGGTGAAACAAAACCTATTCAAAAATGTGGGAGAGATTCACAGAGTGTACTGCAGCTGGAGTCAGTGCTTCAAGAACTACTACGCACAGACGTATGCAAGACCTGAGTTTCAGCTGTCAATTCTTGTGTCAAGCCACTCTTCAGACAGCGTCAGGAAGCGTTTTGCTTCTGGACTGCTGCTGAGTGGTCAAAAGTTATGTTCTCTGATGAACGTAAATTTTGCATTTCCTTTGGAAATCAGGGTCCCAGAGTCTGAAGGAAGAGAGGAGAGGAATACCATCCACGTTGCTTGAGGTCCAGTGTAAAGTTTTATTAGTCAGTGATGGTTTGGGGTGCCATGTCATCTGCTGGTGTTGGTCCACTGTGTTTTCTAACGTCCAGGGTCAACGCAGTCGTATACCAGGAAGTTTTAGAGAGTTTTAGAGCACTTCATGCTTCCTGCTGCTGACCAACTTTCTGGAGATGCAGATTTTCTTTTCAAACAGGACTTTGCACCTACACACAGTGCCAAAGCTACCAGCACCTGGTTTAAGGACCATGGTATCCCTGTTCTTAATTGGCAAGCAAACTCACCTGACCTTAACCTCATATAAAATCTATGGGGTATTGTGAAGGGAAAGATGCGATATTCCAGACCCAACAATGCAAAAGAGCTGAAGGCCACTAACAGGATCTCATAACACCTGAGCAGTGCCACAGACTGATCGACTCCATGCCATGCCACATTGCTGCAGTAATTCAGGCAAAAGGAGCCCCAACTAAGTATTGTACATGCTCATTCTTTTCAGTTGGCCAAGACTTCTAAAAACCCTTTCTTTGTATTGGTCTTCAGCAGGGGCGGAGTGCCTCCAAAAAATCTACCAGGATATTTTGTATACCTCCGTGGTTAAAAAAAGGTCTCGTAGCCTATTTGTAGTAAAACTAGGGTAATACAAATCGTAATGAATCTGCCCCCCCCCCAAAAAAAAACATTTTCATACAGTAATAATAATAAAATCATTAAATCATGCCTAATTTTCCTAAATGAGTAACTATACAAAATGATACCTGTTTGAAAGACGGAGATGCGCACCTCAATCAGCTATTACATAACAGAGCGAGGCCAGAGATGAACGTGGTCATAAACGGGAGTAATATGGAATAATGTGTGCATCTTTGAATAACTGTAAGAATATTTCCTTTAAATATAATTTTTTTTTCATATAAAGTTTTGAGGGATAATAATGTTTTTCCACTGTTATTGCTTATTTATTTTAACGTGTTTGGCGCATTTACCTCAGAGTTTATTTCAGTGATATTGCTGTTTTTCCGTTAATAATAATACAATTTACATGCCAATCCTGCTTCCTTGTCTTTTTATTAATTTTTATTATGCTGTTATGTTAAGTTATATGTGGATATTTATTGTCATATTGCTTTCATTGCCGTTATATACTCTTGTCTAAAATTCAAATCATATACGGAATAATGTGTGCATCTTTGAATAACTGTAAGAATACAGTTCCTTTGAAAATAATTTTTGTCAAAGTATTGAGAAATAATAATTTTGTGAGGATATTTATATATTGCAGTTGAATACTCTCGTCTATAATATTGGAAATAAATCACATAGGAAATATATAATGTGATACTGCAAAGTTACCCTTCTAATTTTTATTTGTGATATTGCCATATGGAGATAAAACTTTGCAAATGTGCTGATTTGATCCATTCAGCTCAAACTGATTTTGCCAAGTGGTTGATGTCCTTAGGGCATCATATAATGTTGACCCAAGGACAACATTTTTCTAAATAAAACCTAAACCCACCTCAAACCCCAACCCTAACCATAACCAAACCCTAAAATCAGAGGGACATGATAAGTGAAAAACAATGGTCTAGAAACAGCTTATCCTGGTTGTTAGCTTAAACTTAAAACAAACTGTAAACTTATTTCTGAAATCTGAATGGTTGATTGAAATGTTGTCCCAGGGTAATGTGGTTTTTTATGCTTATGTAGTTTTTTATGCTTTAAGCATCTTTTGAGAAAAAAATCTCTTCAATTTTGTTCACATTTATTTGCTAAATGTTAAGGTGAGGGTCTTTACCCTTTATCCAAGCTCAAATGATTTAGTAAGCCAAGTTTTAGTCATTTTTAGTTCGAGAAAAAATGACACATACTGTTCAATAAGACTGTTCAATGTTATTTTAATGTATAATATAATAGCATATCTTGACCCATAGACAGGATAATGAACAAGTGGCCATCATTAGCACAGCATAACTTCTTGAATGGTTTAAAGTAATCTACTTAAATAAATTACAAAAAGAAATCATCATTAAGGTGACCACCACACTTAATTTAGAGGTCCTCACCTGTAGATGTATTTTCATCATCAGAGCCAAGATCCTCTATGGTGCAGGCCAGCGGGGCCAATGGCATGACCTCTCTTCTTTCTTCTTCATCTGAGTACTCATGTGTGGGGGTTTCTGGCTTGTCTGTATTCCCACCACAGATGAGACCAGACTCTGTAAGCATGGGATATAACAGAACAATCTTAAATGCTCTCATCACTTTCTCTACCGTCTCTGCTGGTCAAATATATACAGTATACAGTACACTATCACTTGTACACTGCTGTAACAGTAATAAGACAGGGAGTGGTTGGCACTGTTAGGGCAGTAAAAAGATGGATGTGGCAGTTTTTCTCACCCCTGCAAGCTTCTGCCAGGCCCTTCCTGACTCCATCATCATGGCTCCGCCTGGTGACAACTTTTCTCTCCACTGCTGCAGATACCATACGACATAAGAGTTACATATAAACTTCCCTGAAGACAATCCCACATTTCTCTTTTAGCAATACATTCTAACATTAATATGAACTATTTATTTATGTGGTGTTATACGCACAACACACAGAGGAGATTATAGCATTACTTTCATACACCTTTGATATTTTTTGATATTACACCATTTTAATATCTTTGATATCTTTTTGATCATTTTAAAAGTTTGATGCATAATATGTGCATAATAATATGCATAATATGTGATATGCAATCTTTTGTTTACAAGCTTAAACGTTTTACGGTTAGTACTGCTAACATCTACCAGCTTATTTTATACTGCTTTGAATGTAATGTTTGTTTTGTGTGTGTGCGTGTGTGCCTGGTATGTGGGCTTTACCTTACCTGTAGATCCTTGTCTTATTTTCTCAATTTTCTTTTTTCTCCATTTCCATGGCTTGAAGATGCGGCCAAAGCTGGCCAATTTACTGTTACGGCGGATGGGGGGAGTGCGGACCCCAGACACTAGACAGCCAGAATAAAGAGATCTCTGGTGATCCATCACATCTACATCATAAAGACAAGCAGAAATACTATCAAAAATGCTGCTATTAACCTGGTTAACCTTTTAGACCTGTAATATCTGCTACACTTATCTGTCTCAGGTGATATGATCCCAAGTAGACAGTTGTTAAATCAGCAGTTTACCGTTTACAGCAGGGCTATTCAAATCTTACCCTGGAGGGCCGGAGTACTGCAGAGTTTAGCTCCAACCCTAATCGAACACACCTGAGCAAGGTAATCAATGTCTTCATGATCACTAGAAAATCACAGGTGGGTAAGTTTGATTAGGGTTGGAGCTAAACTTTGCAGTGCTCCGGCCCTCCAGGGTAAGATTTGAATAGCCCTGGTTTACAGTATCCATAGCAACGAAGGAATATTTAAGGTTAAATACAATTATCTCTATTAACAACAGCACCTGAAAAAAAAAAAACAGCACCTGGAAAATGCTGTAAAAAATACCTCAAAAACATTTCCAAAGTTTGTGAAGCAAAATTTTTTTATACCTTATACTCTACGAGTTCACCTCCTTGACAAGAAGGTGGGACTGCTGATATCCGTGTTTGGCGTGCTGTCCCGGGGTGAGAGTTCAGAGCTGGGGAAATACCCCCGAGGTCGGAACGCTCGTCCCTTGACCGAGGAAGGAGCCCTGGGCCTGGGACGTGCCCTGACCTGGGTTATCCCCCTGGTGCTGAGCTAAATGTACGTAGTATGACTTGTGAGTTGTTATGGTGATTAGTAATCAAGAGCAAGCCGTGTTCATTACTAGATCGGCTCCTCCCAAACCTTGTTTATAAAACATCATTTTACCAGTTCGCCTCACTGACAAGAAGGTGGGACTGCTGATATGCGTGTTTGGCGAGCGAGAGTTCCGAGCCGGGGAAATACCCCCGAGTTCGGAACGCTCGTCTCTTGAACGGGAAAGGAGCCCCAGGCCTGGGGCGTTATCCCCAAAGAAAGCAGGTGGTGCAGGACAGCCGCCGAAACAACAATCCCAAAAAGGCTGGCTTGAGAAGGCGAGGTGCTGCCCATGTCTGCAGCCATTTTTAAAAAAGGTAGCTCCAAAATATGCACTGGAGTGCAGTGCTGTGAAGAGATAGGTTGGAAGGGACAGTAAAAGTGGGGGCAGAGGTCTGGACCCAAAGGCTGTAGTTTGAAGAATCTAGGGGCTCTGAGGGAGCAAGGCTGCTGCTGCACCTATATATAAAGAGGAGAAATTGTGCTCTGATGGAGAGCAGGGTGACGCTAAGGAGTGTGCAACGTGTAAAAAATAGCATAGGGCTTTAATTAGCTCTAAACCATGAAATTAGTGCTGTAAGGAGCAAGGTAGGTCTCCAGGGGAGTGAAGGAAGCCCTATGACGGGGCTGTGCTCTAGGGGAGCCGAAAGTGAGGTAGTTGGAAAAGAAAAGCTCCTGCGGGAGCAGTTCTGCTGAGGTAGTGATATAGCATGAACTCTGCTACGCAGAGCGTGCGAAGGAAGCACTGACCCCTGCGGGGGTGGTCGCTGCTGCGATACAGGCTTCGAGGTTGGATGAAGTCTGCTGCGGCAAAGCAAGAGGAAATGGCACGAGCATGTGAAAGAAGCACGGGCCCCTGTGGGGGCGGTCGCTGCAGCGATACTGGCTTCGGAAAGTTGTCTACTATGGCAGAGCAAGAAGGAAAGGCACAGGCCCCTGCGGTGGTGGTCGCTCCGGCGATACCAACCTGAGTTGGAAAGGGAAGATTTAAATGGCAGAGTGTGTGAAAGAAGCACGGGTTCCTGCGGGTGCGGTCGTTGCGGCCATACTGGCTTTGTAATTGGGAAGGAGTCTGCCACGGCAGGCTTCGAGGAGATTTGTGGGAATGTCTACTTTGAAGAGTTGCTGGTACTGGCCTTTGCGAAGGCCGGGGATGTGGATCGAGGGTGATGGTGTGGTTTATGTGGTAACCTGGCGCCTGTTCCCTGGGCGGTGAGTGAGGAATGCAAATTAAGTCTTGGTGATTTTGGCTATACCTTGACATTTTTAGGTACAGGACTGAAATTTGTCCTTATTTTATTCTGTTGTATTCTTTATGTAAACAGCCTTTAAACAACATATATTGATTTGACACGCAAAAACATTTGTTTTGATTTCAGATAAATAATTTTGCGCGATCCCGTGTGATAGGCTGTGTCTACACTGAAATTCTGTTCCCTAAAGTCCCACAAATGCAACGCGAAAACCAGAAGGCATCAATGATCCCTAGGTTCCCTTACCGGAAATCAGGTGACCTTTTCAAAGTAGCAAGTTGTACTGTGTTTTCATTAAATGTGACAATAATTACATCAGGAACAACCACCTCAACCGTTTGATATGTTGAGCTTTCAGCCCTGAGGTGGTTTGAAAATTTTATAACTTTCAACCGGTGCTTCACATAAACTCTGGACACTGATGAAAGGTAGGTGGACACGAATACACATCTTTATCTTGTACTGACGAAATTCCATCAATAGTGGAAAATTGGTAGTCACTTTTCCTGTAATAGACCACAGCGAACATCCTGTCAGAACGTTCACTGCAGGCATCGTCCTAAAAACCATGGGTCTGAATATGACAAACTAATTCCAACTAAATGGCCCATTCCAACTAAAACAATAAATGTTCACGATTTCATTTGAAAGAACTAACGAAAATCTACCTTCTGATAAAGTCTATGCAAATATCTGATAAACTTAAAAAGTAACAAGCGAAAACTGGCGAATAAGCAACAGGCCGGTTCAGGGCTGTGTAAAATCTGCCTGACAATGACAGTACCTGCACGCACCACAGATCCCCCTCCCCCTCGCGCGCGTTACAATATCACGTGCATCCGCCTTATGTTCATAAGTCTTTTGGTTTGAATGCAGCGTGATGGTGGAGAGAACATTCACTAACAAACTTCCGATTCCTCGGTTAACAACTAGAGCTAGGAAAACAACAAATGAAAACGAGGAAACAAAGATAGAAAGTAGGGGTGGGCTGTATGAGCAAAAATTCATATCAAGGTATTTTCCACTCTTCAGCCGGTATAGCGGTATTACAGTATGTTGCCATATGAGAATTGGATTTCACATGTTTTTTGTAAGAGAAATATTTATTGATTGGTTACCTGTATGTGTACATGCCCTGTTTTTTGCTTTGTTTTCTTTTTCTTTTTCTTTGTCTTTTTTTGCTTTAGTATTGTATTATATGATATATGGTTGATTATTAAGCTTTATTTTTCACTCTTGTATTTTTCGCTTTTGGCTTATTTAGTTTCCTTTATGGTATTATTATTGTATCTTGATATATATCTTTTGTCTTTAAAAATGTGGTTTCTTGAAGTTTATTACAATTTTTTTCTCGTAGTACATTATATCATGTTTTGGATGGATAGGATGTTCTATTGGACATGCTTACGTAATACATTCATGACTATAGCCAATGGTTGATTGCCAGTAATGATCATGGGTGTATCCTTTTCCACATATGGAGTGATTGGTGGAGGAACCAATAAGAGGCAGTAGCGCCTAATGACGTGTTTTGAAGTTGTGACACTGATGATGGGCTAAGCCCGAAACGTTTGTCCTTTTGTTTGTTATGTCCTGTTAACACTTTTCGGAATTTTAATACAGTTTTTGTATCTGATTAAGTCCCTGAGTGCGGTCTCTTTTCTACCACTACACCTTTTTATCTTGGAGTTACGCACCGGGCATACAATTTAGACATTGGCGCAGACGCCACTTTTCTCACGCCATATGAGATAAAACATTTTGGAGTCACACTGTAGTAAACCTTATTTAAATTACTGGCAAAATTTGTATTTTTAACCTTATGTTACTAATAAGTGAGGGATTGGACATGGACATGATTTTTTATCTTTTCCCATTTTTTCCTTTAAAAGTGCCATTGTGTGGATGGGTGGACTCATCTTCTTATGCATATTGTCACTAATATGGGAAGTAAGAAAGTATGGAAATTAGTATGGTCATTTGCTGGTAGGCTATGTGCCTTATTACAGTGTTTTACGCTACATCCAACAACTTTAAAGCTGTGTGCTATGTATATCTTTTGTCTGTTTGATTTATAAATATACAAAGAACAAGATTTTCTTTTTCTTTTTGTTGTTAATATGAACATCTGATGGGAAATGCCATCTCATTTTAAATTATTATTAATCCCTGAACGCATTAATAAATGCAGTTTATTAATACAAGTTAGTTATATTAATAAATGTATTTATTGCATTTAATTTAATTAACCAGCAGATTCACTGTGCCAAAAACACTCCACTCATACGTTTTTATGCGTAAATATGCACTATGTATTGTTTAATAGCCTCTCTACTTAATAAATCTGCATTAAGAAAATGAAATTAACCATTAAAAGGCTGTTTTTAATGTGTTTGGTACGTTATCCGCTGAAGGACTCTGAAAGCGCTATTCATTTAACCGTAACTCCTCAACCATTTGGGCTATCGCAGAGGAAAGGAAAATCAAACATGTGATCTACTTCTCAACTCACATCTTTCTCCTAGACAGAAATGAGATCAAGTGAATGTCAAACTGAGACATAAGCCTAAGTCTCCTGCTTCTCACATGTTTCTCCTGAGACAAAAAATTAAATTCTTTCAAGTTTGTCTCCTCTAAAGCTTCGTAAGAGATCTCGGTAACATCACTAACTGTGCTTAGATTATTTTCGTTAAATAGAGGCACTCACATTCTCACATTTGTCTCCTCTAAAGCTTCGTAAGAGATCTCAGCTACATCACTGATGGTGCTCAGATTATTCTCCTTAACCAGAGACACTCACATTCTTACATTTATCTCCTCTAAAGCTTCATAAGAGAACTCAGCTACATCACTCACTGTGCTCAGATTATTCTCCTTACATAGAGGCACTGATATTCTCACATTAATCTCCTCTAAAGCTTCATAAGAGATCTCAGCTACATCACTGATGGTGCTCAGATTATTCTCCTTAACCAGAGACACTCACATTCTTACATTTATCTCCTCTAAAGCTTCATAAGAGAACTCAGCTACATCACTCACTGTGCTCAGATTATTCTCCTTAGAAAGAGGCACTGATATTCTCACATTTATCTCCTCTAAAGCTTCATAAGAGATCTCAGCTACATCACTGATGGTGCTCAGATTATTCTCCTTAACCAGAGACACTCACATTCTCACATTTATCTCCTCTAAAGCTTCATAAGAGAACTCAGCTACATCACTCACTGTGCTCAGATTATTCTCCTTAACCAGAGACACTCACATTCTTACATTTATCTCCTCTAAAGTTTCATAAGAGAACTCAGCTACATCACTCAGTGTGCTCAGATTATTCTCCTTAGAAAGAGGCACTGATATTCTCACATTAATCTCCTCTAAAGCTTCATAAGAGATCTCAGCTACATCACTGATGGTGCTCAGATTATTCTCCTTAACCAGAGACACTCACATTCTTACATTTATCTCCTCTAAAGCTTCATAAGAGAACTCAGCTACATCACTCACTGTGCTCAGATTATTCTCCTTAGAAAGAGGCACTGATATTCTCACATTTATCTCCTCTAAAGCTTCATAAGAGATCTCAGCTACATCACTGATGGTGCTCAGATTATTCTCCTTAACCAGAGACACTCACATTCTTACATTTATCTCCTCTAAAGCTTCATAAGAGAACTCAGCTACATCACTCACTGTGCTCAGATTATTCTCCTTAGAAAGAGGCACTGATATTCTCACATTTATCTCCTCTAAAGCTTCATAAGAGATCTCAGCTACATCACTGATGGTGCTCAGATTATTCTCCTTAACCAGAGACACTCACATTCTCACATTTATCTCCTCTAAAGCTTCATAAGAGAACTCAGCTACATCACTCACTGTGCTCAGATTATTCTCCTTAACCAGAGACACTCACATTCTTACATTTATCTCCTCTAAAGTTTCATAAGAGAACTCAGCTACATCACTCAGTGTGCTCAGATTATTCTCCTTAGAAAGAGGCACTGATATTCTCACATTAATCTCCTCTAAAGCTTCATAAGAGATCTCAGCTACATCACTGATGGTGCTCAGATTATTCTCCTTAACCAGAGACACTCACATTCTTACATTTATCTCCTCTAAAGCTTCATAAGAGAACTCAGCTACATCACTCACTGTGCTCAGATTATTCTCCTTAGAAAGAGGCACTGATATTCTCACATTTATCTCCTCTAAAGCTTCATAAGAGATCTCAGCTACATCACTGATGGTGCTCAGATTATTCTCCTTAACCAGAGACACTCACATTCTTACATTTATCTCCTCTAAAGCTTCATAAGAGAACTCAGCTACATCACTCACTGTGCTCAGACTATTCTCCTTAGAAAGAGGCACTGATATTCTCACATTTATCTCCTCTAAAGCTTCATAAGAGATCTCAGCTACATCACTGACTGTGCTCAAATTATTCTCCATAGATAGAGGCACTGATATTCTCACATTTATCTCCTCTAAAGCTTCATAAGAGAACTCAGCTACATCACTCACTGTGCTCAGATTATTCTCCTTACATAGAGGCACTGATATTCTCACATTTATCTCCTCTAAAGTTTCATAAGAGAACTCAGCTACATCACTCACTGTGCTCAGACTATTCTCCTTAGAAAGAGGCACTGATATTCTCACATTAATCTCCTCTAAAGCTTCATAAGAGATCTCAGCTACATCACTGATGGTGCTCAGATTATTCTCCTTAACCAGAGACACTCACATTCTTACATTTATCTCCTCTAAAGCTTCATAAGAGAACTCAGCTACATCACTCACTGTGCTCAGATTATTCTCCTTAGAAAGAGGCACTGATATTCTCACATTTATCTCCTCTAAAGCTTCATAAGAGATCTCAGCTACATCACTGATGGTGCTCAGATTATTCTCCTTAACCAGAGACACTCACATTCTTACATTTATCTCCTCTAAAGCTTCATAAGAGAACTCAGCTACATCACTCACTGTGCTCAGACTATTCTCCTTAGAAAGAGGCACTGATATTCTCACATTTATCTCCTCTAAAGCTTCATAAGAGATCTCAGCTACATCACTGACTGTGCTCAAATTATTCTCCATAGATAGAGGCACTGATATTCTCACATTTATCTCCTCTAAAGCTTCATAAGAGAACTCAGCTACATCACTCACTGTGCTCAGATTATTCTCCTTACATAGAGGCACTGATATTCTCACATTTATCTCCTCTAAAGCTTCATAAGAGATCTCAGCTACATCACTGACTGTGCTCAAATTATTCTCCATAGATAGAGGCACTGATATTCTCACATTTATCTCCTCTAAAGCTTCATAAGAGAACTCAGCTACATCACTCACTGTGCTCAGATTATTCTCCTTACATAGAGGCACTGATATTCTCACATTTATCTCCTCTAAAGCTTCATAAGAGATCTCAGCTACATCACTGATGGTGCTCAGATTATTCTCCTTAACCAGAGACACTCACATTCTCACATTTATCTCCTCTAAAGCTTCATAAGAGAACTCAGCTACATCCAGGGCCGTGCAGAGACCATTGGAGAGGCAGGTGCTCAAAGAATAAAAAGGGCACTTTGCTCGCCGACACGCAAGCACACAACTGAAACAAATAATAAAGTAATACAGAATAAAAAGATGATAAGTCTAACGTTTTTCTTTATTTTCCTTGCAAATAGAGTGAGACAGAAAAATCTATATAGACTGAGTTTTATATCTATATATTTATCCATTTAGCAGCAGCTTTTATCCAAAACGACTTACAGTGCATTTCATTTAGTGTTTGTGTGTGTCAACACAGTATATGCAGTTTTGAAATTATATGATATTATATATTGCATTGTGACATTAAGATATTATTACGTTTACAGGCTTGTGTTTTTGTTGTCATATTTAAAATATAATTATATTCTATTCTAATCCTGTTCGAAATTTGTATACAAAGAGAGTAGCCTACATATTTTAGTTTTGAATCGTGTTTGTGTTGTGTTTTTGCACACTTTGATGCCTTGATGACAGGGCAATAAAATAATGACATTCATCTCTCCTTTCATTCATTTCATGAAGCCTCTAGTACTTTCTTTATTTTCAGGTAAACTAAAACTGGTTGCCAAGCTGGAAAGTTTTTGACTGAGTTAATAATTTAGCAAGAGTATGGCTATATTACCCAACATCAGCCGACATTGTCTTTTATCAAAGGCGAGTCCAGGAATCGTAAATTCAATGTGATACAAAAATTAAGAGTTTTTTTTACCGTATTCATCGGATCTTGCTCTTCCAACAAACTCCGCGTGACAAGTGGATGACATTAGAACAGCGCGAGAGCGATTTGAAATCAAACTCCTCCGTATGATTTCCCGAATATTTCTCGCGGTACTTTGATGTCATGTGCGTTTCGGTTCTTGCATTGCTGCGTGAAGTTGAGCACACCTAAAAACTCGAGACAGCTACCTGTATGAACTCCCGGCAGAGAACGTCCCTGCCTTTGCCTCATCCATTGTTTTTATATGGGAAGAATGTTTAATTTTCAGCGTGAGAAATACAAGGTGTGGCGTGTGAAGGCTGAAATGCGTGAGACTTGAGAGCCCTGTTTGCATCTAACGTTCTAGAGATGTTAATACACTCAGACAGCAATAAACAAAAGCTGTGCATGCTCTCCTCACGTTGTTCTTGTAAAATAATAATAATATAACAAGCATACCGCTTCGGTTCAATGCCGGCTCGAGGGGGATCCTCCCTGTACTGCGCACTGTGTCGTGCACATGTGGGCGCTGCTAGCGCTGTGAGCTTTCCCTAAAGAGATTGTCCAATAAAAGGTCAATACGTCATCATGTGACTAATTTTATTTGCGGCTAAATTATTTTTTATTAATTTTACTAATAGTTAGATTGGGCAGGCCTTCACAAAAGGGCATTTAATTACAAAAAATGCCTTGACAAAAAGGGCACTTTGGGCATCCAGGGGTACAGTAAAGGGGCAGGTGCTTGGGCACCCGCCGCCCCCCCCTCTGCACATGCCTGGCTACATCAATCACTGTGCTCAGATTATTCTCCTTAACCAGAGACACTCACATTCTTACATTTATCTCCTCTAAAGTTTCATAAGAGAACTCAGCTACATCACTCAGTGTGCTCAGATTATTCTCCTTAGAAAGAGGCACTGATATTCTCACATTAATCTCCTCTAAAGCTTCATAATAGATCTCAGCTACATCACTGATGGTGCTCAGATTATTCTCCTTAACCAGAGACACTCACATTCTTACATTTATCTCCTCTAAAGCTTCATAAGAGAACTCAGCTACATCACTCACTGTGCTCAGATTATTCTCCTTAGAAAGAGGCACTGATATTCTCACATTTATCTCCTCTAAAGCTTCATAAGAGATCTCAGCTACATCACTGATGGTGCTCAGATTATTCTCCTTAACCAGAGACACTCACATTCTTACATTTATCTCCTCTAAAGCTTCATAAGAGAACTCAGCTACATCACTCACTGTGCTCAGATTATTCTCCTTAGAAAGAGGCACTGATATTCTCACATTTATCTCCTCTAAAGCTTCATAAGAGATCTCAGCTACATCACTGATGGTGCTCAGATTATTCTCCTTAACCAGAGACACTCACATTCTTACATTTATCTCCTCTAAAGCTTCATAAGAGAACTCAGCTACATCACTCACTGTGCTCAGACTATTCTCCTTAGAAAGAGGCACTGATATTCTCACATTTATCTCCTCTAAAGCTTCATAAGAGATCTCAGCTACATAACTGACTGTGCTCAAATTATTCTCCATAGATAGAGGCACTGATATTCTCACATTTATCTCCTCTAAAGCTTAATAAGAGAACTCAGCTACATCACTCACTGTGCTCAGATTATTCTCCTTACATAGAGGCACTGATATTCTCACATTTATCTCCTCTAAAGCTTCATAAGAGATCTCAGCTACATCACTGATGGTGCTCAGATTATTCTCCTTAACCAGAGACACTCACATTCTCACATTTATCTCCTCTAAAGCTTCATAAGAGAACTCGGCTACATCACTCACTGTGCTCAGATTATTCTCCTTAACCAGAGACACCACATTCTTACATTTATCTCCTCTAAAGTTTCATAAGAGAACTCAGCTACATCACTCGGTGTGCTCAGATTATTCTCCTTAGAAAGAGGCACTGATATTCTCACATTTATCTCCTCTAAAGCTTCATAAGAGATCTCAGCTACATCACTGATGGTGCTCAGATTATTCTCCTTAACCAGAGACACTCACATTCTTACATTTATCTCCTCTAAAGCTTCATAAGAGAACTCAGCTACATCACTCACTGTGCTCAGATTATTCTCCTTAGAAAGAGGCACTGATATTCTCACATTTATCTCCTCTAAAGCTTCATAAGAGATCTCAGCTACATCACTGATGGTGCTCAGATTATTCTCCTTAACCAGAGACACTCACATTCTTACATTTATCTCCTCTAAAGCTTCATAAGAGAACTCAGCTACATCACTCACTGTGCTCAGACTATTCTCCTTAGAAAGAGGCACTGATATTCTCACATTTATCTCCTCTAAAGCTTCATAAGAGAACTCAGCTACATCACTGACTGTGCTCAAATTATTCTCCATAGATAGAGGCACTGATATTCTCACATTTATCTCCTCTAAAGCTTCATAAGAGAACTCAGCTACATCACTCACTGTGCTCAGATTATTCTCCTTACATAGAGGCACTGATATTCTCACATTTATCTCCTCTAAAGCTTCATAAGAGATCTCAGCTACATCACTGATGGTGCTCAGATTATTCTCCTTAACCAGAGACACTCACATTCTTACATTTATCTCCTCTAAAGCTTCATAAGAGAACTCAGCTACATCACTCACTGTGCTCAGATTATTCTCCTTAGAAAGAGGCACTGATATTCTCACATTTATCTCCTCTAAAGCTTCATAAGAGATCTCAGCTACATCACTGATGGTGCTCAGATTATTCTCCTTAACCAGAGACACTCACATTCTTACATTTATCTCCTCTAAAGCTTCATAAGAGAACTCAGCTACATCACTCACTGTGCTCAGACTATTCTCCTTAGAAAGAGGCACTGATATTCTCACATTTATCTCCTCTAAAGCTTCATAAGAGATCTCAGCTACATCACTGACTGTGCTCAAATTATTCTCCTTAACCAGAGACACTCACATTCTCACATTTATCTCCTCTAAAGCTTCATAAGAGAACTCAGCTACATCACTCACTGTGCTCAGATTATTCTCCTTAACCAGAGACACTCACATTCTTACATTTATCTCCTCTAAAGTTTCATAAGAGAACTCAGCTACATCACTCAGTGTGCTCAGATTATTCTCCTTAGAAAGAGGCACTGATATTCTCACATTTATCTCCTCTAAAGCTTCATAAGAGAACTCAGCTACATCACTCACTGTGCTCAGATTATTCTCCTTAACCAGAGACACTCACATTCTCACATTTATCTCCTCTAAAGCTTCATAAGAGAACTCAGCTACATCACTCACTGTGCTCAGATTATTCTCCTTAACCAGAGACACTCACATTCTTACATTTATCTCCTCTAAAGCTTCATAAGAGAACTCAGCTACATCACTCACTGTGCTCAGATTATTCTCCTTAGAAAGAGGCACTGATATTCTCACATTTATCTCCTCTAAAGCTTCATAAGAGATCTCAGCTACATCACTGATGGTGCTCAGATTATTCTCCTTAACCAGAGACACTCACATTCTTACATTTATCTCCTCTAAAGCTTCATAAGAGAACTCAGCTACATCACTCACAGTGCTCAGACTATTCTCCTTAGAAAGAGGCACTGATATTCTCACATTTATCTCCTCTAAAGCTTCATAAGAGAACTCAGCTACATCACTGACTGTGCTCAAATTATTCTCCTTAGATAGAGGCACTGATATTCTCACATTTATCTCCTCTAAAGCTTCATAAGAGAACTCAGCTACATCACTGACTGTGCTCAAATTATTCTCCATAGATAGAGGCACTGATATTCTCACATTTATCTCCTCTAAAGCTCCATAAGAGAACTCAGCTACATCACTGACTGTGCTCAGATTATTCTCCTTAGATAGAGGCACTGATATTCTCACATTTATCTCCTCTAAAGCTTCATAAGAGAACTCAGCTACATCACTGACTGTGCTCAAATTATTCTCCTTAGAAAGAGGCACTGATATTCTCACATTTATCTCCTCTAAAGCTTCATAAGAGAACTCAGCTACATCACTGACTGTGCTCAAATTATTCTCCATAGATAGAGGCACTGATATTCTCACATTTATCTCCTCTAAAGCTTCATAAGAGAACTCAGCTACATCACTGACTGTGCTCAAATTATTCTCCTTAGAAAGAGGCACTGATATTCTCACATTTATCTCCTCTAAAGCTTCATAAGAGAACTCAGCTACATCACTGACTGTGCTCAAATTATTCTCCATAGATAGAGGCACTGATATTCTCACATTTATCTCCTCTAAAGCTTCATAAGAGAACTCAGCTACATCACTGACTGTGCTCAAATTATTCTCCATAGATAGAGGCACTGATATTCTCACATTTATCTCCTCTAAAGCTTCATAAGAGAACTCAGCTACATCACTGACTGTGCTCAAATTATTCTCCTTAGATAGAGGCACTCACATTCTCACATTTATCTCCTCTACAGCTTCATAAGATATCTTTGTAACATCTTGCACCGTGCTCAGCCTTTACGAAACAATAATACATGGGAATATATTGAAAAATATACAACCCCAAATCAGAAAAAGTTGGGACATTGTAGAAATTGTGAGTAAAAATAGGAATGGAATAATTTACAAATCTCTTAAACTTATATTTTATCCACAATAGAATATAAATAACATATCAAATGTAGAAAGTGAGACATTTTGAAATGTCATGACAAATATTGGCTCATTTTGGATTTCATGAGAGCTACACATTCCAAAAAAAGTTGGGACAGGTATCAATAAGAGGCCAGAAAATATAAATGTACATATAAAGGAACAGCTGGAGGAGGACCAATGTTTAGGAATGGAAATGTTGTCCCATTCTTGTCTAAAACAGACTTCTAGTTGCTCAACTGTCTTAGGTCTTCTTTGTCGCATCTTCCTCTTTATAATGTCCTGAATGTTTTCTGTGGGTGACAGATCTGGACTGCAGGCTGGCCATTTCAGTACTCAGATCCTTCTTCTATGCATTCTTGATGTTGTAATTGATGCAGTATGTGGTCTGGCATTGTCATGTTGGAAAATGCAAGGTCTTCCCTGAAAGAGACAACGTCTGAATGAGGGCATATGTTGCTCTAAAACTTGGATAAACATTTCAGCATTGATGGTGCCTTTCCAGATGTGTTAGCTGCCCATGCCACACGCACTCATGCAACCCCAAACCATCAGAGATGCAGGTTTCTGAAATGAGCGCTATTAACAACTTGGGTTGTCATGGTCCTCTTTAGTCTGGATGAAATGGCGTCCCAGTTTTCCAAAAAGAACTTCAAATTTTGATTTGTCTGACCACAGAACAGTTTTCCACTTTGCCAAAGTCCATTTTAAATTATCCTTGGCCCAGAGAAAATGCCTGCGCTTCTGGGTAATGTTTAGATATGGCTTCTTTTTTGACCTATAGGGCCCTATTTTAACGATCTGAAACGCAAGTGCGAAGCGCAACGCGCAAGTGAGTTTGTGGGCGGATCTTGGGCGCGGTTGCTATTTTCCCGGCGTGAGAAATAACTCTTGCGCCGGGCGCAAATCAATAAGAGGTTGGTCTGAAGTAGGTTCATTATTCATAGGTGTGGTTTGGGCGTAACGTCAAATAAACCAATCAGAACGCTATCCAACATTCCCTTTAAACGCAAGGGCGCAAGTTCCATGGCGGGTTGCTATTATTATGACGGATTTACCAGGCGCACGCCAGGAGCGGTTCACAGCCAAGGAGACCCACGTCAAAGACAGAGAAGTTGTTTTGTATGTGGATAGGAGAAACCCGCCCAAATCAGCGTAGGTTAAACAGGGGTGAGAGGAATTAGCCACAATTGTCTCATCAGCTGGCATCCCCATCGTTGCGCCAGCATAAATCGGGCACGCCGTGTAACGGGAGGTGGATCTGCCTCTACACAGACGCCAGCAGAGGACATCGCTGCGTCCACCCTCACCGCTGAAAGGGTTTGGGGGCTTTGAAATCGGACCCAAGAAACGCAAGCAAGGTCCAACCCCAAAGTACTCTTACAAATCAAGTTCATATACATTAAGGTTTCTTATGAAAACATTTTAATTATTATTTACATAAATTAGGCTAAACGTAATACAGCCACACAACAAAGTTATGAAAATATTTTAATCGTTATTTGCATGAGAATAAATAAAAACTATCACCACAATGCTCACCACTATGATTCCCCTGATCTCATGTGTTAATATTTTAAGTGTAACAATTTATGATTTGCAAAAATAACTGTTGCATCTGTGTAGATTAGATAAGCAAAGTGTATGCGCGTTGTGCACGCTATACATTATGGTCAAGCATGCGCCCTTAAATTAGCATAATGAACAACGCGCAACGCGCCACTGACTTTAAACTTTTTTTTTCTGGTCAGTGGCGCAATTGTTTTTTGAAACTGCAAAATAGCATCAGGGATGGTTTGCGCCGGAACACGCCTCTTTTTTTGCGCTGAACCGCCCAGGGAGCGCAAGTTCATTCCCTCCTTACACTGGCTTCCTGTTACATTTAGAATAGACTTTAAAGTGTTGTTACTCGTTTATAAATCACTTCATGGCTTAGGACCCAAATACATGACAGATATGCTAACTGAATATAAACCTAACAGATTACTCAGATCATTAGGATCAGGTCAGTTAGAAATACCAAGGGTTCACTTAAAACAAGGTGCGTCAGCATTTAGCTTTTATGCCACCTCTAGCTGGAATCAACTTGCAGAAGAGATCAGATGTGCTTCAACAGTAAACACTTTTAAATCTAGATTAAAAACACATCTGTTTAACTCTGCATTTACTGAAAGAGCACAGTGCTGCTTCACACTGACTGCACCTTTAACTCAAGTCACTTTTACTCCTGTTTTATTCTTTTTAACATTTTAAACTGTTTTATTAAAATCACATTTATTTTCTTTAATTGTTATTTTAAATTCTCATGTATCTTTGTCTTTACTGTGATCTTATCGTGTAAATCTTATTTTTACATTTTCTTTTTCTTTTTTATATATTGTTTTCTCATTTCTGTGTAAAGCACTTTGAATGACCTCTGTGTATGAAATGTGCTATACAAATAAACTTGCCTTGCCTTGCCTAGTTTGTCGACGTGCGTCTGTGGAGGGAAAAACCCGCTGTGCGCCGTTGCAAAATACAAATGATACATGCGTCACTGACAAAGTCATTTGCGCTGGGTGCAAGATAGGCTTGCCGCGATAGTCGGTGAAACGGTGATTGCCGGTGCTTCAGCCTCTCACCGGTTAGATCACTTGCCCACCGCGACACCGTCTTTCATCGTCGTTTTGATATTTTCGTGTAATTAAATCATTTAGTTTCGTTAGAGAGAGCAAACCCTTTCAACTGAATGTGTCTGTTGCCTGAATTCAGCAAAGCTGAATGCGCGTCACGTCACAGAGCAGCAGGTGTCAAATTTCATTTATTTCTGTCAGAGTGTGTGAGATGAGCTGACTGACCAGACAATAGCAGAAGCCGCGTGGTTAACTCGTTTTTGTTATTTATACATATATGACGTTTAATATAAGCGAGATCGTTTTGTTGTTGTGTTTTTCATCAAGAAAAATAATAAACCCATCATTCAAGCAGCGCTTTATGGAGAAGTAGCCGGTTGCTTTGCTTGGGACTGGCGGGTTCTTTGAGAATTACCTGCGCACATTGATTCAAGCACTTAATTATCAGCTGTTGCACTCGCATTGCACGCAAATTCATACGCGGTTTAATGCAGCGCAGGGGCGGAGTGGGACCCAAAAATCTACCGGGAAATTTCATAGACCAACAGCCCTCCATGGTCAAAAAAAATAAGCAAATGCTGAAATCTAAAATTACAATAAAATGACTGCACAACAACATGAAATACCAAGTGTAATAACTATTATTTAAAAGATCTTAAAGTCAACAACAGTTCCCTAGTTTTAGGTAAGATTAAGCTTACTATGGTTGCAAAGCAGTTGCTTATAAAATTATTAAGCCTGTTTGGAGAGAGATGTTTTATGTGACAAAATGTCAGTCATCGTGTGATAACGAAAATATAACGCAACTTACATGTTCTGAGCAGGTGTTGTCAGTCAACAGGCTGTAAACTGTTGGCTAAGTTCCATACACTCGTGAAAAACTGATGCTGATTATCTGGGAAACATTCTCTAACAGCAGTCAAGTTGTCATTGTTTGTGTCAAAGTTGTGCATTTGTTGTAACATTAAAACAGGAGATCAGACTTAGGCTACTCTTTGCTGCTCAAAGTGATGCTCGAAGCTTCATTCCTCTGTGGTGTGCGAGGCTATGCTTTTTATTGGTTGTTGCGTTAAATCTTACCCAGATACAACAGTCCTATTTTCTGATTGGCTATTGTGTAGCCTCTTTCTTTATTTTTTGATTGGCTGATAGAACTCCAGGGGAGACGGGCTTGATAGAGAGAGCGGTGCGGCCAGATACATTTTGAGCGCTGAAGCATATTAAATATATGATAAATAGGTTTTGGTGTGGCCGGAGTGCACCACTAAAGACTGAAAGCACGGCTATTATCAGACCCGCCTTCGCGGCCTTAAAACACTACCGGCCCACCGGGAAAAGTCCCGACTTTCCCGATTGCCACTCCGCCCCTGACGCAGCGTACGCAAGCACTGCATTTAAACAGTTGCGTAATTTAAAAGTGAAAGTAAAATGTGCACGTCTGCATGCGCATTTATAAGCCCCTCCCACCCGGTGACACCGGGATAACCGGGTTTGTGACGCGCTGATTAACCGGTGGCAAAATTACGTCACCGCGGCAACCCTAGTGCAAGATAGGGCCCCTAATGTCATTGTGGATAAGCAAGTGATCATTGAGCCGACATATCAGACAACAACGGAAAAGGTTGTGTTGTAAGCTAGAAATACAATAAATAAAGTTAAAACAACCATAGAGTCCGTGGTCTCTTAACTCACCACTGTCAGTCATCGCATCTTGACACGTGCAAGAAACGACAAGTGGATATCAGAGTAACGCGAGAGCGATTTGAAATCAGCCTCCTCCGGAAGATTTCTCATGGTACTCTGATGTCAGTTTCTGCGGCGCTGCGTAAAGTTGAGCACACTTAAAAAACTCGAAGCAGCTGAACTCGACAGAACTGCCCCACGTTTGCCTGTGCCTCGTCTATTAATTGTATAGAGCAGGATCATTTATCTCTTACTTCTCAGTGTGAGAAATAGCTACAAGGTGTTGCGCGTGAACTGACTGAAATGAGCCCAGGTCATTACATTCGGGACTTGACTCAAAACAATCGGGGCTGAAGCCCCGGCAAAATCGGCTGCGACGCCCCTGCTTGTAACAACTGTTTCTCTGAAATTTACGATAAAAGAAAATATTTAACTCAGTGATTGACAGCATAATGCAATCGATCGTGTTCCCATTCAACAGTAGCTAAGCATACGATTTATATGTATAGATTAATGTTCCTCTCTGAAGATTATGTAAATGACAGCGCAATCTGTCATTGCTTTCTTTTAAATTTCTCAAAGTCATGACTGTTTAAATACACTTGGTGTCACATGCATTATTTACAATGTATTACATTGATGAAAAAGGGAATTAAACTTGACATCCCATATATCATTAAAATAAAAGAAAGGGTTTAACGTTAGATGTCTGAATCATATCATTACTACCTGTATATTGTAGTTCTCCAGGAGAGCTCACGTTGATTCATAAGCGTTCAGAATATAAAATCCATTTGCAGTTTTGTGCACAAACGTATATGAGAAATATTAATATTCCATCGGATTTAGTATCAAATAATACTCCGTATATTAGGGTTGTCACGATTCTCCAAATCCTCGATTCGATTACATTTTCGATTATAAGGCCACGATTCAATTCGATTCTCGATTTTTTTATTTTATTTTATTTTTTTGGGAAAAAATTATATGCCATTATTATTATTATTATTATTATTATTGTTTCACATTAACATGCACATTGCGTGCTTTTCCTCGCATGGGGATTTGTGGCATTACTTTACGCGAGAGAGCTTGTAGAGAGAGGATTCCTTCTTGCACGCACATGGACTTAATGCGCGCGTCTTGGACTCCTATCATCTGAAATAAAACCGGTGCGTCATAAGCAGCTGCGCTTCTCTCTGTCTCATGTGCACGCGCTCTCGCATCCGTCCGAAGTCTAAACATAAACTAAAGTAGTAATCCTTACGTATTTGTTCAGTTTTATGCGTTTAATGAGAGCTGAGGCAAACTATCCCTTTCATTTAAAATATAACCCGCTGCATCTTGGCGGGTCTCTCGTGCAAGTGCAGAGAGCTGGGCTCTGTCCAAAGGCAGATCACTAGGTAGTAATCCTGTTTATGATGTGCATTACATGGAGTTGTAGCAATACATCCTTCGTGTTTAAAATATAAATTGCATTCCGCTGGACCGATGTTTTTAAAGGCACCTCTGAGAGGTTTATTTCCCCCCGCTTGACAAGCAGACCGGACGTGACATTGGGGGCGTGGCAGCATCGACAATACCATTTTTTAATTCGAAGTTCGAGATTGTGACTTAATTTCGATCAATTTCGATTTAAAATCGAAATCGTGACACCCTTAATATATATAGTTTTTCAATAATCACACAGTCAGTTTCTGTCTAGTCACGTGTGAAGGCACGCTTGGACGTAAATGCTGCCCTCTAGTGGTAAAGGCGTATTGAAATTTTTATTTTTACATAGGGTTCAATTGGATATTTTAACGTGAAAATAAAATAATATAGACATGTTACTGCAATGTTTTTTATCTTCACATTGCAGTCCCGAGTTCATATAAAAAATTTGGTTTAGATATGTTAAAGAGTTCCTGAGATATTAACTACTTCCTGTTTGGCGACTACGCCACAGTTGTCTTTGGGCTGTGATGGGCAAATGCTTCCGAAAATCAAAAATCCTTCTAGTAACTTTTGTGAGGCTTGGTCCAAGGATCGTGTACGTCCAGTTTCGTGAAGTTCTGACAAAATTTGTGATCTGTGAATCTTTTTTAAGGTTTTCTGTTCAATCCAATATGGCGGAAGAAGGTTTTCAAGCAACTTAGACCAGCACTGCCCGAACATTTTAAAGTTTGAACGGTGTCTCTGTGTCAAACGGCCTAGTCACAGGAGCTGGCCAAAAATTAGGTCAAAATAATAATAAGAAAACTTATGCAAGCACACTTAATTTCTAATGGGAGCTCTCGTTAAACATCCCTGTCACCAGCACATTCGTGGAGAGCGTGTTTTCTCTTATAAAGGCCATACTCGAAGCTGCCAGATCAGATAAAAAATATAACTTTAATATGTCTTTTTAAGGGGATTTATGTGTTTATTTGGAAAGGCGCTTTACTGATTAGATCAGTGGTTTTCAAACTGGGGGCCAGGGCCCCCAGGGGGGCCGCGAGATGGTGCCAGGGGGGCCCCAGTTTTATGACATTTTATAAAATACATTCATTTTAATGAATTCCGTGTAATTAAACCTAAAAAATAATAGGCAAACTAACCAACAGCACTACTAGGTATAATTTTATATGTTTTGTTTAATTAAAATATTACATTTTAAAACTGTTTTGTCATAAATTTTCTTTCGGGGGGCCGCGAAAAAATGCACTGTACACAAGGGGGGCCGCACGGTGAAAAAGTTTGGGAACCACTGGATTAGATTACTTTTCTCTTAATTATATAGAGATTGAATAGGTATGTGCTGTTAAAATTAGTTGGTATAAAATCTGTGCCAAATTATACAGCACCTTTATTAGCATTTTTGTAAAGTCTATTCGGAATTTGAAGTAGGTTTAACATCACTACAAAAAGATGTAATTTTAAATTATGTTTATTTACATTTAAAGTAAAAGCAACTTGGATTTACAAGTCATTTCAACTCTATTGACTAGTGATGAGTCGCTGTAACTTATCAAATTAAATTGACATAACTAAAGACAATTTAACAATTTAACTGCCAAAAAAAAATTAGCACGTACCTTCTTAGGAGCTGTTCCACAACTGTGGAATGATCTGCCGGTCGTGACACGATCTGCTGACTCTGTAGCTGTCTTTAAGACTCGGCTAAAACCCATCTCTTCCGCCATTACCTCACTTCCTAATATAGTCCTAATAATCTTTATTTTTCCTTTCTCTTTATCTGTACATTTCTTAAAAAAAATACCAACCAACTCTTGGCTATGTAAAGCCTACTGTGTTGGACTTAATGAGACTATTTGCAGTGTACTTATGTATTGCTGCTCTGGTGTTGCTATAATTGCTTCTTTTGTTTACCTCATTTGTTTGTCGCTTTGGACAAAAGTGTCTGCTAAATGACTAAATGTAAATGTAACTTTACATAACTTTAATACGTTACAGAAACTCGTCACTTGTCAAGATAGTTGAAATTACTTGTAAATCGTAGTTGATTAAACGTAAAAATGTAAGTACAAAAATATTTTTTACAGTGTACTGTATGTTTGATTTAGATGGTTAATTATAAGGGGCTTGCAGTTCTGGCGACAGATATTCTGCTAACCTTGTTCTATAAAGAGACAACTAACAGTGCGATACAACTGATGTTTTGAACTGATCAGTAAGTCTGAGCAGATGCAACCACCCGTAATGGTAAGAGGGGCGTGACATTTCCAGACAACCTGCACTAGGTGGTTAGCCAATCACAACACACTGGGTCTGAGCCCAATGATTTGTGAAGAAGGGACTTTACACCAGTGGTGTAGTCTACGTGATATGCAGGTATACGCCGTATACAGTGTTGGGCAAGTTACTTCCAAAGTGTAATACGTTATATATTACAAATTACTGTCATTTGAAAGTAATTAGTTACATTACAATATTACTGACTCTGAACTGTAATGAGATACACTACTTTTGCGTTACTTTTGAGTTACTTTCATCAAAATAACAGAAGTATGACTAGGCATTATAAAATGTTAAAATGTAGTTTATTGATGCTTATAAATCTAGAAGTTATGTGTTGGCCCTCGAGCTTTGAATAGGCACAGTAATGACTTATGGCAAAAAACAGTAACAATGACTGTCAGAGTCATAAACATAGACAAATGATCTGGTAAAAGTCTGGTAAATTATGGTAGACATACCAAACACAATAAAGCTAGAGCCCACTGTAATGCAAACTATAGACTAATAACATGGCAAGACATGCAACCTCTTTTCATTTCTATTCTTTAATTCACTTTTAATTCAGATTCACAGCACAAACCTGGCATGCACTGGGTTGACCCAACTTATCAAAAAGTGCTATTGGAGGATCAGGCCTCAAGGAAAACAGCTCATTTTAGTACAATGTAAGGATTACATGTAGGTTAACATATAATTGCTTAATAAAACACAGACAAACAGAGGAACACTGCTTTTTGCCAAACAATGAATATAGGCTCCCATACAAAGGCTGGTAAAAACTTTAAACAGTGATGTTCAAATGTACTATTTAAATAACCATGTTTAAGTCTACATTAATGTTATGTTGTAGTTTAGGTTGCTGTTTGTATTAAAACTGTAGATAGCATAGGAATAGCCTAGCAATCTATTATGTATATGGACTGTAACCATAGCAACGTTAGCTTACCTTGTCATTGCTGGTGTGGTGAAATGGATTTTACTGGCAAGATTTCTAAAAGTCTTTACTTCTGAGGTTCAAGCAGCACAGGAGACCGATAGAAACTTTCTGTTGCTTTTACTTAGTGCTCTCATTCGCAGAATTTTGCGTGTGCGGCGCTACCGGACCTGATTGCGACCACTTTAGTCAATGCTTATACAGCGGCGGACTTCCCAGATTCTGCTCTTTAAGAAACGCGTCAAATACAAAATTAAAGAAAAAATGAACATGCTGCATACAGCACCTGGAAACAGACATACGCTGCGTCCCAAACCGCCAACTTCCATACTATATAGTAGGCAAAGAGTACGAGAAGTAGTGCTTTTCGCCTACTATATAGAATGGAAGTATGCTGTTTGGGACGCAGCCATTACTATTTTACCCGCAGCTTTTTCCTGTGTGGATGCTGGTCGCGCGCATTGGTCAAAAATAAAAATAAATAAATAACACGTTTATTTTTTAAATGCATTGTTGTAACGCGCTCGTTACTAAGACTGTAACGAGTAAAATATTACCAAAATTTTATTAGTAATGCGTTATATAACTGCGTTACCAGTGTTCGAATTATGTCAAAGCTTATGGGGGGTCCCCTAGCTAAGCCCCACCCCCCGGCCAAGCCCCACCCCCCTCATTATAGGGTCGCTGTGATTTCACAACGTAAGATGTGATCGTCCTTGATCAACATTCATCTGATCCTGGTTTTAATCAAAGAAACCCCAAATTACCCTTAACTCAAACTCTAAAAAAAGTTTACCCCTCAAATTAGTGTGAAACACTGGCAAGGGCAGAACTTTAAAACAGAATAGGGGTGAAATAGGGTGGACTCATTCTTAAATTACATAATTTTACTATATAGTAGTGGTAAAATGAATGATTACATTGCGTTTTTTGAGTCATAGATTGAATCATTTTCGGATCAGCAAAACTTATGAGCATATAAAAATAGAAAAGAACAAAGTTACAAATAAAGCAAGATCTAACAGTAGTATTTAGGTACATAAATAGAATCAAATGAATAATAACACTGTCTTCTTCACTGTATAAATTACATATAATTAATCTTTTTAAAGATACATAATTTTAAAGATAGTTATCATGCCACCAGGTTGAAGGTTGCTGTCCCCAGCACTCACAGCAGCCCCATTCGCGTAATTTGCGGGTGGTATACGTCCCCACCGCTTTATGACCAAGTTGATTGTGCCCCAGCTTCCGACCATGAAGTAATTCTTGCGTTCATAATCATAATTAGGGTCCATATTCATTTAAAACGCATGTACAACGCATGACGCGCCGCCGCCTTCTGCTTTTCAAAGCGGTCGCCTGTGAACACAAGTTTTGTTGGACGCGTCTATTTGAGTGCACTTGCTGCACGTTTAGATTTAAAATAAACTTGAGCGCAACTTGATACCTTGATAAAAGGTAAATGTAAAAAAAAGGTAAAAATCTACCGGTAAGTTATATATGTAACAATGATTAATCTATTAATAGTTATTCTTCATCTATTTCATGCAAACGCTAGGGGAAAAAATATAGGGGAAAACATTTGTTCCTTTTCAGCAGTTGATAACTTGATAAAAGGTAAATGTCGTATTTTTTATATCTACCGGTAAGTTATATATGTAACAATGATTAATCTATTAATAGTTATTCTTCATCTATTTCATGCAAAACGCTAGGGGAAAAAGTATAGGGGAAAACATTTGATCCTTTTCAGCAGTTTTTGAATAAGTTTAATTGAATAAAATTAAAATACCTTATGGTAGGGCTGCATGATTATGGCAAAAACATAACTGTTTTTAGACTATTTGCATTGAATTGGAAACAATATTTTTGGAAAATATATTAATTGCAAGGCTGCAAAGAATAGTGCACTGAGGATTTAATTATATTATTTTAATATAGTCAGTGGTGAACTAAAGTGGGCCGGTCTAAGACATGAAACCCCACACTGTAAAAAATGCTTGTGAAATCTACAGTAATTAACTGTGTTCATGCACAGCAAATAACTGTAATAAAGTTCACAGTGGATTACAGTGCATTCAGTGTGAAATCACAGTAGTGTTTTAAAACTGTAAAAATCACAGTAAAAAGGTATGTGCTGTAGAAAGTCACAGTGAATAAAATATCCTGCAAAGATTCACAGTAACCAGCAATGTACTGTAGAGACTCACAGTAGGGGTGAGCAGGGGCGAAAGTACCATTTTCCAGAAAAACTTAATTTTAAAAGATAATGTTTTAGACAGATATATTTTTGCTGTGATCAGTAACTCAAGTGTGGACTATGAATTCCAGGTGAAATTTTGGAAACAAAATGGCCTTAGACTCTGTCAGCAGGGACGAAAGTAACACACAGGTGGCTCAAAAGTAACAGAACAAGATAGATTTTTGTGTTACACTTGTTTTAGTAAATAAACATGACTATGATCTTGTTTATATGTATTTTCGGTTAAATTTTGGTTTCATCAAATGTTTCTAAAGCAACCTGACACTACAAACTTGAATTGTTGAAAAAAAAACATTTTTAACAGTTTGAACACAATAAAATTAAATCAAATAAAAAATATACATTTTCAACATAATGCAACAGTATTGGCAGTGGGAGAATAGTAACAAGTGTTACTTTCATCCCGACAGGAACTCCTGACATTTAAACCCGATTGACTTTTATTTTGAAAAACTCTGAGAAATCAAACTTCTTGATGTGTTACAGCACATTTTACATTCTGCAACTCATAAATGTATTTAAGTCCAGTCAACAACAATTTTTGTTAGCAACATGCTGATGTCTAATCTTATTCAGGATACACAAAATGAATTGAAGAAAATAATTTCTTCAATAATCTTTGTTGGGAAAACATTTTAAAGTATATTTGATTTTGTATTATTTTAAGTATTATGCTAGTAATGACAAATTAGATTTATTTTCTATTTCTTTAAAGGAGAAACTTCACAATGATTATTGTTTTGTCTACAATATGGTACACACAACATTCCATTTAATATGCTACCACACTGAAATAAATTGTAGGTTACACTTAATACTTATACAACTATAAATAACTTTTCAACTATGTCAACCAACTTTCACTAATTTGCAACTATATTTCAACTAACTGTCTAACTGTCCTTAGAGTGTTAGTAGACTGTTAGGGTTAGGGAAGAGGTTAGGGTTAGTGGAATAAGTTGACATGAACCTGCAAAGATACTTATAGTCAGTTGAATGTCTGTTGAGGAATCATCACAATAAAGTGTGAATAGATATTAAGCAGACAGTCTACTAATACTGTAAAGATTGGTAGGATAAGTAGTTGCAAAGTTACTTATAATTAGTAAAATGTCTAAAGTGGACTATCGAAATAAAGTGTTACCTAATTGTATTGGCTGACTCGTCATGTTGCTTTGAGTATAATTGGTTAATATGACTGTCATTCAGTAAACTGGCCAATGACTGCTGTGTGAGCACTGGTTTAGTTTGAACAAACTGAGGGTGCATCCCAATTCAGGGTCTGGATCCTTTTAAGGCAGCGGACTTTGAAGGCAAGGCTCAATATTTGAAGGCAGCAGCCTCTAAACACCACGAAGTGAAATGAAATGAGACGGTCTTGCCTACGGGGGCATCACTTGCTTTTCCCGCCCACTACGCTTGTCACTGGGACACAAAAGCTGAGACCTATCAGACTTTTAAAAATAAATATGGTGGCAGATTTTTTTATTTTACTTTAGAAAATATAACACATTGATGCAGATTAAACTATCCAACAGTATGTAAAATTCACCAACCTTAGAAATATACAAATGCAAAACGCAACACACAACATTGCAGCAATAATATTAATTTACATCACTAAAACATAATTAATAATTGTAAAACAGACACAAGGACCTTTAATTAGCAAAATATACACTTTTATTTAACTACAGTTTTGAATGTTTATTTCAAAATACCCAGACTTCATATTGAATTTTGGGATAGCCAAGGCTGTGAAGGATACATTTATGGATCCTCGGTAAGGCCGTAAAGATTTACCGTGCAAATGCGCGTTTTCTCAATTAATGAATTTGCATGAATTACGGTGAAATGCCGCCACATACAAATGACAGGGGGCGCTCTCGTGCAGAACACCCTTTGTGCCACAGAAGAAGTAGGCCAGAAAATGTCTACAGGAATATTTATATTGGTGTTCTTCAAATAGTTTCAGGTATTTTCATGATAATAAAGAATATTTTGAATGATTTTGTTTAACGAGCGTTGCTTTTTAAAATGCACGTTATAAACGACTCCGACTCATAATGATTTTAGATTGATAAGGACTTCTTACTGACCAAAACGCCAAAGTACACACACAAGCTGCGCATGAAACACTGAATCCCGATGCCGCGATGCATAATCAGGCAGGTCTTTTTAATGGGACAAGCTATATATCGTTACAGCCCTAACTCGGTTTCAGGGGGGGGAAGGCCACAGTAAGAGGCTTTTATATGAAGGAGCCTTCGAATTGTGACAGCCTTCGTCACGGCCCGGTGATGTCATTTGCCTTCAGATACGGCCTTGGAAGGCCACCGCCCCTAAATTGGGATGCACCCAGTATGTCTATTTAAGTGTCACACACAAGTACGGTTTTAATAGTGTTGATTGTAGCTGTTTTTTGTTAACCTGCCTGTCAAAAGCTTGTTTTAACAATAAACTGGAATATGGACACAGATGATGGCTTAGATAGGATCTGTTTAGCCACCTAAGAGTGTTGTTGGCAATATTATGTAAGAAAATATTTTTCTTGTACAAACCTAACATAAGTGTTTATGTCCTTAATTTATGAAAAACAACCTTAAATATTTAATTTTAGAGAAAATACACATGGTAGGCTAATACAGTGGTTCTTAACGTTATTCCTCGAGGCCCATTGCTCTGCACATTTTGTATGTCTCTTTTATCTGACAGACTCAGTTCAGTTCATTGAGAGCTCTTCTAATGAGCTGATGATTTGAATCAGGTGTGTTAAATAAGAGAGACATACAAAATGTGCAGGGCAGTGGGCCTCGAGGAATAACGTTGAGAACCACTGGGCTAATAGATACTTTAAACAGTATTACACTGAAATAATCTTACTGGCCATATGCTGGTGAGACATGAAAACACATAAGCCCTCTGAATGGAGAGCAGTCATGCCCATTAGAGTTTTACCAGTGGCTAAACCTGCACACAGAAAATAAAATTGCACCAAAAAAAAAATTTCATCAAAGTGAAGTGTGTATAAATAACGTAATAAATAACTTTGTTCACATATGATACATAATCTATAGGAAAAGATCCATTGTTTGGAGTCATGTTTTGGTGATTCACTTAAACATCTGATAACTAGTCCACTCAAAGCTGATATTATTTAATACTTAAATGTCAATACAGGCACGTTTAATGTAAATTAAACAATAATGTGTTTAAGCATGTTGAATAGAATTAAAACATAAATTCTAACTTTTAGTAAATCTTGTAAATATGTTTATTCATACTGTAGGATCCAGATTACTAGCAATTTAAATGAAAATAGCTTTTCAATCTCTTAACATTGTCTGTTGTGGTATGGTTTCACTGACCTTTTTGGGCATGTTTTAATGTTACTTATACACTGTAAAATTAGGATTCTGAATTTAGACTCATTTTTAGAATCAATGGTTGTGTTGTGCACTAGAACTATTTATTTTGGAGTGAAAATATTGTAGACATAAACTTGTTTTGCATTTCAGTTATTATACTTCACAGTAATATTGTGTTTAATAAGAATTGGAGGAAACTTACAGTTTACTTGCAGTGTACTTTTGATTGATAATTAATTATTTTATTTTATTTACAGATTGTCCTGTATATCCACAAAACTGAATTATATTTAGTTATTTTTAGATTGTAACAAAAGTTTAAGATGTTTTAAGATGCATTTCTTGGGAATTCATACTTTTTCATCCAAATTAAAATGTTATTTTACAAATGTTAGCATGCATTTATTGAATGTATTTGACTGTAAAAAAAAATTATTTAGTATATATCTGTGAAACAATAGCATTTTCCCTCAAATCAGAAAACTTATTGTATTGTTTTGTCATTTAGCATATTTAAATTAGATCATTAACGTTGTGACATGATCACACAAGATACATGTTTTACCACTCATTATATTGTGACTTATGTATATTTGAGTTTAAATTAGTTTTACATGTTTTCTTAGCCATTTTATCCTTTTGCTATTTTATGTGTGTATGTCTTTTATTTTGCTTCGTCTGCCTGTCATGTGAGGGGTCACATGACATGGAACTTTGTATAAAAGGAAGGAGCAGGAGCACATGGTTAGCTGACGCTATAGCTAAAACAAGCGTTGCTGGTGTGTGGAGTTTGTGTATTTGGGCTTACCGGTCCAGTTACATTTTATGGACTTTGGATATCACTTTCTTGGATTTTATATACACGGTGGAAACTAGTGATGGGCAGTCTGGCTCTTTCCATTGATTCAGGTCTTTCGGCTCAAGCTCCGGCTCTACATTTTAGTGATGGCAGTCCGGCTCTTTTCATAGATTCGGCTCTTCTGGCTCGGCTCCCTTAGAAGAGCCGGCTCCCCTGCCTGCGTCTGAAGATTCGGCTCTACTCGTTCGCTACAAAGAATCAGCTCTTAAGCCGGCTCGTTCGCGAACGACCCATCACTAGTGGAAACTTTGCACATTTGGACTTTTAACACGCTTGGACTTTTATATTGTTTTAGATTTGTTTTTTGTATTTCCTTCTTTTAACAGTCTTGAGTTTTTAAATAATTGTAACTCAACCTTTAAGGCTGGCCGTTACAACTTTATTTTAACATTGATGAATGTTTACAGAAAATAACTAACTAATCAAATGCTGTAGGGAAAACCACAATGAACTATATATTAAAAATATATAATCTCTGCTTAGTTACTTCTCAATGACTGCCAGTAAATTACTGTGGAACACAATCACAGTAGTTACCTGGCAGCCATTGACAATAGTAATTTACTGTAGAAAAGAAATCACAGTAGTTAACTGGCAGCCATTGACAAGTAACTTACTGTACGGAAAAATCACAGTAGTTAACTGGCAGTCATTGACAAGTAACTTACAGTACGGCATAATCACAGTAGTTAACTGGCAGCCATTGACAAGTAACTTACTGTACGAAAAAATCACAGTATTTAACTGGCAGCAATTGACAAGTAACTTACTATAGAAAAAAACACAGTAGTTAACTGGCAGCAATTGACAAGTAACTTACTATAGAAAAAAACACAGTAGTTAACTGGCAGCAATTGACAAGTAACTTACTATAGAAAAAAACACAGTAGTTAACTGGCAGCAATTGACAAGTAACTTACTATAGAAAAAAATCACAGTATTTAACTGGCAGCAATTGACAAGTAACGTACTGTGCTTTTTCTAAAGTAAGTTACTTGTCAATTGCTGCCAGTTAATTATTGTGAATTTCACAATATGTTTTTTACAGTGCAGGGCTGAAAATGAGTCCCACTTCGGCCCTGCATGTTACATTTTTCCAAGGTTTAAAAAAACACATGCAAAAGATACTTTCTACAAATAATTATTTATTTCTGAAAGATGCGTAGTTGAGTGATAGAAGTATTAAAGAGACTATCATTTATTATCATTTAAGCGTGATTTCTTCTGCTTTCCTAATAAAATATTTTGTGTGACTGGGTTGACCAGCCGTCAGTCTGAGTGGATAGCTTTGCCACTGTTATAAAATAATTGTTTGAGAAGATTTTTTAAAAAACCCTTTAACCTAAAGATTACTAAAGATTCTCACCGCAACTGAGGTAAAAAATACTCCACATGCAGATAGAGACACTCGTCTGTCAATTCCTCCAGAAAACAGCATGAGGCGCACTTGCGAGTTTCTTTATTTCGGACAGAAGTCATTTGAATTATTTTATTGCGAAATTGGGACAAATAATGGACAGTATCGCTTTGTGACACGCAAAATGAGGATTTTAAATTTATGTAGTATTTTAATTTTAATAAAAACCAGGGGACCCCCCTAATTTATATTTTTGTGCTTTATGGGGGGTCCCTTAAGGCTTATAGGAGGTCCGGGACCCCCCCAGACCCCCTTCAATTCGAACACTGTGCGTTACAGCAAAAACGAATATATTACTGTAATATGTTATATTTTGTAATGCGTTACTCCCAACACTGGCCGTATACCCACTAGAAATTGTCAAGGATTTCCGTATACCCACTAAAAATAGCGTGAGGATGCATAACAGCATGGGTTTGTGACATTTTTAAACGTTTAGTCATAATATAGATGTGAAGCACTGACCATTAGCATGCTACACTTGCTACTTTAGCGGGTTGAAATACATATTAGGCTAAACACTTCCTGCCGAACTGCGCGATCCGATCGGCGTATGAATTTCAATGAAATCAAATTACTATAGATGGATTTCAGTCACGTGACCTTTTACATCATGCCGCCATCTTTAGGACCTACCGAGTACCAGTAGGCTATTGACAAGCATTGGCTACCTTGCTACGATTTACTGATCTCTTATCTTTTACTGTCTATGATTCTTACGGATACAGTAAAGGGCTACGAAAGACAACATGTCGGATCACGACTGTCATGAAAATAAACGCTACTTTAAAAAAATATATCTTGGTTAGGGTGTGATGCTTTCTCGATCCCTGATGCGTTCTTCCAGCCGCTGTCTGCTGCTACCGAACTACCACTATTTTACAACATAAGAAGGCGCGACACAACATGAAACTTTGCTCGAAGTATCACCTGGATCTCTACACATGAACACGATTATTGAGAACACTGTTTGTGTACACAGAGTTTACTAAAAAGAAAGGTTTTGTACAACTGACTTTGGCTGTTATGGTGTCCGCTTGTCATCTCTGCCAGACGTAAATAATCGATTTCCGAAGGGGAATGAATGAATCTCATATGAGGCTCCTTTTTCAACTAGAAGGTCAATATTGTTTTTCACTTGCGACAAAACAACGACTTATCCGTGCATTTTTATGGAATTATGCTTTAGGAGATATCAATCTTTACAATCCTCCCTCCTTACGTCGCAATTGGAGATCGATACATCTTGACTGGGAAGAAGGCGGCGAGCGGACGCCAAATCAACCAAAGTCAGTTGTTCAAAACCTTCTTTTTAGTTAACTCTCTGTTCACAATGAATGTTCTCAATGCTCGAGTTCACGTGTAGAGACATAGGCGATACTTCGAGCAAAATATCATGTTGTGTTGAGCCTTCTTAGTGTTGTTAAAATAGCGATTTTGATGCTCACAGCATATTGAAGGCATAGCTTCTAGTTCTTTTGCGACCACTTCAAGTCCTTAAAATGGCGGAAGACAAGTGAGTGACGTCAGCTGATATCCATGTATAGACCTTTTGCGTGTTAGCAAACAGAGATGACGTTTTTTTGTTGGCGGAGCCCAACTGGTGGCAGAAAGTGAATGCTTCTCAATAGCTGTGTGAAGTGTTTTAGCATTAAACTGTGATTTTTAAGGATCCGGTGTTCTGTAGAAGTCTGTTTCCCCTATATTTCTCTTAAATGTAATGTTTCTTATAACGTTTTCACCAAGTTACGTTTATTTTTTAAATAAATTAAAAGTTTTAATGGCTTGGCTACTGATATGCTTGCATGTATGTAATGTATATGTATTGTTCTTTATTGGTAAATCAATTATTTTTACAGTATGAATCGCTGAAGTACTTATAAGAGCAATACTATCATGTATTCTGTATAATATCATTTATTAAATATTTCATCATTTCCTGTTTTCAATTTCTTCCTTATATTTTTAGCCTACGTGTGTGATCTAAAACTATTATATTTACATACAAATTAATTTGTATAGGCCTGTTTATATATTATTAACACTTTACATCGTGTGTGTGTGTGTGTGTGTGTGTGTGTGTGTGTGTGTGTGTGCGTGCGTGCGTGCGTGCGTGCGTGCGTGCGTGCGTGCGTGCGTGCGTGCGTGCGTGCGTGCGTGCGTGTGTGTGTGTGCTATGTTTATATATTTATTAGTAAACATCATAATTTAGAACAAACAGGAAGAAGACATAGGCTAAGATATAAGGTAAAAAGAAGTAATAGAAAACGAAAAAAAATACGAAAACTTTAATAAATGGTAATATTATTGATATTATGAACTAATTCAAATCTTTAATCTTTCTTAATAAATTATAAACGTAACGTGATGAAAACGCTATAAGAAACACATAGAGGGATCAGACT
Source organism: Misgurnus mizolepis (assembly GCA_025389145.1). Taxonomy (NCBI): domain Eukaryota; kingdom Metazoa; phylum Chordata; class Actinopteri; order Cypriniformes; family Cobitidae; genus Misgurnus; species Misgurnus mizolepis. The sequence continues at coordinate 40,856,027 of JAIFKI010000010.1, read as the reverse complement.
TCGACAGAACACCGGATATCTTCTCTAATTATTTTCTATTCAAATAATTAAAAGATTTTCAGATGATTTCATCACTCCAGTCTGTCTGGTTGAGGGCTTTTATTTCAACCATAAACACCTACGTTTATCTTCAAATGGTGTCTTCGACGACGGTATCCTATAAAAATGAAGGTCATCTATTTTGGCATTCCTATTCTGACACTCAACAGCACAACAAAACATTTTCTACTCACCGGAAGGGGCGCGCCTCATTTGCAGGCGACCCGGTAGCAGGTGTCTGTGCTCGTTTGTTTATAGTGTTTACGTCTTTATGTTTAAACTACAACGTTTTTATTTTTTAATAATTATTTTAGTGTGTGTACGAGTGTTTGTTGCATTTATCGGACCCAACAATGGAGATATTCTTCATTCTACTCCTGACAATCGTGCTGAACATCGCACGGGTCATGTTTGTGAAGCCCGACAGGATTCAATACACAAGGGACTTTCTTCTGGGATTTAAATCAAACAATTATGTGGTGGACCTAGAGGCAACCCGGTTATTAAGTCGCGGGGAGTTTGATCGTCTTGATTTTCTACTCAGTGACAATTCTTCGTTACAAGGTTTGAGGCGTTCGATTACACCTGGTAAACAAATCAGGAAGAGAGGGAGACGGGGCGGAGTGCGACTACGTTTGAAAAAATTAATGAAAAAGAAACGTCTTCCCTTACCAACGATACTGCTGGCTAATGTCCAATCATTAAGGAATAAGATTGATGAACTGCAAACCTGTGTGGACTCTTTGCGTGAGTTTAGGGAGGCTTGTGTGATGGCCTTTACTGAGACGTGGCTGTCTGACACTGACGTGGATTCTGCTATGAGCATTGAGGGTTTCGGGGTTCCGATCCGGTTGGACCGTGACCCAGACATGACGGGGAAGCACCACGGTGGGGGTGTTTGTTTGTACATTAATCCAAAGTGGTGCAACGGCGCCACTGTGCGCGAACGGATTTGTTTACCGGACATCGAGCTATTGTCAGTGTCCATCAGACCATTCTATCTGCCTAGGGAATTCCCCCAAATATTCCTGACAGTAGTGTACATCCACCCTAGAGCAGACATAAAATCCGCCTCTGATGTCATCTTTTCATTAGCTCAAAAGTTAAAATCTATTTCTCCTGATGCCCCGTGCTTCTTTCTTGGTGATTTTAATCATGTCAATTGTAAGAAGTCGCTGAGCAGTTTTTCCCAGTATGTTACTTGCCACACTCGTAGGGACAGACTATTGGATCTTTGCTATGGCTCTATTAAGGGAGCCTATAAGTCTGTTGCGGGTCCTCCTTTAGGTTTTTCTGACCACAATGTGGTGCATCTTTTGCCCATGTACAGACCTGTGCTACATAGAGACAAAGTTCAGACACGTGTGGTACAAGTGTGGAACGAAGAGAGTACTTTGGCCCTACAAGGCTGTTTTGATTGTACTGACTGGTCAGTTTTTCAAGAAGACACATCCAACAACATTGATGAACTGACTGATGCAGTATGTAGTTATATCTCTTTCTGTGTGGACAGTGTGATCCCAACTAAGACAGTTGTTTCCTATCCTAATAATAAGCCTTGGATATCTAAAGAACTGAAAAATCTGTTAAGGAAGAAGAGGACTGTTTTCAATAGTGGTGATAAAATTGCATATGCTGAAATTAGGAAGGTTGTACGTGCGGAAATAGCAAAGGCTAAACTTCAGTATAAAAGGAAAATTTAATCTAAATTCAGTGAGTACGATATCAGATCTGTATGGAATGGAATGAAGCTTATGACAGGTCTACAAAAAGGTTCTAGCACTGTATCATTAAATGGTTTTGATTCTGATGAGCATTTAGCAAATGAATTAAATAGTTTCTACATGAGATTTTCCAACAGTGATTTTAGTGGAAAAATTAGCTACATGTGTGATGATTCGGTCAGGGATTGTACTTGTGTTTTTGATATTGATGTATCTAAGGTCAAATCATTATTTGAACAAATTAATGTCAGGAAAAGTCCTGGCCCGGACAATATCAGTGGTCAAGTACTTAAGTCTTGTGCTGGTCAGTTAAGTGAGATCTTTAAAGTGATTTTTACTCAATCACTTCAGACACACACAGTGCCAAAAATTTGGAAACACTCGACAATTATTCCTGTAGCTAAGTGTAAGAACCCCAAGGTTTTAAATGACTTTCGACCTGTAGCTCTCACCTCTTTGGTGATGAAGACTTTTGAGAAGTTGATGAAGCAGGAGTTACTGAAGCATGTTGAAGAGCAGTTAGACCCTTTACAGTTTGCTTACAGGGCTAGTAGAGGTGTCGAGGATGCAATACTTACATTGTTAAATTCCCTTTACCAACATCTGGAATCCTCAAAAACTCATGCAAGGCTCCTTTTTATCGACTTCTCCTCAGGATTTAATACAATTCAGCCCTTTTTGTTGGCTGAGAAACTTCAGTCTCTTTTTAATCTGAATTCTAAATTAATTGCCTGGATACTGGATTTTCTGTCAAATAGGTCGCAATGTGTTAGGGTAAATGGTGTTTTATCATCAAAAGCTAGGACTTCTACAGGCTCTCCTCAGGGTTGTGTTCTTTCACCTTTGCTTTATATTTTATACACAAATGACTGTAGAAGCAAGTATGAGAATAGGCACTATGTAAAATTTGCAGATGATACTGTTTTAGTGAGCCTTTTGAACAATGACGAGGATGGGCATGGTCCTGTAGTTGATGATTTTATTACATGGTGTGAACACTTTTATCTTTCTATTAACGTTTCCAAGACAAAAGATATGATTATTGATTTTCGCAGATCACAGCACAATGGTTCACAAACTGTCATTCAAAATATGAATATTGAGACGGTAGTGGAATACAAATATTTAGGAACCATCATTGACAGCAAACTATCTTTTGAGGGAAACACGGTTGCTGTCTGTAAAAAGGCCCAACAGAGACTTTTCTTCTTGAGGAAGATGAATACATTCCGTGTGTGTAAGACGCTGATGACTCTGTTTTACCAGTGTTTTATTCAATCTGTCTTGTCATTTTGTATTGTGGCTTGGTACAGTCGCCTTTCAATGAACAATAAGCGTAAGCTAGCTAGGCTGGTAAATGCTGCGTCTAAGGTGGTTGGGGTACAGCTACCACAGTTGCAAAATATATATGACCAACGGGTCCAAGGGAAGGCTAATCTAATTTTAAATTGTTCTGATCATCCACTTTTTGGGGAGTTTAATTTGCTCCCTTCAGGTCGCCGTTTTAAGATACCTATGTTAAGAACCAGACGTGCCAGAGATTCGTTTATTCCTGTGGCTATTAGGAACTTGAATTCACTTAGGTGACATTTTATGTAATTTTTATAGTAAATGTTAATTTATTATTTTATTATCTCTGTTAATGTTCATCATGACATATTGACTTGTAGAGTGTATTGGTCTCTGTCATTAGTTACAGGATAAGGAGTGTCCCCATTGTTTGTTGTGTTGTCAATGAGTTGATGTGTGTCTATTGTTTTTACAATGTTGTTGATGATGGCATCTGGTGATGCTTTTAGTTGTTTTTGTTCTTTTACATATCCTGCTGCAAACTAAATTTCCTTTCTAAGGATAAATAAAGTGAAACTTGAACTTGAACTTGAAAACATTTTCAAGTGAGTTATATTGTTCGTTTCACTCGTGTCTCATTCATTTCCACTGTTTTTCTGCCACCACATGCACGCGTGACGTAACTGTGACTTCGACTCGCAAACCTTATTTTTCACGACAACAAGGGCGGCGCCATTTCGCTCATTTTGTCAACGTTCTTCCGGCCGCATACAGCTGAGGCAGTGACTGAAGGCGACGTGTTAAGCTTAAAAAGCTCACTCGAGCGCCTTTATGTTTCTTTCTTACCAATTTTAAGCCAACTGAGGGAACACCCTTATCCCAAGTAATGGTTCGACTACGATGTTCCGGTAACTTTAAACCACGCCTGGTGTTGAAAAGGTGGCCAGTTTCAGGTAAGCTATCTTAGCTAACTTTGTGCTCGTTCGCCTAAAGTTAGATTTGTGATGTCCGTTCTACAAATACACTTAAGATCAGTAATGTTAGTTTATAAAATGCAACTATTTGAATGGTTTTAATTGTCCACCTATATTTTTATATTTACGATAGTACAACGAGATATTATAGTACATTGCATTCTTACAGTAGCCCACGTGATTCCTACAAGTTACTGAGATTTCAGATGCTAGAATGTCAGTTCATTTCTCATTCAGATATTGATAATGACATATTAAACAACGTATTATTTAACACTGAAGTTAAAGGTTGTGTGTATAATGTTTCTGTCTCTTTTTAATGCATCTCTCTTACACACTGTTCTGTTTAAGTATGGATGTCATTTATAAATTAATTCTCATGATGCAAGTTTCTTTTAAATACTAACATAAATATGTTTATGGTTATATTGTTTTCACAGATGCATTGATGTTTAGTGATGCAGTGGACAACTGTGAGGATGATACAATCAACATGTTCCTAAACTGTGATGCAGAAACACAATGGGAGCATCTATCCGTCTCTGACCACAACTACACTTTAAAATCACAACTCAACCTGAAGCAACATACATCTGATATGGGAAAACAATGGTGCGGTTTCCCGGACAGGGCTTATCCTGGTCCCAGGCTAAAATGCATATTTGAGCTACAATAATTTAAAAACACCTTTTACTGACATACCTCAACATATATTAGTGCCATTGTTTTGTCACAAGATGCGCACCAGTCTTGTTTTTTTGTAGGATTTGCTTGTAAAAACTAAAATGTCCTAATATAATTAAATCCTAGTCCTGTAAACCCTGTCCGAGAAACTGCTTCAATGTGTTGAGCTGGCACAAATGTACATATCTCTGCTGAGAAACAACCATCTTTGGTTCAGCTTTACACAGGGTTGATATTGCATCCATTACACAATCGCCAAGCACTTTACCAGTACATACACCAACAGCTTCCAGATATACGCTTGGGTTCAGCTCCTGATGACTCCGATAAAGCTGTGTCTTAATTTATTGCAGGGTGGTCTTGCTTTACCGGTTGTAAAGTTACATTAAACCTTCATATGTGATCAGATGTCATGCACTGATATTAAACATTTACAGTGTGATCAGATGTTGTGCATTTATATTAAACCTTTACAATGTGATCAGATGTTTTGCATTTATATTAAATCTTTACAATGTGATCATGTTGTGCATTTATATTAAATCTTTACAATGTGATCATGTTGTGCATTTATATTAAATCTTTACAATGTGATCAGATGTTACCTGTCATGCAGTTATATTAAACATTTACTATGTGATCAGATGTAACCTGTCATGCAGTTATATAAACCTTTACAGTGTGATCAGTTATTATCTGTAAGGAATTTCTTAAACCATATGTGAGCTTTGTAGATTCCACTTAAAATGATTTAAGTCTCCTGATTTGAAGGAATAAGTGTTGGCAAGTTGCAAATGAATTCTATCATGGTACCACATAAAAACGAAATAGTTATTGGACTGGCTAAAGTGCACATTTGCTATAAAAAAGACGAAATCACTGTGTAAATATTGGTAGACATACTTTTAATAATTTTCAATGCAGCTCCATCAACTTCTGACAGGACGAGGTAATTAAATATGCCAGGTTACTTGTCGCGGCCGCTTCATATCGTCTAACCACGAGACGATTGATGGGACAATATAAGACTATCCAATCGTCGTATGAAGTTTTAACCGTGCTCCTAATTTAAAACATTTACAGCAGTAGCGATATTTGTCATTTCACTAAAGTTATAGTGAACTACAAACAATCTTCTAACCACCAAACTAACCACCGAATGCACTGTGCCATATTAGCAGCGGAAGTCGGTTGACAAAATGCGGAAGAGCGAAGAATTAAAAAGGGGCGTGGCGGAATAAGGTGAATAGTGACTGGAAAGTAACTGGGGAGCAGACTGGTGTGGCGCCACATGCGAGGGACAGCAAGTTATCCAGTTATCACATGGAGAAATCTGCATTGAATCGCTCTCGCGGTACTTTGACATCACCAAGAGGTCTGCTTAGCGCCAAATGAAGTCTAACCTGCAGTGTAGCTGCTCACGCGACACTGTAAACAAACAGTTTATGTGGAGAAGTGAACGAGTGGAGCAGTGCTGCAACATTAAATCCATAGAGTTTACAACGCACATGTGAGTAAACAACATTTAAATCATCAGTCCAGTTTATTACTTTATCTGGAGGAAAGGCTCCAAATGCAATAAAATGTATTGCATCTATGTATATGGATCCAAATGTATACCACATTGGTATTATTATTTATTTTATTTTACTTACTTATTTGTTATTACTTACTTTCTTAGTTTTACTTTTAAAATGTTCCTTATGTTCTCATTTGATATGTATGTATGTACCAAGAGCTCCTGAAAACCACAACAAATTCCTGCTTGTGCACACCTGGCCAGTAAAACTCATTCTGATTCTGATTCTGAAAATAAGCCCGTGATTATATCCTGATGGTTTTAGCTGCATGTTTGCTTGTGCTTCACAGTGTTAAACTTCCCTTCTCTGTGTTCATTTATATTTCTTAGTTCAAGATGTATATGATCTTAAACTTCTGTGAGGAAATTCATGTCTGCGTTGATGTTCAGTTCAGACTTGCAAATATTAGGCTACAGGATGGTCTTGTAATAATAATTAAGTATAAGCCTATTTTCATTTTTAGACAATGCTTATATTATATGCAAAAATTAGCTTTTATATCGATGACTATGCAGATTAGAGTTAATTCATGGTCATCTTAAATGTGTATTAATTAAAAACATTTACACCATTAAATTACACATGGTAATGTTATCAATAGTTGGCAGATAATAGCTATAGGAGTTATTCGATCTACGTCATCAATGTTCGCGGTGGCCATATTGTTGACATAGAACTGTCAGTCTGTCAATTGACAAGCGAGGCAGCGTGGGTATTATGCATGGTATTATAGATGTAGTTTTTTTTAAACCGCGCGATGATGTGTGGTGTAATACACGGATGTTCTAACAACATCAAAAAGAACCCCGGAATTAGTTTTTATGCGATACCGACTGTCAGAAAACATGAAAGGAAGGAGACAGAGGAGTTGAACCAGCGAAGGAGAGACTCCCAACAGCAAAGTCTGTCCCCATCATTTAACCACAGGTAACGTTAGGGATATAAGCCTCACAGCAAAGTCTGTCCCCATAATTTGATCACATATGGTTAGCTGTAAGCAGTGGCTGAAACTGCTCTTTCAAATAAGCTGCCATAAATTGAGACAGTTATTAAGTAGGGAATTAAGGGCCGTTCACATTATAACGATAACTATAAAAAATATAGTTTTGAAAATCGTTTTATATTAAACAGAATAGCAGAGCTCACACCAAAACTATAACAATACAGATACAATGAACGACATCATTAGGATCACTTTCTGAGCGATTTTTCCCACCTGATGACGGATAAACCTTTGATAGCATTTAAATCTATTTGAACTTCAAGTGCACGAGCACTTAAAATGACAGTGAAGCTCATTGCTGAGGTCTATAACATTAGATTACATGCAGTTGCTGTGAAAATTGACTACGTAATGCTTTTTAACCTATTACATTAACTAACTGTTATGCCAAAAGGTAAGAGATTACACAAACTATTAGATTCACTGTTTAGAGTTACGCAAAACGCAGCGTGTTGAGGACATCTGCAAAAGTTTTTATTACAAGCAATGTGAAAGGCAAGTGATTTGCGTGAGTGCTGTGAGCGAATTAGCATAAACGTATTGTTTGGTGATGTGGACGATAATATAGTTATCGTTATAGTTATCGTTATAATGTGAACGGCCCTTCAGTGCTTGTATGATGAATGCGGATACTGTATGAACGATATAGTTATAAATATCCGGATAAGTTACGGCTGGCAATAAGGACGGATCTTTACTTAAGGCTATTGGGTCTATTTGATATGGTTCCACAATAATCAAGCTCATCTTCTCTTAATACCGACGAGATGAAGCCATTAGGCTACTCATCCCCTCAACTCAAATCTACGTGCGGCTAGGGGCAGGACAGATGTCATGTCAACAATATGGCCGCGGTTAGCGACTTCCGGTGTTTGCGAATAAGCCCTATTGAAAGAGTGAATATTTTTTTCTCCTTTAACACTCTGGGGTCGACGGTGGCGCGGGCGCCGCAAACTCTTTATTTTTCAATCACTCCGCAAAGAGACTTAAATTACTCTGCTGATTTTTGACATACAGATATGATTTATACATCATTTCAAACGTTAAAGTGTCTAGTTTTTTTCTGTCCACTCCCAATAAAAACAGAATGTTGTGCTTTTCGCAAAATTAAGAAAATAAACATGATGCACGTTCTGTTCTCTCTCCCTCAGTGAAGTCCTTTCAGAAACGTGTCAGAAAAATAAACTGTTACTTAACGAATACTTGTCGTAGAAACAAAAGATAAATGTCTACATAATGCTTGGAATGTCTCCTTTTAAATGATGTAAGTGATATTGAAAACAGATATTGTCATTCGGTGTAAACTGTATGAGAAGGAGGAGAAGTACCGTATTTCTCCAGTTACCTCATTATCTGTAATGAGATCGGATCGCCACACCCCCGCGCCATTGAAGTGAATGAGCAGAAACATCCATATGCATGACTCGTGCCTCCTGCAGTCAATGGATATGCAATCCACAATCCAGTCTCTCCATTCCTTGTATTTCCATCCGATTGCACCAAACATGACATCTAAATCCTTATTTACTTGCGTATGTGTGTCAGTATCTCCAGACGCGAGTGTTTTCTTTGTTCTTCCGTCAAACAGTTCACGCGATTGGAACGCACATACACAAACACGCGAGTCAGGAAACTCGACGCGCTTTTTGGTATTCTTATAAAATACGCGATTGCAAACAGTACAATCCTTATTTAGTTGTGTCTAAGCGCATATCTCCGCACAGCAAGTTTATTAAACACAGTATCACTCGCGTGTGCACACATTCACTGCTTTCATGATCAACACGTGAGGTAATGGCGGCGGCTGTAAACAAACATTGATAAGTTTACCACGCGTGTCCCTTGTTGTGTTTCTACTATAATGATTACAAAAACACAAATAAGAGTCCAGACAACGATAGGCAGTTGTTCTTTTGAGCTTTTTACTGCACAAAAGTAAACCTCTCGCTGGCCAACCAAACACTAACCCTGTGTTGAAGTGTGTTCATTTTACGATGGCCAAACAGTATCTTTACCAGGATTAGGCTACCATGGATTTTAAAAGGTAACTTATACTTGTGAAATGAATAGAAAATATTTCAATAGAAATATATATATATATATATATATATATATATATATATATATATATATATATATATATATATATATATATATATAATGTGTGTGTGTGTATTTACATTATCATGGTTTTACTACAGAGGTAGTTACATTCCTGTTGAACATCCCCACAAGGCTTATTATGTGGCTCATTATTCAACTCTTTTGTCTCTCAGCTGTCAATCACTGATTATTCAGGAGCTTTCCCGCCTCCACGCATACAGCCTTTCCCAAGCAAAAGTGTCTTAGAAATTGTAAATCAATATCTTGCTTTATGTGATTGAGTAGGCCATATGATTTTCACATCAATTTTAAGAAAAAACTCTAGACTACTAGATCCAGTTTGGAAAGTCTTGGGAAAACATGTTTAGAATGAGTTTTGTGGAGTTATATCAGTGACTTAAAAATTTTGCTTTTTCAAAAAACACGCATAAACATTTTTCTCTCAAAAATACAAACATGTACATACATGTTGATTATATGATATTGTAGCCCAGTTTGTGATGAACACAGTGTTATGAGACTTTTGCCATTAATATGTTTTTAAGCAACTGAAAAAAGCACAAATGTCAGTGCATGTCAAAACTTCCCCAGGGCCCTAAAAACCCCTTAGACCCCAGAGGGTTAATGCATGTGTTAGATTGAAGATTGTAAACAGTTTATTTAATTTTAATTAACAGTTAAGTAACTTTTGTCCCTGAGTTAGATGTTTATAAAAGCAATACTATGTAGTTTCCTTGTAAAATTGACTTACGCCTCCCCCATGTGGTTGAAAAGCGCAACAGTGCCTGGTATCAGACACTCTTCTGCAGGCAGGGGGAGGGGCGGGGCTGTGTTTCCTACCCTCCACCGCCACTTTCAGAGTGTGCTTGTAGCAGCTAGAAGGCTGCTCTGGTTGCAGCAGCAGTAGAATTTGTCCAGTTAAAAGTTGTTCTATCACTGCAATAATTTTAGAGACATTATTTAAAGGTTGAAAAACTACATAGTGTTGCTTTAACACTAAACCAGTCTAAAAATCAGTCCAGTTTCCCCAGCTGTAAACCAATTGGCTCTAAAGTCTTTTTTTTCTTAAAGAGAACACATTTACAGAAACATCTTCTGATGCACAACCTTGGACACATCATCAGTGTTGTTTCCTGGACTCACAGGGTGTTTCGGGTCTTGCAACAGACACCCTCCTCCAGGCGACCCGACCGAGGCTGATCAAACCCCGGTCTGTGTCCAAGGGGCATGCTACCGCCCCCACCGTTCTCCCCTCTTCAACCAGAGCCATCTGGATGCTTTCTCTGCTGCCTCGACATTATTGCTTATGGCTCTTCTTCGGTTGGCGCCTGTTATGCCCAGTGTACCATATGCCTTATTCAGGGTGTGGCTGGCAAATCCCCTACTGCCTACTTCCACTGGCATACACCTGGTCCTCCACCCATTCGTCCGACACTGCTCCACCAGCTCCTGATATTTTTCCCTCTTTCTCTCCTGAGCCTCCTCCATCCTCTCCTCCCAGGGGACTGTTAGCTCTAGCAAGATTAGTTGTCTGGTGGCCTCAGAGACCAAGATGATGTCAGGTCTCAGTGTGGACTGAGTGATGTGTGCTGGGATCCTCAGTTGCCTCTCTAGGTCAACTGTCATTGCCCAGTCTCGGGCTGTTGAGAGCAACCCAGCAGAGCAGCTCTTAGATGTTCCCTTTGGCCTTTGTCCTTCCTTGATGAAGTGGATAGCCTTGGCTGTGGCTTGACGGTATCGGCTGTCTTTGATCCCTTTGCTGATTGCCTCAGCAATGGTTTTAAGGACCTGATCGTGTCTCCATCGATACCGGCCTTCGCCTAGTGCCTTGGAGCAGCTGCTCAAGATGTGTTCTAGTGTCCCTGGCTTGGAACACAGCGTGCATGCAGGTGTCTCTACTCTGCCCCATGTGTACAAGTTAGATGGGCTGGGAAGAACGTCGTAAACCCCTTGGATCAAGAACCTGATTCTCTGGGGATTCCACGTCCAGATGTCCTTCCAAGTGACATTCCGCTCCATCGCCTGCTCCCACTTCATCCAGGCACCTTGCTGCCGCATGGCCACTGCTTTGCTGGTTCTCTCCTCCTCCACTGAAGCACGCACCTCCTCCTGCACCAGCCTCTGCCTCTCCCTCCCGCTGGCCAAGTCGTACCGGGTTGCTGTTAGGCTTCCAAGTCCGGCTCTGCCTTGCACTACTGTCCCAAGGATGGCCTTGTGCTTCAGCCGAGTTTCAGCTTGTTGGACTGCCTCTGCTGCCCTCCACTTTCTCCCTGTCCTGACGACAATCCCTGCTCCGGACACTTTCGCATCTCTGGATCCAGAGTACTGCAGATGTTCCCGTGCCCGTGTCACAATGAACTCCTCCCTCACTGAGCTTAAAGGCAGTCTGAGCTTGTTGGTGTTCCCATACAGAGCGATGTTGCTTAGGCTGCGTGGCAGTCCCAGCCATCTGCGTAGATAGCTGCTCACCTTTCGCTCTAAACCTTCAACCACAGTCATGGGGACCTCATAGATGAGCAAGGGCCAGAGGAGTCTTGGGAGGATTCCATGCTGATAAACCCAAGCCTTGAATCTTCCAGGGAGCCCTGATCTGTCCACGGCTCTCAACCAGTCCTCCATGGAAGTGCTGGTTTCCCTGATGGAGTCTCTATCGTTGAGGCTGCAGTTAAAGGCCTTCCCGAGGCTCTTCACTGGTTTCTCAGTGACTGACGGGATTTGATGTTCTCCCAACCTGAAGCGGAACTTATCAGTGACTCTCCCCTTCTTTAGCACCAAGGACCTGGATTTTGCTGGTTTGAAGCTCATGCGTGCCCATACCATGAGCCTCTCCAACCCTCTGAGAATCCATCTTGCTCCTGGCACCGCTGTTGTTGTCACTGTGAGGTCGTCCATGAAGGCTCTAATGGGAGGTTGCCTTACTCCGGACTTGCTGAGGGGACCTCTGCACTCTGTCTCGGCTGCCTTGACCATCATGTTCATTGCCAGCGCAAAGAGAGTCACTGAGATGGTACAACCAGTGATTATCCCTACCTCAAGCTGGTGCCAATTTGATGTTAACTGGCCAGAGGAGACCCTCAAGCTGAACTTGCTGTAATAGTCCAGGATGAGGCCTTTAACCTTCTGAGGGACGTGGTGTTTCTCCAGTGCGACCTCCACCAGCTTGTGGGGTATTGAGCCATATGCATTGGTGAGATCTAGCCACAGCACAGCCAGGTCCCCCTTGCCTTCTCTTGCTTCCCTGATGAGCTGGGTTACCACCCCTGTGTGTTCCAGGCAACCTGGGACTCCCGGAATACCTCCTTTCTGCACAGACGTGTCGATGTATTTATTGCTCAACAGGAAGTTGGAGAGTCTCTTGGCCACAATGCTGAAGAATATTTTACTCTCCACGCTGAGCAAGGAGATGACACGAAACTGGTCGATGTTCTCAGACTTCTCCTCTTTTGGAATGTACACTCCCTCAGCATACCTCCATGGCTGGGCAATCTTGCCTCTTCTCCAGATGACCTTCAGGGCCTTCCAGAGTCTGTGTAGAAGCTTTGGGCAGTTCTTGTATACCTTGTAAGGCACTCCGCTTGGGCCTGGTGCTGAGCTTGACCTTGCTCTCCTCACCACTTCCTCCACTTCACTCTGGCAGGGCTCCTTCAGGTTGAACTCTACTGTGGGCTCTGGTGGTGTCAGCAGTGCATCGCATGGCCCTAATGGTCGTTCTCTGTTCGGGTCCGAGTAGGTGGCCTTGAGGTGGTTGTTGATCGCGTCCTTGGAGCAGGTGAGTTGGCCAGTCCTCTTTTGGCCAAGAAGCTGCTTGGTCAACTTGAAAGGGTTTGGGTGTCACAGATCCAAATCGCTCAGCTGCAATGTTCACTATGAGAGTGGTCATCGTTAACAATCGATGGTCCACATCCCCCTTAGCTGTCACTTCCAGGATCTGGTTCACGTCTTTATCGAACTGGTGCCACTCAGCTCTCTTTGAGGATTGGGGCCACTGGATCCTTGGTTGAGCCAAAGGGGCACAGCCATTTCTTGTTGCTGCCACTTGCCGGCTTTGGGGGCTCTGTGGGCTGTCAGGAGGTGCTGTCACTTGAGGGCAGCTTTGGGTGACAGGCGAACGGCTGGCAGCAGGTCTTGGCGATACTAGGAGGCTCCGGGCACTGTGGGTTGCCTCCGGGCCTGGCTCCTCCTGCGTCTTACCAGAAGTTGTGACTTCTGTGCGATGTGTCGTCGTCGCTGCTGCTTTCAGACATCCCATCCTGCCTTGATGGATTCGTAAGCCCCTCTCGTTCTTGCAGCTCTTGCCGCAGATGCACTGTACTGTCGTTGTCGTTATTTCGTTGTCCTGTGTCGTCGTTCTTAGGTCCGTCCTATTGGGGTGCTCATCCTCCCCCCCTCTCGGGCACCCCTGGGGGTATCTTTTCTTTGAAGGTTTTGTAGCTTGCTTTGGGTTCTTCCTCTCGGAAGAAGTGGTTTGGGCTGCCAACCCTCTCCACCCCGGGTTGCCGTCTTTCCGGCTGTCATCTGTCTCTCCAGCTGTCACCACACTCTTCATGGTTGTCAGTTTATGTGTTTGTGAGTACACTTTCAGAATGCTCTTAGTTACATGAATATCTATACTGTATGCATCTGTGAGTGTGGTGGTGCTTATGAGGTGTCGCGCTAGGACGAGTGAGCATAAGGGTGAGAGGGAAAAATCACAGTAGGCTATACTCACTACAAAAATCTAGACTAGACCACTGCTTTACACTAGGAACTCAACATGAAAATAATTTGAGAGTGGAAACCGCGATGTAGCAAAAAGGTAATATACACAGAAAATAATGTTGTTGTTTTATAAACTAAGCAAAAAAATATAGATATATATTGTCTTCATAAGACCTAAAATATAGCACATATTGTGTAGACTAGCTTTATGGTACCTTTTATGAACATTCTGTATGTTAACGTACTAAAAAGAGCAGTGTCAGGACCTGCCCCGGAGTCTTTTGCTATCTGGGGGGGGGGCATTCTTCAAAAATTCTCTATGTTAAAGATGAAAGTCATATAGGTTTGGATTAAAAAGCATCAATAGATGATGACAGAGTTATCTGGGTTAAGAAATCACTTATAGGATGGAGCTTTATCTCCACCCTGATGCTCCTACATGATCATTGACTTGCTAATGATTTCTTTAACTGTCCATATCTTTAACAAAGTGTGCCAAGAAAAACTGTGGCAACATTGCACACACAGCATTGCACTGAATCTTTCTCATATCGCCTGGGCTATCTTTTCTGACACAATCAAACAATTGTTTTCAAAGAAAGTCTGGAAATGCCTACAAAAAACAAATAAGTTCCACTTCAGCTTCTGAAACTCAAAGCACAAACCACTCTTCAGTTCACCGACAACTAAGCAAAGTTTAACCTCTAATCCACACCAACTTCAGTATGTCAATCTGATGGACAGGCTCCCACTGGATCCATCTGTCTCGAACCCCACAAAAGACATGACTCCCTGATGCATCTAAAATAAGACGCTTTGATGAAGCTACAGGGCTCACCATCATGAGGGAATGACTATAGCCGTGCTGCTATGGAAGAAGCCTTGAAAAAGAGAGCGAAACCAGAAATAGTTTCTCCCACACAGTCTGGCTGAGATGTGGAGTTGACACCTCAAGGAAGAGTGCAGATGAACCGTGGGCAGTACTGGGAGCTTCTATCTTGGGCTGTTTCTTCCGATTGTCACACCCAAAGCCACAAGAAAATTATTTAAAAAAGCCAACATCTCCTGTTTGTACATGATTAAAGAGTTAAATGAGAAAGTTCTAGTTGCTTTCATAACCCATTGATGTGTTTTTTAGGCTTAAAAAAAGTAAATATTATCCAAAGAACATTTGAGGGGTGTTTGCATCTGTAAAACACCAAACACAATGGTAGGGTGTCTTGGGCAGTGGCTAGGTTGAAAACTGCTGGCCCAAGTCAAAAGATCCCAACACTCCATTATTTTCTGTCTCATAAATGTTTTGAATCCCTTCTTCAACAAAGGATTGTTTCATCATCTGCCAGGTAACCAATAGGGGGCACTGCCCCATTAAAGTTGGCCAGATAGGAAAGCTAATTTAAAGGGTTAGTTCACCCCCAAATTATAATTTTATCATAAATCACTTACCTCTGTGACGTTCTAAGCCACCAAGTGCTCAGATTGTTCTCAGTGCTCAGAAAACAAAGCAAACGATTTTATTCAATATTTTTTTCTCCTGCTTGGTTGTTCAGATCACGTTCACAACGGGACTACAGCGCATGCTGCTGATGTCACGTGCTGATGTAGTTACCAATGTTTTTGGCTTTCTTCCACTTTTTAAAGCAACACTATGTAGTTTCCATGTAAAAATGACTTACAGCTCCCATGTGGTTGAAAAGTGCAACAGTGCCTGGTATCAGACACTCTTCTGCAGGCAGGGGGAGGGGCGGGGCTGTGTGCTCTACCCTCCACCGCCACTTTCAGAGTGTGCTTGTAGCAGCTAGGAGGCTGCTCAGGTTGCAGAAAAAGTACAATTTGTCCAGTTAAAAGTTGTTCTATCACTGAAATAATTTTAGAGACATTATTTAAAGGTAAAAAAACTACATAGTGTTGCTTTAAAACCTTTATGCAAACATTGTAAACAATACTCAAACATACTGTATAAACAAACAAATTATTACCAGCGTATTCTGTGTCTGTACATTGGCAAGTATGTCAGCAGCATGAGCCGTCTTCTTGGCGCGAACGCGCTCTGAACTACCAAGCAGGAGAACAAATTGTTGAATAAAATCATTTGTTTTGTTTACTACAGTATTAAACCTTTTTTTTACTTAAAGGCGCTGTATGTAGTTTACAGCGGCCTCTAGCGGTGATGTTTCAGATTGCAACCAATAAGTTTACAAGCGCGTGCTCGAACTCATAAGCGACGGCAAGACTGAGATGTAACACACCGGAGAAAGCATCACACAACATGCTGGAAACTCAGGTAAACTCCCACTGCAACGTTTAATTGACTGCATTTAGATTATGTAATGTGGTGTTACGTAGATATATTTACGGTAAGATAACGAAAACGGTTAGTGAACTACACTGAACAATTTCAGTATAACAGTAAAGCCTGGTATACACTGTGCTATTTTAAATAGTCTTGATGCTTGCCACACTGTGCGATCAATATCGTAGTTAAGTCGATGTCACACTGTATAATCTCAGTTCCCTTTCAGTCTGTCACTACGACGTCACGTCGTGACCGACGAATTGGGAACTCGCTTAGAGAGACCAATCTGCTTCAAATACTACTAAAACGCCAATGAACTTGGCATTGAGATATTTGCATAATGCTGGCGCCGCCCCGCCAGGTGCGTATATAAGCAGCAGGTGCAAATAGGGAAATTAGCTTTTTATCGCTTCGAAAGCCGGCAGTATCTGCTACTGAGAAGCTACTTTACTCTGTTGGGATTCGATTGCTGAAGTTGGTTGGACTAGCAGTACCACAGCGGACGCTTCGCTTAATTCCACGACTCTTCATCTGTTTGTTGTTTTGAGTTTAGTGTGTGCGTTGCCTTTCCCTGTGCGCATCATCAACTGAGCATCTGAGTGAATTTCCCTAAAAGAGTGATACGAGAGAGCTTTGTGCCTTGTTAAAGGCAGCCACTCTCTCGTATATCCGGACATCAGCGTCCTTTTCAGGATGGCTTTTCGTCCGTGCGATCTTGGGTGCGGCAAATACATGGGTCCGAAGGACGGTCACGAGCGTTGTCTTTCGTGCTTGGGCATCGAGCACGCAGAGGCAGCGTTCGCTGGGGGTAAATGTTCTCACTGCGAGATCATGTCCCTTGTGGATTTGCGGAGACGGTTGTCTTTCCTCCGGGAAAAGCGCAACCCTCGTCATGCGAGTGCTGAACGCCGCCACGGTGCGGCTGTGAAGCTCTCTAAAGACGACCTCCGCATCACTGTGCTGAGCCGGTCGGGGGATTCGTCCTCCAGCTCTCAGCCTCCTCATCCACAGCCGGTTGATGTGCCGATGGAGACTTCAGCGTCGTGTTCTACGATGACTCTAGAATCCATCGTGCCGCCCTCCGGGTCCACCGACGCCGCAGCATCCGAGGGTGGGCCTCCTCCCCCTGACGTGGACCCCGACGCCCTTCCTCCCTCTGGTCGGGTTGGGACGCCGGAGTTCGATCCAGAGATGGTGGCCGTGCTCGCTCGAGCGGCGGAGACCGTCGGGTTAGAGTGGGTTCCCCCCCCTCAGCCCGAGCCGTCCCGCCTGGATGATTGGTTCTTTGGAGCTGCCCGGGTTTCACAACCCTTTCCACCGGTGCCTTTCTTCCCCGAGGTGCACGAGGAGCTGACTAGAACCTGGAAGTCGCCGTTTTCTACGAGATTACGGCCGTTTCAGCCCTCCCCCCTCACCTCCCTCACCAGCGGAGCCGCTAAGGGTTATACGGGGATCCCTCCTGTGGAGCGCGCGGTCGCGATGCAGCTGTGTCCGGCTAACGCTCCCTCTTGGAAGGACCGCCCAACCCTCCCCTCTCGTGCCTGCAGACAGTCCTCCGGTTTAACGGGCGCTGCCCACCAGGCATGTGGAGAGGCGGCTTCAGCCCTGCACGCTATGGCGTTGCTGCAGGTTCACCAAGCGAAGGCCTTGAGGGATCTGCACGAGGGAGGACACGACTCGCCTGTCCTTTCGGAGCTCCGGGCTGCCACTGATCTGGCTCTTCGCGCTACGAAGGTGACAGCGCAGGCAATTGGTCGTGCCATGTCCACGATGGTGGTCCAGGAACGCCACTTATGGCTATGTCTGGCGGACATGTCGGATGCGGAGAAGAACAAGTTCTTGGACGCTCCAGTGTCCCAGGCTGGCCTCTTCGGTGAGTCGGTGGAGTCTTTTGCCCAGCAGTTCTCCGCCGCCCAGAAGCAGACAGAGGCGATCGCTCAGATCATGCCCCGGCGCAAGCGACCTGCATCTCGCCCTCCAGCGCCGGCGGCCCCGTCTGCTCCTCGCCGAGGGCGCCCTGCGGCGGCTGCCTCCACCCCCCCCACTAGAACATCTTCCAGGCCACGGAGGGGGAACAGCCGTCGGCAGCCCGCCCCGCCCGCCCCACCCGCTTCCCGTGGTAAACGGAAATCGAAGCGGCCCTGAGACGGGCGACCTGGATTTGGATGGGATCACTCTACGGGAGACGGTGATGGCATCGCTCCCTCCACCGGTAGAGGGCCGGGTGGAGAATCTTCGGTTTTGTTTTGTTTCTGTTCCGCCGGCTTCTCAGCCTGCACCCACAAAACCACAAAAAGAGTGCATTCCTATTCCTTCTCCAGGTCTCCAGAGGATCGAGAGAGATGTGAGCGGGCATTCACATGCTCTTCCTCCCTCTCCTCTATCGCCAGCGGGTGTCCTGAGGAGTCCCAGCTCTCCGCTGAGGAGACGGGACCACCAGCACCCTCTTCGGAGTCTGTGCTCTCCGCTGAGGAGACCAGACGACCGTCACCCTCAGCGGGCTCAGGTCAGTGTCACACACACACATACTGTAGATACTTATGCTGTCACAGCAGACGTACCGGCAGTTCCGCCTGTCCCGCCTCGCCGCCCCACCGCGGGTACACCGGTAGTGCCATTAATTTCCTCTCGTACGGTCCCTGGGGGCTTGGCTTCAGCTTCCCAACCCGTCTCGTTGGGTTTTACGCACTGTCCGCCTCGGTTACGAAATACAATTCAACCGGCACACACCCAAATTCTCGGGCATTCGTTTCACCACGGTGAAAGCGTCCGATGCACATGTACTGCGTGCAGAGGTCGGAGTCCTGCTGGCGAAGGACGCGATCGAGCCGGTCCCTCCAACCGAGATGAGGGCGGGTTTCTACAGCCTGTATTTCATAGTACCCAAAAAAGGCGGTGGGTTGCGACCGATCTTGGATTTGCGCGTTCTGAACAAATCTCTGCAGAAGAGGTCTTTCAGGATGATAACACCGAAGCAAATATTCAATTCAATTCGCCCCCAAGATTGGTTTGCGGCAATAGACCTGAAAGACGCGTACTTCCATGTGTCCATTCTCCCTCGTCACAGACCGTTTCTCCGGTTTGCATTCGAGGGTCGGGCATACCAGTACAAAGTTTTACCGTTCGGGCTATCCCTCTCTCCCCGTGTGTTCACGAAAGTAATAGAGGCGGCGTTAAAACCCCTCAGAGAGAGCGGCGTTCGCATATTGGCTTACCTCGACGATTGGCTTATAATAGCGCATTCTCGACGGACGCTTTGCGAAGTTTGGGTCTTCGGGTCAACTGGGAAAAGAGCAAACTCTGCCCCACGCAGAGGATCTCTTTTCTCGGTATGGAACTGGACTCGATCGATTTATCGGCGCATTTAACAGAAGAGCGCGTCCAGTCAATTCTGACTTGCCTCGGTTCATTTCGAGGGAAGAATGCGGTCCCGCTGAAACAATTTCAGAAGCTCCTGGGGCATATGGCAGCAGCAGCGGCCGTGACACCGCTCGGACTGCTCCATATGAGACCGCTTCAGCGTTGGCTTCACGATCGAGTCCCGAGGAGAGCGTGGCGCGCCGGCATCCATCGTGTAGCTATTACACCTGCGTGTCGCCTAACATTCCCCCCGTGGTCGGACCCCGCGTTTCTCCGGTCCGGTGTGTCCATGAGACAAATCTCCCGGCATGCTGTTGTACACACAGACGCGTCCGACACGGGCTGGGGTGCCACGTACGACGAGCTTACAGCTTCAGGGGTGTGGACAGCACCCCAGTTGCACTGGCATATCAATTGCCGAGAGTTGTGGGCAGTACGCTTCGCTACGGAGCTGCGAGGGAAGGATGTACTAGTACGCACCGACAACACTGCGACCGTTGCGTATATCAACCGTCAAGGCGGTTTGCGCTCCCGTCACCTGTCGCATCTCGCTCGTCATCTCCTCCTTTGGAGTCAGAAGCATCTGAGGTCCCTTCGTGCCATTCAGATTCCGGGCTCGCTCAATACAGCGGCGGACGCGCTTTCTCGAGCTGCGCGCCCCGGCGAATGGCGACTCCACCCCCAGACGGTCCAGCTAATTTGGAAGAAGTTCGGTCGTGCGCAGATAGACCTGTTTGCGTCGCCGGACGATACCCACTGTCGCCTATTTTATTCACTAACCGAGGGCAGCCTCGGCGTGGACGCATTGGCACACAGCTGGCCTCGGGGGATGCGCAAATACGCATTCCCCCCAGTGAGCTTAATCGCACAGACACTGTGCAAAGTCAGGCAGGACGAGGAGAGCCTTTTACTGATCGCCCCGTATTGGACGAGCAGGAATTGGTTTCCAGAGCTAATGCTCCTCGCGACAGCCCCTCCCTGGCGGATTCCCCTGAGGAAGGACCTTCTTTCTCAAGGAGGGGGCACATTATGGCACCCGCGCCCCGACCTGTGGGATCTCCATGTGTGGTCGTTGAGCGCGCGCAAGGTTTAGGTGATTTACCACAAACGGTATCTAACACAATCGACGCGGCTTGAGCTCTGTCCACAAGACGGGCTTACGCGTTTAAATGGAACCTTTTCGTCACCTGGTGCTCTTCGCAACGCGAAGACCCCAGAGAATGCTCTGTTAACATCGTGCTTTTATATCTTCAACATAGGTTAGACGGTAGGCTGTCACCCTCCACCATTAAAGTTGATATCGCTGCTATTTCTGCTCATCACTCACTTATCAACGGCAGAACAGTTGGCCAGCATGATTTGGTTATTAGATTTTTAAGAGGCGCTCGTAGGCTAAACCCCTCGCGCCCTCCTTCTATTCCTCCCTGGGACCTGTCCATGGTGCTGAAAGCCCTTCAGGCCCCCCGTTCGAGCCTTTGCAGTCTGTGAGTCTGAAGCTTTTATCAATGAAAGCTCTGACCCTGCTAGCATTGGCCTCAGTGAAGAGAGTAGGGGATTTACATGCATTCTCTGTTGACGACTCGTGCCTTCAGTTTGGTCCTGCCGCCTCGAGTGTAACATTGAGGCCCAGACCAGGCTACGTGCCCAAAGTTCCCACCACTCCTTTCAGAGACCAGGTGGTGAGCTTGCAAGCGCTGCCTCCGGAGGACGCAGACCCAACCATGGCTTTGTTGTGCCCCGTACGCGCACTGCGACTCTACGTGGATCGCACGCAAAGCCTCAGGACCTCAGACCAGCTCTTTGTTTGTTATGGTGGCCAGCAGAAAGGGAAAGCTGTCACTAAGCAGAGGATGTCTCATTAGATAGTTGATACTATCACCCTGGCTTATAATCTTCATGGTATTCCTTGCCCCTTTAATTTGAGAGCGCACTCCACACGGAGTGTTGCCTCATCTTGGGCTCTAGCTCGTGGTTCCTCGCTAACAGACATCTGTAGAGCTGCTGGTTGGGCGACACCTAATACGTTCATTAGATTTTACAGTGTTCGTATCGAGCCTGTATCCTCTCGTGTTCTTTCCTCACCAGGGAGGACACGGAGCACAGACTCGCAGGTCGGCTTGCAGCCTCCAACTGATGCTTCATAACTGTGTCAGTATGGAAGGCCTGCAGAACAAAAATGCGTAATGGTTTGAATTGTTCTTCCTCCGCTGCCTTGGCAGCCTTTGTTGCGGAGCATTGGCTGTCAGCCTTCACTAGCTGTATCCTCGCGAACCTACGTGTTGGCTCGGGCTCCACATTGTGTCCCATCGGGTTCCTTTGTGAGTATTTTTCCGTGGGGTTAATCCTACCAGCCCACGTTTCCCTTAGCAGAGCACTGCTTTGCTTACACAGCCACGTCTGTCTTTATTTCTTATCGTCCACCATTAGCCCTTAAGAGGGGCGGTGGCTTCCGCAGCGTTCCTATCCCGCTCAGGTAGGGCGCTTCCCAGTCGCTGGCACTTCTGTGGGTTAAAGGAACATCTAGTGCCCGGCCTTTCTGCCCTATCTTATTTCTCCAATTTCCCCGAGGGGATTTTGGAGGATTTTCTGCAGACACTGGAAGAGGTCAGCCCCTAGTGGCGTTTTGGTAGGGATTCCCAATTCGTCGGTCACGACGTGACGTCGTAGTGACCGACTGAAAGGGAACGTCTCGGTTACGGATGTAACCCTCGTTCCCTGAAGGAGGGAACGGAGACGTCACGTCCCGTCGCCACAGGTGCTGCCACCTGCTGTTACGGCCGGTCACACTTTCCGGCTTTCTCAGCGAAAAAGAAGCTAATTTCCCTATTTGCACCTGCTGCTTATATACGCACCTGGCGGGGCGGCGCCAGCATTATGCAAATATCTCAATGCCAAGTTCATTGGCGTTTTAGTAGTATTCGAAGCAGATTGGTCTCTCTAAGCGAGTTCCCAATTCGTCGGTCACGACGTGACGTCTCCGTTCCCTCCTTCAGGGAACGAGGGTTACATCCGTAACCGAGACGTTTCCATCAATGTCAGACTGTACGAGTTTAAAGACTTTTAAAAAGTGGACGCACGCAAACAAAGCGTCCGCAGTTTTACGTCATCGATCGACGACGGCTGGGGCGAACACACGCTAAAGCGAAGGCTAGCAAACCGAAACAACATCTACAAAACTAAAGCACATAATCTAAATATATTTGATATGCTTTGTAGTAATGTTAGCTTACCTGTCCAAAAGGATGAAAGCCAACTCCGGATCCGTTTTTATACCCAAAACAAAGCGGAGGTTTCTCCATAATTCAAATGCCCTGCCAATGTTAATCCGTGTTTTTATTTAAATCCGAAGTTGATCCGATTCACGTTTGGGCTTACGAGCTTCAGCAGATAACTTTTTTTCTTCACAATATGTGGAGTTTGTGTTGGAGTCTGTGTTGTGCTGGGAGCAGGTCATTTCAGTCTGTTATCAGACAGTGTCGTCGCTGTTGAGCGCATAGTCAGGAGACGAGGCGAGAGGCTCGGGAACGCGCATGCGGGTGACGTCTTTGGATTTCGCGCCAAATCCGACCCGGTACTTTCCCATAAAAATTATTAAAAAAAATTTCAGAGGTAATAGCCAAACCTGCAAAGTGGATAATTTTAATGTGAGATTACAACCCATTCGCACACAGGCAATTGAAAAGGGATTCGTTTAAGTAGAAACGTTACGTACAGCATCTTTAAGTATTGCAAGTAGATTATTTTAAAATATACTACTCAAGTACTGAAAGTAAAAGTACAAGTATTGTGTAATGTAGTTATTAAAGAAAACAGTCAAAAGTTTGAATATAATATTGTTTATATTATTTCACATTTTTAAGCTAAAGGACACTCACAATACCTTTGGCTGTTGCAGGAGTACAAGGGCAGGAATGTTCAGATTAATTCAGATTAATTTAACTGATATGGCGATAGAGAATTCAGTATTAATGAAATATTAGTCGATATAAAGGTAAAGGTACAAGGCAGGGGCGGACTGGCCATCTGGCAAACCGGGCAGTTTCCCGGTGGGCCGACGTACTTTTTGTGCCGATACTTCTCATACTATCTTTGTCTTAGCAGCCCAGTTAGTGTCTATTTTTCTAGACAGACCGGCCCACTGACATTTAAGCAGCAGCCCATTGTTTTTTTTTTTTAAACGACATTAAGCTGGGCCAATGACTGACAGTCATCATCCTTTCTTTTCCTAGATAGACACTAGTTTAGTTCAGTTAATGTAGTAAATACTGTAAGTACTGCAAGTAATAATCAGTTTTCAATATTACTGTAAGCAGCACTTGTATTTTGTAATAAGTCAGCAATCCAATGGCAAATTTTTTGCCAATTGCATGAAGCTTATTTTAGGATTCATAAGTGTGGATTATAAAGTTTTATTGCATTAATAAATAGCACGTTCTAGAAGTGTTTGTTGTGTCAACTCTCACTCTTTTCTACCTGCTATTAATTGGGTTTACTGCTTTTATGGAATTGGAGTTGCTATTGCTATACATATTTAAAGGTGTGCAAAGATGGGTGGTATTTGTAATTATACACTGCAAAAAATTATTTTCAAGAAAAAAATTCTTAGTATGTATGTATGTATATATGTATATGTATATATATATATATATATATATATATTTAAGCAATAAGGTACGAGAGGCTGTGCTGTATCGTGAATAAGTAAGGGCTGAAGGGCGTTGTTAGGCACGATGCGAAGCGCAGTGCCTGCAACCCCTTCAGCCGTTACTTATTCACGATACAGCACTTGCCTCGAGTACCTTTTTGCTTTTATAAAACGTTTACCACACAATATTAAAGTAAAAAAATTTGGGTAAAACTGAATAAAGCACAGCTATTGACCAATCAGAATCAAGGATTGGAACTAATCGTTTTATACATATACACATGAATATATACACTCACCGGCCACTTTATTAGGTACACCTTACTAGTACCGGGTTGGACTCCCTTTTGCCTTTAGAACTGCCTTAATACTTCATGGCATTGATTCAACAAGGTACTGGAAATATTCCTCAGATATTTTGGTCCATATTGACATGATAACATCACGCAGTTGCTGCAGATTTGTCGGCTGCACATCCAGGGCACGAAGCTCCCATTCCACCACATCCCAAAGATGCTCCATTGGGGTGAGATCTGGTGACTGTGGAGGCCATTTATGACATGGCGAGATATCCTGCTGGAAGTATCCATCAGAGGATGGGTACACTGTGGTCATAAAGGAATGAACATGGTCAGAAACAATACACAATGCTCAATTGGTACTAATGGGCCCAAAGTGTGCCAAGAAAATATCCCTCACACCATTACACCACCACCAGCAGCCGGAACCATTGATACAAGGCAGGATGGATCCATGCTTTCATGTTGTTGATGCAAAATTCTGACTCTACCATCTGAATGTTGCAGCAGAAATCAAGACTCATCAGACCAGGCAACGTTTTTCCAACTTCTACTGTACAATTTTGGTGAGCCTGTGCGAATTGTAGCCTCAGCTTCCTGTTCTTAGCTGTCAGGAGTGGCACCTGGTGTGGTCTTCTGCTGCTGTAGCCCATCCGCCTCAAGGTTCGGCGTGTTCTGTGTTCAGAGATGCTCTTCTGCATACCTCGGATGTAACGAGTGGTTATTTGAGTTACTGTTGCCTTTCTATCAGCTCGAACCAGGCTGGCCATTCTCCTCTGACCTCTGGCAGCAACAAGGCATTTGCCCCCACAGAACTGCCGCTCACTGGATATTTTCTCCTTTTATGACCATTCTCTCTAAACCCTAGAGATGGTTGTGCGTGAAAATCCCAGTAGATCAGCAGTTTCTGAAATACTCAGACCAGCCTGTTTGGCACCAACAACCATGCCATCTTCAAAATCACTTAAAACACCTTTCTTCCCCATTCTGACGCTCGGTTTGAACTTCAGCAGATCGTCTTGACCATGTCTACATGCCTAAATGCATTGAGTTGCTGCCATGTGATTGGCTGATTAGAAATTTGCATTAACGCGCAGTTGGACAGGTGTATCTAATAAAGTGACCAGTGAGTGTATATATATATATATATATATATATATATATATATATATATATACATTAGCATCAATGTTCCCTCTAATTTTTTTCAGCACTGAGCAAATTATTTTTTTTCTGAGCACACATTTCAGTACTGTGAGGAATTCGCAACCACACGACCTGCCGAAAATGAACACGAGCCTGCGTTAACCATAGGAGATTCAAAGAGATGACAATGTAGCGTGTAACGGGGTTTAGTGTATACACACATAATGTTCAATGTGGGCCTGTGTATAAATCCCAATACATGTAATTAACAGTCTCTTTGAATTTACCAGGTACCTGGGTTTAGCAGATTGAACCGTTCACCTCAAGCTGAAAATCAGTTCTCATATACTACAGTGCAAATAAATAAATAAATAAATAAAATACTTGTAAAAGTGTAACACTGTTTCATTTTGTTTGTAATCCAAATTCATGATTCACTTAAATGACTCAGTTGAATTCATGAATCAATTGATTCGGTTCAAAGGACCGTTTGTTCCTTTATATAGTTCAAATAGTTCAGTTCAAAGTCAGTGTCCTTTAAAGAAAATCCAAGAAAATACGGAAAATGAAGTTTCAGCGAATTCACGTGCTAGTAGTTGTCCGAAACAAAAAGGAAAAATATCCTCCTACCAGTTCTGATGAATTCAAAGCACAGCTCTGGTTGGCCCTTTTTTTTGTATACACCTTTCACTTAATTGTCTCGCGTGTCCAAGATGGAGCAGGAGAACTTTACAGATGTTCGCAATTCTCACAAAAAACCCAGCCTTGTAAAAACACAAGGCAGAACAGTAATTAATCTTCAGTTCAACAGATTTATCAATAAGCATCATGTAAACATTTCAAATAACAACCTAACTCAGGGTTTCAACACTTATTGAACATATTGACACTTAAAATTTTATTTTTTAATCACATTTACGTTACTTGACTGTTAACTTTCAAATGTAAATAGCTTCAGCTCGTTCGTTATATACAAACGGCCAATGTAAACAAACTAATAAAACTCATAGTTTGCTGCCAAATTTGCAACACTTATGCCACAATGTCAAGTTAATATTTAGAATATAACTCACCAAAGCATACATTTTAACTTCTTATTTAAAAGAAGAAGTTCATTCGCAGTGTTTTGATGCTCTGTGATTCTGCATCTGCCTCCGTTCTAATTCTCTATTTTGCTCTCTCCTCACTCTAGCGACAGCTTTTGCAAGTTATCGCATCACTTCAGGAATCCAATAATTTGTTTTAAATCACTGTTTTGAATCTGAACTTTTTCCTCTTAATAAATATTTTAGTTTCTTGAGATCGACCCGTGCAGCTGCTCATCTGGCTCGCTCTCACTCTGTGGTGCTCGTGCGTGCTCACTGGCAGCGTCACCTGTGTGAACTGAATGCGCTGCTACCATTGGCTCATAAAAGTGTCTGTCACCGTAGCAAGATCAGCGATTGGTTGAAAGTTTCTTCTCCTTCTAGAACACTCGCCTTCTCTCTCTCTTAATTCTTTTACAACAGCAAATGCATCAATGTTTATGTGCGGTCTGAAAAATGTGCGCGGTCTGACAAATCTATTGCGCGGCCACTTTGGCTGGCCTGCGCGGCCGCGCACGCGCGCAGCTTAGAGGGAACATTGATTAGCATACTGAGCATATAATAAGATGAGTGCCATAGATGAGTGGCTATATACTTTTATCTTTTACATGTTTATCGTCTTTTATCTACTTTTCCTGACCTGGGTACCTAAAATCTGAGACCTCTCTCTTTCTCTCTCTTTCTCTCTCTCTCTCTCTCTCTCTCTCTCTCTCTCTCTCTCTCTATCTAAAAATAATGATTTAATAACTCCATAACCACGAATCAATCAATCAGAGTGCAGCTGCTCAATACAACCTTTATTTAATTAGAGTTTATCAAACATATTATCACAATATTTGAAATGCAATGTAACATTTCAAACCGTTTGTTTTGTTGTTTTGTTAATTAACTTAAACTTGGCCACTTATTTCTCAGTTACCTATCTAATCGTGCTACACTTTTGCAAGAGGGTACAACAATTCTGCCAGAACAACAATTTACCCATAATACACTGCAGCAGCATCAGCCAATGAGATGCAAGTCTGTATTGGTTTTATTAAACTGTTACTTTTACGCAACAATGTTATATTGTTATATAAATAAAAATGTCAAAAGATACTTCAATACTTAGTACTATACAAAATATGCTGTTCCAAATTATTGTTGTAGTTGTAGTTCTCATACAATATTGGTAGGAAGAATTATCTTTCTAAAGACAAAAAAGTGTGCATTATCTTAAAAAAGCAAATTATTTCCTATACCAATTTTTATTTGGTGGACCTAAACAGAAATCATTACCTTTACAAGATTCATGAGTGACTCACAGTATAGAAAGATTTGACTATATAAAGGCTTTTTACATTTTTTTTTTTAGGAAAATATTATGAAAAGACAGCAATAAAAAGCCACAATTAAGAAGCAAACATGTATTTAAACCTGCTGGTGTCTCTGGAATCCCAAGAACCCCTTTATACAGCATCCTTCAGTGCATAAAGCTGTATTTTTACCCCTCCCCCAAATCAAAACTTGCAAAAATGAAACATTTGTTGTGAGCTCAGAATACAAGAAGACTATTTTCAAACAGTTTTATTTATTGACATGCCATAATACACAGAATAATGTAGATGAATGTTATTCTGGATGGATGGTGAATAGCCACTATGTTCAAACAAGACTGTAACATTAGGGAGAGGTGGCAGAGTAATGATTTGGACTGGAATATTGGGAAGTAAGATGGTAGGTCCCTTTAGGGTCTCTGATGGTGTCAAAAGGACATCTAGAACAGGGGTTCCCAACCTTTTTTTTGCCAGGGACCAGCATATTCGTAAAAAATTTCCAGGGACCAGTTGTCAATTTGAATGCCTCAATTTTAAGATGCATCGTTTGAAACATATCACTGTGTAAAAACAGTAACAGCCTATCATTTAATTGCATATAATGAGGCTACTTGTATGAATATACCAATCTTTTTAAACTTTCAGACCGGTTCACAAAATGTTTCCCTTTTCTCCCATACAATTAGGTCTAAAAGCAACTTACACAGCACTCAGTCACTAGCAGGTGGCAGTAATGGCAAATTGTATGTAAATACCAGTCCATTTTACCTGTCAAATCTCTCCAGAACCACCAAAGACAATCACTTTACCAGCAGCAACTTAGTGTTTTCACTTACCAACAGGTGACAACAAAGACTAATTGTATGAAAATAAGAGCCAGTTTCAACAGTCAGACAGTTTTAGAATACAATATCAACACACAGTAATTTCTGTTCAGCCAATAATTTTTAAAAGTATTAAATTAGAGATTAAGCTTTAACCTTCAACAAAAAAATAACAGAGCAGTTTTTGTTTATTTTGTGTAGGCCTATCTCTTTATCTGATTTATCTCATGATAGGATGCATTTGGTTAAAAATTAATGTAGTAAAGTGCAGCCTGGTGATCCGCAGCTTCAGCGCGCGAATCTTAAATGGCACTGCACGACAAATGACTACTGGGACTGTCCTATTAAATATCATTATAAAAAGAACAATATTGTAATAAAACATTGTGAATTATTTTGGTGTTGGCGCGACGCGTTGTTCCAGGAAGAGCACGTCCACAACATGAGCATTCTGAATGTTCTGAGAGTTCGAATTCACTTGTGCATTCTCTTGATGTTGTGCAGATATAATTTGTAATGTTATGTTTATTTTGTATATATCTGATTAATATTATCTATGTCAGGATACGTTTCTTTGCGTTAAAAAAGCGCTAGCAATGCTCCAGTTTAATGGTATCTATTTAACACATGGACCTCAAACAACATTGCACAGCTAATAATAACGATGAAAACACTATTTTATTACTAAATTGTTGTGAATTTATTGATATTTGTTATTTTCAAAAACTAAACCAAACCAAACTGTGGGGTACTAGAGAAACCCCGGAGAGAGACGCAAGAGAGAGACGCAAGAGAGTGGCAACACTGTTGTCGGAGCTCCGTCGAGATCATCATCTAAATCCTATTTTTCTACTATCTTGTTCCTATCTATATAATATAACTCACTAGTTCATCTTAGGAATACCTTACCGTGACGATTATTCAACAGTATCAATAACTGAAACGATTTATCGCTGGTAAACACCCAGTATTAGCATATAGCCCGCTAGCGTAAACAAACGGGGAAACGCTGCTCCGTGCATTGGAGCTCCGTCGAGTTCATCATCTAAATCCTATTTTCTTACTATCTCGTTCCTATCTATATAATATAACGTACAAATTTATCTTAGGAATACTTTACCGTGACGATTATTGAACAGTATTAATAAGTAAAACGATCTGTCACTAGTAAACACCTAGTGTTAGCATATAGCCCGCTAGCACTCGCTCACTGTCTGTTTACTGTAAATCTGCCTTCCTTTTCAGTCTAATGGCGGACACATCCGATAATTGTTTTTGAGGCCTTTCCTCACCAGAGCGGGAAGCTGTGGAGGAGTTGTTGCCCGGCATTCGCACCAGGCGGTACAGCGTGCCCCACATCACCCTGGCTCCAGGCACCCGGAGACGACCGAGGCATGCAACGAGCGAGCACCCATCTCGATGCAGCTTCACGGACCGCGTTCGGGCGAACGGAGACGCTATCGCAAAGCATGAAAACGGTAAGACTCCGCTTGTCATTGTAACCTGCACTACTTGCCACATGTACAGTTTAGCTTCTTCCGTCAGCACAGAGGGGTTTACATGTGTTAAATGTATTGAAGTAGTAAGGCTAACGGAGAAGGTTGCAGAACTAGAAACGCACATCCGAACGCTCGTTGAGGACAGTAAAACCGCTAATGTTAATGTTTCAAACACTGTTTCGGGTGTATACCGGGAGCCAGATCGTCAGACATTAGATCCAAACTTAAAGTGCTGGCTAATGCTAAGCGTAAGTTTTCAAAAATTGTTATTCATGCCGGCGCAAATGACACCAGACTCCGCCAGTCGGAGATCACCAAAGATACTATTAAAGAGGTGTGTGAAATTGCAAAAACAATGTCAGATAATATAATATGCTCTGGTCCCCTCCCCGCCTACCAGGGTGATGAAACTTATAGCAGATTAGTGTCTCTTCACCACTGGTTGTCAAAATGGTGCCCTCAGCATAACGTAGGGTTTATAGACAATTGGAAGCACTTCAGGGGGAGACCTGACCTGCTAAAGAGAGATGGCCTTTATCCGTCATCGGAAGGAAATGCTATACTCTCTAGAAATCTGACCAATACTCTTAATTCTAATACAGTCTGACTACCCAGGGCCCAGGTCAGGAAACAGATAGATCGGCCTACCCGTCCATCTGTAAGCTGCTCTGACATGTCAAGATCACATATATCCCAGAACTTAGAGTCTATCTTACCAGAGTATCAACACATTTCAACTGTGTGCGTTCCTCGAACAAACGAATACAGAGCACCGTTTACCTCGTCTCGTACAAATCTTACTAACATAAAATTAGAAAACAATACGTTTACAGATGAACCTTGAATGTTAAAATTCGGCCTTCTTAACATTAGATCGCTTACCAATAAAGAACCCATTGTCAATGAAGTAATTACTGACCAAAACTTAGATGCACTCTCTTTAACAGAAACCTGGCTTAAAGCAGACGATTACATTAGTTTAAACGAATCCACCCCACAAGACTACTATTATAAACATGAACCGCGATTACAGAGCTGCCAACTTCTGAGTTCAGCTTGGAGTGAGATTTTTTTTTGGGGGGGGGGGGGGTTGTGGTAATAATTTTTTATATAAGTCCTAACCATTTGCCAATTGATAATAGTGTGGATTTTAGCTATTTCTGTGTTAAATAGTTGGAAAAGACTGCGTTAAAATGGTTCAATACAAATCGAATCATATTTTAGAAATTAAATTGAAATAAAAGCTTTTACTGAGTTTAAATGCCTGAGATTAGAGTCTTCTTTACTATTGTTTTATACACTTATGCTTTCCTTCTGATAAAAGTGCCAAAAAAGTTCTTAAAATCTAATGAATACTGGTCTCTGTAAAATGTATAACTGCAGATGACAGCAGCTTTGATTCAGTTTATCCAGTGAGAAAGAGAAGCGTAAAGTGATGATTTGTGATTGGTAATAGAGGGACTGTCACAATCAAATAAACCAAATGAGTAGTTTATATTAAACTAAAGCAAGAGATAATGTGTACGTCAAGACCATATAATTATATTTCGTATATATTATTGTTTATAGATGTCAATTATAAATTGACCTTTTTCTCTTTTATTAAAACCTGTCACCGCAAACATCACGCAGGCTTGTACTGCTTGCAAACATACACACGTGACGCGAGTGATGGTTGATTAAAATTGCTGTTTTCTGAGGGTATCTGCGTGCGTGAAATCCGGGCAATTCTCTGCTTTTCATCCAGACCTTGACGCTTTGTGTGTTCGACTGGTGCGGAGCTGACTGATCGGCGTATGACATCAGAGTCACGCGATAGCAAAGGTAAAGGCGGACCCTTTTGTAACATTTCGACTTGCTCTCGCGGTACTCTGATGTCCTCGCTGCCGAACTTCCTGCGCAGCGCCACATAAAGTGAAATGCTCTTTGACTCTTTGCAGCAAAGTACCAGCACCATGAGAAGTGGTGGCACATAAGACAGTGAAGGTACGCTAAAATATAAAAGTGTCAATACTGTGAGCACTGCTTTAGCTACTTACATCGTGCGTTGCTCTTTCACCATCGCGCAGCCGCGCACTCGCTCTCTGTAGTTTGTAGCTGGCGCTTCGGCATTTGTAGACAATAACTCCACCTTCTTTGATTTGATTCGCCTTCGCATCATTTTGACTTTGACGAGCGCTTAATGCTGTTTGAGGCACGCCAGATAGAGATAGGCGTTTTACAGTATTTACAGTTAGGTATTTTTATAAAATTATTTAATGTCTTTTATTAAACTCAATGGGAATCTAAATGGTGGGCACGAGCCTGCGTGAGAAAATGGATGTGTGGCGTGAGAGCGTGAGAATGGGGTCAATTGCGTGAGTCTCACGGCGAATGCGTGAGAGTTGGCAGCTATGCGATTAAAGGGGAGAGGGGGTGGTGTAGCTACAATATACAACAACATTTTTAAAGTTAACCAAAAATCTGAACTAAAATTTAATTCATTTGAAATAATGCTATTAAATATGGAAATAACTGATCGTAACCATAAACAGCTCTATTTTGTCCTTGCTACAATCTATAGACCTCCGGGCCATCATGCAGATTTTCTTAAAGAAATATCAAATTTCCTGTCTGACCTCGTAGTCACTGTAGATAAAGCTCTTATCGTTGGTGACTTTAATATACACGTTGATAACCCAACAGATACATTAGGATTAGCGTTTATAGATATTCTAAATTCTCTCGATATTAGACAAAACGTGACAGGGCCCACGCATAGTCGTAGGCACACATTAGACTTAATTCTGTCACTCGGGCTCAATATTAATGAAATCGAGATATCACCTCAGAGCGATGCAGTTTCAGACCATTGCCTTGTCTTATACACGGTACTTCTAGATAGGATCACTCGATCCACAATATGCTACCGACTAGCCAGAACAATAATTTCTACCACTAAAGATAGCTTTATTAGCACTCTTCCAGACCTGTCTCAAATGAAACATGTAGCAGATAATCCTGAAGATCTAGATATTGTAATAGAAAACCTGAACAGTATTTGTTCTAACACATTGGATGCCGTAGCTCCAATTCGAAAAAAGAGAATCAAAGAAAAAACGCCAGCTCCATGGTACGACCATCATACCGCAGCCCTTAAAAAGGCTGCTAGAAAAATGGAAAGAAACTATAGAAGCACAAAGTTAGAGGTATGGCGTGCAGCATGGAAAGAGAGTGTTAAACACTACAGACAGGCTATAAAAATTGCCAGATCTACGTATCTCAGTAATCTTATTAAAGAAAATCATAATAACCCTCGCTTCCTCTTTAGCACAGTTGCGAAACTGAGTAGAAATAAAGAACAAACAGAACCCACTAATAAACTCCCACACAATAGTAACGACTTCATGAACTTCTTTACTAAAAAAATTATGATTATCAGGGAAAACATTGTAGCAGCCCAAGCAGCCACCACTCTACCCAGTAATATATTTAACGCTAGCTTACCATACGAACATCTTGAGTCATTTAAACCTACTACAATAGAAGAGCTATCTAAATTAGTAGCGTCATCCAAATCATCATCCTGTATATTAGACCCTGTTCCCACAAAATTACTCAAAGAGGTATTCCCTATAGTGTCTAACCCAGTACTAAATGTATTTAACTCATCACTAGAATTAGGCTACGTTCCAACAGCTTTCAAACTAGCAGTTATTAGACCGCTCATTAAAAAAACCAAACCTTGACCAGGGAGATCTAAATAACTTTAGATCAATCTCAAATATCCCTTTTCTTTCCAAAATATTAGAAAAAAAGGGGTGGCAAGCCAGCTACATACATTCTTAGCAAATAATAGTACGTATGAACAGTTCCAATCAGGATTCAGGCCCCACCATAGCACAGAGACAGCGCTGCTTAGAGTTACAAATGACCTTCTCCTAACATCCGATCGTGGCGAAATATCACTCCTTATATTATTAGACCTTAGTACAGCCTTTGACACAATAGATCACAAAATCTTACTTAATAGGCTAGAAAACGTCTCGGTTACGGATGTAACCCTCGTTCCCTGAAGGAGGGAACGGAGACGTCACGTCGTGACCGACGAATTGGGAACTCGCTTAGAGAGACCAATCTGCTTCGAATACTACTAAAACGCCAATGAACTTGGCATTGAGATATTTGCATAATGCTGGCGCCGCCCCGCCAGGTGCGTATATAAGCAGCAGGTGCAAATAGGGAAATTAGCTTATTTTTCGCTGAGAAAGCCGGAAAGTGTGACCGGCCGTAACAGCAGGTGGCAGCACCTGTGGCAGCACCTGTGGCGACGGGACGTGACGCGACGGGACGTGACCCTTTCAGTCGGTCACTACGACGTCACGTTGTGACCGACGAATTGGGAATCCCTACCAAAACGCCACTAGGGGCTGACCTCTTCCAGTGTCTGCAGAAAAACCCTCCAAATCCCCTTAGGGAATGGAGAAATTGGATAGGGCAGAAAGGCCGGGCACTAGATGTTCCTTTAACCCCACAGAAGTGCCAGCGACTGGGAAGTGCCCTACCTGAGCGGGATAGGAACGCTGCGGAAGCCACCGCCCCTCTTAAGGGCTAATGGTGGACGATAAAAATAAAGACAGCCGTGGCTGTGTAAGCAAAGCAGTGCTCTGCTAAGGGAAACGTGGGCTGGTAGGTTTAACCCCACGGAAAAATACTCACAAAGGAACCCGGTGGGACACAATGTGGAGCCCGAGCCAGACACGTAGGTTCGCGAGGATACAGCTAGTGAAAGGCTGACAGCCAATTCTCCGCAACAAAGGCTGCCAAGGCAAGGAGGAAGAACAATTCAAACCATTACGTATTTTTGCTCTGAAGGCCTTCCATACTGACACAGTTATGAAGCATCAGTTGGAGGCTGCAAGCCGACCTGCGAGACTGCTCTCCGTGCTCCCCCTGGTGAGGAAAGAACACGAGAGGATACAGGCTCGATACGAACACTGTAGAATCTAATGAACGTATTAGGTGTCACCCAACCAGCAGCTCTACAGATGTCTGTTAGTGAGGAACCAAGAGCGAGAGCCCAAGATGAGGCAACACTCCGCGTGGAGTGCGCTCTCAAATTAAAGGGGCAAGGAATACCCTGAAGATTATAAGCCAGGGCGATAGTATCAACTATCCAATGAGACATCCTCTGCTTGGTGACAGCCTTCCCTTTCTGCTGGCCACCATAACAAACAAAGAGCTGGTCTGAGGTCCTGAGGCTTTGCGCGCGGTCCACGTAGAATCGCAGTGCGCGTACGGGGCACAACAAAGCCATGGTTGGGTCTGCCTCCTCCGGGGGCAGCGCTTGCAAGCTCACCACCTGATCTCTGAAGGGAGTGGTGGGAAC
This sequence comes from Misgurnus mizolepis, assembly GCA_025389145.1. Classification (NCBI taxonomy): domain Eukaryota; kingdom Metazoa; phylum Chordata; class Actinopteri; order Cypriniformes; family Cobitidae; genus Misgurnus; species Misgurnus mizolepis. The sequence goes on along the minus strand of JAIFKI010000010.1, from coordinate 40,820,094 downwards.
TTTGGGCACGTAGCCTGGTCTGGGTCTCAGTGAGACAGCAGGACCAAACTAAAAGCACGAATCGTCAACAGAGAATGCATGTAAATCCCCTACTCTCTTCACTGAGGCCAATGCTAGCAGGGTCAGAGCTTTCATTGACAAAAGCTTCAGACTCGCAGACTGCAAAGGCTCGAACGGGGGGGCCTGAAGGGCTTTCAGCACCATGGACAGGTCCCAGGGAGGAATAGAAGGAGGGCGCGAGGGGTTTAGCCTACGAGCGCCTCTTAAAAATCTAATAACCAAATCATGCTGGCCAACTGATCTGCCGTTGATAAGTGAGTGATGAGCAGAAATAGCAGCAATATCAACTTTAATGGTGGAGGGTGACAGCCTACCGTCTAACCTATGTTGAAGATATAAAAGCACGATGTTAATAGGGCATTCTCTGGGGTCCTCGCGTTGCGAAGAGCACCAGGTGACGAAAAGGTTCCATTTAAACGCGTAAGCCCGTTTGTGGACAGAGCTTGTGCCGCGTCGATTGTGTTAGATACCGCTTGTGGTAAATCACCTAAACCTTGGGCGCGCTCAACGACCACACATGGAGATCCCACAGGTCGGGGCGCGGGTGCCATAATGTGCCCCCTCCTTGAGAAAGAAGGTCCTTCCTCAGGGGAATCCGCCAGGGAGGGGCTGTCGCGAGGAGCATTAGTTCTGGAAACCAATTCCTGCTCGTCCAGTATGGGGCGATCAGTAAAAGGCTCTCCCGTCCTGCCTGACTTTGCACAGTGTCTGTGCGATTAAGCTCACTGGGGGGAATGCGTATTTGCGCATCCCCCGAGGCCAGCTGTGTGCCAACGCGTCCACGCCGAGGCTGCCCTCGGTTAGTGAATAAAATAGGCGACAGTGGGTATCGTCCGGCGACGCAAACAGATCTATCTGCGCACGACCAAACTTCTTCCGAATTAGCTGGACCGTCTGGGGGTGGAGTCGCCATTCGCCGGGGCGCGCAGCTCGAGAAAGCGCGTCCGCCGCTGTATTGAGCGAGCCCGGAATATGAATGGCACGAAGGGACCTCAGATGCTTCTGACTCCAAAGGAGGAGATGACGAGCGAGATGCGACAGGTGACGGGAGCGCAAACCGCCTTGACGGTTGATATACGCAACGGTCGCAGTGTTGTCGGTGCGTACTAGTACATCCTTCCCTCGCAGCTCCGTAGCGAAGCGTACGAGTCCCAGATATACTGCCCACAACTCTCGGCAATTGATATGCCAGTGCAACTGGGGTGCTGTCCACACCCCTGAAGCTGTAAGCTCATCGTACGTGGCACCCCAGCCCGTGTCGGACGCATCTGTGTGTACAACAGCATGCCGAGAGATCTGTCTCATGGACACACCGGACCTGAGAAACGCGGGGTCCGACCACGGGGGGAATGTTAGGCGACACGCAGGTGTAATAGCTACACGATGGATGCCGGCGCGCCACGCTCTCGTCGGGACTCGATCGTGAAGCCAACGTAGAAGCGTTCTAATATGGAGCAGTCCGAGCGGTGTCACGGCCGCTGCTGCAGCCATATGCCCCAGGAGCTTCTGAAATTGTTTCAGCGGGACCCAGAGATGGGGACTCGAGTTTGAGACTCGGACTCGAGTGCGACTTAAGTCGCACACACAGTGACTTCAGACTCGACTTGAGACTCAACCCTCAAACACTTCAGACTCGACTCGGACTCGAGCCGCGCGACTCGTGAACAATGTTTATTTTTAGAAAACGTCTGATGAGCTCGCTGTCATACCCCTCCCTCCGTTACCTACAACCTGCCCACAACGTCACACGTGACGTATCTGCTCCGCGCGCGCGGCCGCGAACATACATGTCGACTGCACCGGCTGCTGCTGTGCCATTCATCTGAAGCTTTGGGTAGTGCTGTGAAGGATCCGCGGTTCGGCTTATCATTAACGTGTTTCTAAGGCTTGCAATTGTTTAAATGGTTAAACAATTTAACCGCAAAAAGGTGCTCAAGTGAGCAGATTTCTGTACGCATATGCATTTAAATGTGTCCGGTCCAGCTCCAGTCAGGTCCAGAGTTGCGCTACTTTGTGTCATACTGTAGTGTAGTCCATTAACATACATTTGCTGAATAGACCAATGAAAAACAATGTAACATTTTTATATGAAGCGACTGCTGCATCTTCTTCCTGAAGCGCTGTTTGGAATTCACACTCTGCCTGTGTTTGAGCACGCGTTTAAGTGCCCTCAGTAGTGCACATACAGAGAGAAGTGTTTCAAAAGTTAAGCCAAAATAAAATCTTTCTTTTCTTGACAGGGCACATACAGTACACACAAAATGATCTCACAGTATTCTTTTTCTAATAAAAACATTTTTGTTTATGTCTTAAGAAATCAGTCAGAAACCAGTCTGGGCTTTTTTGTTCTTAATAAAGAGACAGTAACCTAAATTAACCTACTTAAGTCTGTGTCATTTATGTTAATCAAACAACCCAAGACAAACAGAAAATCCCTTCTATTGCTCAAAAATAATAATAATAATATTTCATTTGTACAATAAAGACAATGTTATTATCCATTTAATTTAATTTCTGTACCTAATGCTAATTTTAGACCTTACTTAATGTGCAACTTTGTTCTTTTTATAAATGTTTATAATTTCTTTATTTGTTATTAGAGTTTTACTTGTTACAACAAGACTTGAGACTTGACTTGGACTCGAGCTCAAAGACTTCAGACTTGACTCGGACTCGAGCTCAGAGACTTCAGACTTGACTCGGACTCGAGCTCAGAGACTTGTGAGCATCTCTGGCGGGACCGCATTCTTCCCTCGAAATGAACCGAGGCAAGTCAGAATTGACTGGACGCGCTCTTCTGTCAAATTTGCCGATAAATCGATCGAGTCCAGTTCCATACCGAGAAAAGAGATCCTCTGCGTGGGGCAGAGTTTGCTCTTTTCCCAGTTGACCCGAAGACCCAAACGGGCGAGATGCCGAAGCGTTAAATCTCTGTGCTCGCAAAGCGTCTGCCGAGAATGCGCTATTATAAGCCAATCGTCGAGGTAAGCCAATATGCGAACACCGCTCTCTCTGAGGGGTTTTAACGCCGCCTCCACTACTTTCGTGAACACACGGGGAGAGAGAGACAGCCCGAACGGTAAAACTTTGTACTGGTATGCCCGGCCCTCGAATGCAAACCGGAGAAACGGTCTGTGACGAGGGAGAATGGACACATGGAAGTACGCGTCTTTCAGGTCTATTGCCGCAAACCAATCTTGGGGTCCGCCAGACATAGCCATAAGTGGCGTTCCTGGACCACCATTGTGGACATGGCACGACCAATCGCCTGCGCTGTCACCTTCGTCGCACGAAGAGCCAGATCAGTGGCAGCCCGGAGCTCCGAAAGGACAGGCGAGTCGTGTCCTCCCTCGTGCAGATCCCTCAAGGCCTTCGCTTGGTGAACCTGCAGCAACGCCATTGCGTGCAGGGCTGAAGCCGCCTCTCCACATGCCTGGTGGGCAGCGCCCGTTAAACCGGATGACTGTCTGCAAGCACGAGAGGGGAGGGTTGGGCGGTCCTTCCAGGAGGGAGCGGTGGCCGGACACAGTTGCATTGCGACCGCACGCTTCAACTTCAACTTCAGCTTTATTTATATAGCACATTTCTTAACAGCCACATGGCTGACCAAAGTGCTTTACAGTGCATCTGACACACACACACATAGACACAGTAATAAGAATAATAGCAGCAAGGATAAAAAAATAAAAGTAGATAGACTGTTAAAAAAAACACAGACAGAAAAATATAATAAAATACACAATTTAAAAAGAAATAATAGACCATAAAATGAACAGACATGAACCCCTGGGTAATCATAAAAAAGCTAGAGAGAAAAGATGGGTCTTTAACCGGGACTTGAAACTAGAGACGGTGGGTGCCATCCTAATTTCTAAAGGCAGAGAGTTCCATAAGCGCGGGCCAGCCACAGAAAAGGCACGCTCTCCTCTGCGCTTTAGCCGTACACGAGGGACCACTAGCATTGCCTGGTCAGAAGAACGAAGATGTCTACTAGGGGTGTAGAGATGAAGAAGTTCAGATAAATATAGGGGAGCCGTATTATGAAGAGACTTATAGACAAAAAGTAGAATCTTAAAATCAATTCTTTGAGAGATCGGCAGCCAGTGTAAAGATTTGAGAATTGGAGTGATGTGTTCATATTTACGAGAACTAGACAGAAATCTGGCAGCAGCATTTTGAACTAGCTGGAGACGCCTGACCTGAGTTTTTGATATACCACAGTATAAGGAGTTGCAGTAATCTAGGCGAGAGGTTACAAATGCATGTACCGCCATTTCTAGAGTCTTATGGGTGAGAAAGTGTTTAATTTTGGAGAGAAGCCTTAGTTGATAAAAGCTAGCCCCAATTACTGAGGAGATATGTTTGTCAAATTTTAAGTGCTGATCAATAAAGATGCCAAGATTCTGCACTTGTGAAGATTTAAAAACAGATAAACTCTCTAAATTGATGCTTGCGGACCAGGGTTTCTCATTTGGGTTGAACACTACTACCTCCGTTTTGTCGTCATTTAAAAATAGAAAATTTTGCGCCAGCCATAATTTGACCTCTTCCAAGCATAGTAGAAGAGAAGAAATTGCTGTCAGGTTATTTTTCTTAATTGGCAAGTAGATTTGGGTGTCGTCCGCATAGAAATGAAAGGAAACACCATGTTTCCGGAAAATCGAGCCCAGGGGTAGCATATACAATGAGAATAAAGAAGGAGCTAAAACAGAGCCCTGTGGAAGGCCACAAGACAGTGAGGCAGGAGAGGAGGAAAAGTTACCAAGTTTCACTATGAACTTTCTGTCAGTTAGGTATGACTGAAACCATCTTAACACATTTTCTTTTAGACCTACCCAGGACTCAAGCCTTGATAATAAAAGGGAGTGGTCTATGGTATCAAATGCAGCTGATAAATCAAGAAGAATAAGAATTACAGAATCTCCAGAGTCAGTAGAAAGATAGATGTCATTTAAAACTCGCAACAGGGCAGTCTCAGTACTGTGAGCAGATTTAAAGCCTGATTGAAAAACCTCATAAATACAATTTTCATTCAAAAAACATTGAAGTTGGTTTAACACAATTTTCTCCAAACTTTTTGAGAAAAAAAGGCAAGACAGAGATTGGACGAAAGTTTTTTTGAATGGAAGGGTCCAGTGAAGGCTTCTTGAGTAAAGGGGTAACAGTTGCAATTTTGAAGTTGGCAGGAACTGAGCCCGTTTGCAGGCACTTGTTGATCAAGGATAGCAAGCCTGGACCCAGTGAATGGAAAATCAGTTTTAAAAATTTGGGGTGAATTATGTCACTTGGACTAATAGAGGGTTTGAGCTTGTCAATCACCTCCTTAAGTTGGTGGAGGTTGATGAGCTCAAAAGCTCTAAAAGATGCAGAGGCTTTTGGCGTGATTGGGGAGGAAATAGGAACTGTAATGGGGGGAGCATTCAATCTTAGTTTAGTGATTTTGTCACTAAAAAATCTCGAGAAGCCCTCACAGACAGCAACAGAGGCAGTAGTCACAGATTTAACAGAGGGATTTGTCACAGATTTAATAATAGAGAATAGAATCATAGGTTTAGAGTGGTTTCTTTCAATTAAATCAGAGAAATAAGCAGCTTTCACAGATTTAGCTAAATTCTGATAAGATGTAAGAGAGTCTCTGAATATCTGAAGAGAAACATGTAACCTGTCCTTTTTCCATTTACGTTCTGCTTGCCTGCAGATTTGTCTTTGGAGGCGAGTCTCAGCGTTTTGCCAAACTTCAGTTTTTATTTTTTTCTTGCGAGGTTTGAGGGGAACAGTTGCATTTGCAGTCTCAAGCCAGGCAGAATTTAAGAGGCTAAGATGATGGTCAGCATCCAAGTCAGGTAACGGCTGCTCCAAGAGCAACTCAGAGAAGCAATTGGCAAAATACGAGTTAAAATTATTGGTAAACTGTGGTGAATAAAAACGAGACAAGCTTTCAGACGTATTAGAAACGTGAGAGATGACTGGTAGAGACAGGGAGAATATTATAGGTCTATGATCAGAAATCATAGTGTCAGAGAGCACAATATCAGTCACATCAAGTCCATATGATAGAATCAGATCAAGCGTATGACCCTGAATATGGGTGGGGTCACTGATCCACTGAGATAGGTTAAACGTTTCAAGCAGGTTTAAAAAGTCATGTGATAGGGGGATAGACGGACAGCAAACATGCACGTTAAAATCGCCCATCAATAAAAAGCGATCATAGCTCATAGCAATATTTCCAATTAGTTCAGTGAGATGCTGTATAAAGTCCGTGGTCGAATGTGGAGGGCGATAAATCACCCCTAAGCACACCGGACCATTCCAGTCTAAATGAAGAATCTGGACTTCAAAGCTGGTAAATGTCATAGTTGAACTTAGACGACAGCGTTCAGATAGAGAGTTCTTTAAAATGGTAACTATACCCCCTCCGCGTCCACTCCGACGAGGCGTGTTAAAAAATGTACAATCCGTGGGGACAAGATCAGCAAATGGTGTTAAATCCCCAACCTTTATCCAGGATTCTGTGACGAACATAAAATCCAAGTTATGGGAAGAGTAGAAGTCATTTAGTAGAAAGGTCTTATTTACCAGCGAACGGGCATTTAATAATGCCATCTTCGGTGATGAGATGATAACAGGTGAGGAGGACGCTCTTTCCAGCTCGCGCAAATTGTTGTGTTTAACACCTCGACCCCAGGAGCCGAGACCAATTCGGTGCATACCAGCACAACACGCACGGTGGTGATCCGGGTTTGGATGCGAGGGTAAAATGAAACGAAGGCACCTGTATGACATCCCCAGCGAGCGCTGGAGCGTATAGCCGCCATACGCTGGTTCGTAGGAAGGATTCACGTGAAGGTTCGCCCGCAGATAAGATTTTAGCTTCACGACGTAGCCACCGCGGATGCCCCGTTTCCTCCTGCGTTTCCTCCGGATGATGTTAGGAGGCCATCGGCACACACAATCAGGTAGAGCTGGTTTGATGGACTCATAGGTAGAGTTGAAAAGGCAGTCCAACTCAGAAGTGTTTTGGATGGTCAGAGATTTAGCAACAGAGTTGCGGATATCCAGCAGTGTTTGGCGATCATAGGTTAAAAGCGCGTAGCAATTTAAAAATAAGGCAGACAACCAAACGCACACACATGAGAGCGACAAACGGCGTGCCCAACACACAGGCGCCATCTTCCCCGTATAACCCTTAGCGGCTCCGCTGGTGAGGGAGGTGAGGGGGGAGGGCTGAAACGGCCGTAATCTGGTAGAAAACGGCGACTTCCAGGTTCTAGTCAGCTCCTCGTGCACCTCGGGGAAGAAAGGTACCGGCGGAGAGGTTTGTGAAACCCTGGCAGCTCCAAAGAACCAATCATCCAGGCGGGACGGCTCGGGCTGAGGGGGGTTAACCCACTCTAACCCTACGGTCTCCGCTGCTCGAGCGAGCACGGCCACCATCTCTGGATCGAACTCCGGCGTCCCAACCCGAGCAGAGGGAGGAAGGGCGTCGGGGTCCACGTCAGGGGGAGGAGGCCCACCCTCGGATGCTGCGGCTTCTGTGGATTCGGAGGGCAGCACAACAGATTCTAGAGACATCGTAGAACACAACGCTGAAGTCTCCATTGGCACATCAACCGGCTGTGGATGAGGAGGCTGAGAGCAGGAGGACGAATCCCCCGACCGGCTCAGCACAGTGATGCGGAGGTCGTCCTTTGAGAGCTTAACAGCCGCTCCGGGGCGGCGCTCAGCACTCGCATGACGAGGGTTGCGTTTTTCCCGGAGGAAAGACAACCATCTCCGCAAATCCACAAAGGACATGTTCTCGCAGTGAGAACACTTACCCCCAGCAAACGCCGCCTCTGCGTGCTCGATGCCCAAGCACCGAAGACAACGCTCGTGACCGTCCTTCGGACCCATGTACTTGCCGCACCCAAGATCGCACGGACGAAAAGCCATCCTGAAAAGGACGCTGATCTCCGGATATACGAGAGAGTGGCTGCCTTTAACAAGGCACAAAGCTCTCTCGTATCACTCTTTTAGGGAAATTCACTCAGATGCTCAGTTGATGATGCGCACAGGGAAGGGCAACGCACACACTAAACTCAAAACAAACAAACAGATGTAGAGCCGTGGAATAAGCGAAGCGTCCGCTGTGGTACTGCCAGTCCAACCAACTTCAGCAATCGAATCCCAACAGAGTAAAGTAGCTTCTCAGTAGCAGATACTGCCGGCTTTCGAAGCGATAAAAAGCTAATTTCCCTATTTGCACCTGCTGCTTATATACGCACCTGGAGGGGCGGCGCCAGCATTATGCAAATATCTCAATGCCAAGTTCATTGGTGTTTTAGTAGTATTCGAAGCAGATTGGTCTCTCTCAGCGAGTTCCCAATTCGTCGGTCACGATGTGACGTCCTAGTGACCGACTGAAAGGGAACTATGTTGGCATCAGTGGTCAAGCGCTAGCCTGGTTCAGATCGTATCTAACTAATCGCTATCACTTTGTTTATGTAAATGAGGAAGAGTCATATCACTCCCCCGTTAAATACAGCGTACCGCAGGGATCATTTTAAGGTCCTATCCTGTTCTCGTTATATATGTTACCTCTGGGAGATATTATCAGGACTCATAACATACAGTTTCACTGCTACGCAGATGACACACAGCTTTACATCTCCTCACATCCTAGCGAAACACACAATTTTTCTAAGCTATCAGACTGCATCAGCGATATAAGTGACTGGATGGCACATAACTTTCTTATGCTAAACTCCAATAAGACAGAGATACTTGTTATCGAACCGAATCGCTACAAATAAAATATGACAGACTACAAGTTGCCCATAGATGGCTGCACTGTGGTGCCAACCTCCACGGTTAAGAATTTAGGTGTGATGTTCGACAGAAATTTATCCTTCGACAGCCATATCTCCAATGTCTGCCGCACAGCATTCTTCCACCTTAGAAATATCTCAAAAATACGCCATATGTTGTCTGCATCAGATGCAGAGAAGCTTATCCACGCTTTTATGACCTCTAGAATAGACTATTGTAACTCGTTACTCTGAGGATGCCATGCAAATCAGGTAAACAAGCTTCAGCCAGTTCAAAACGCTTCTGCAAGAGTTCTTACTCGATCTAAGAAGTATGACCGCATAAGCCCAATTCTGGCATCTTTACACTGGCTACCAGTTACGCATCCAATTTAAAATATTACTAATCACCTACAAAGCCTTAAATGGCCTAGCACCCTCATATCTTAGAGAATTATTATCAGAATATATAATGCTGAAACTTTGCATTGATTGTCGATTGAGTCTTAATTGCCAAATATGGTCGGATTGCAATTTTGGCCTTTTCCCATGGCCTTAAAAATACAGAACAGCTTGCCACTGTACGTTAGTATTAACGACGGCAGTGGGGCCTCTGGCCTTAGTCAAACGAGTTCTGTTTCTGTTTCTAAAATCATCAACTATATGTAATACACTTATCTCCCAATAGCTAGCTTGTACAACCTAATAAATAAATAAATAAATGAATAAACTAAAACCTTTTTTTCGTCAACATTCCAAAACATGGTAAATGTCATTAATACTCTTTAGTAATATGCTGAAACTTTGAATTGGTTGTCGATTGAGTCTTAATTGCCAAATATGGTCGGTTTGCAATTTTGGCCTATTCCCATGGCCTTAAAAATAGTATGTCATACAGAACCGCTTGCCACTGTACGTTAGTATTAACGACGGCAGTGGGGCCTCTGGCCTTAGTCAAACGAGTTCTGTTTCTGTTTCTAAAATCATCAACTATATGTAATACACTTATCTCCTAATAGCTAGCTTGTACAACCTAATAAATAAATAAATTAATGAATAAACTAAAACCTTTTTTTCGTCAACATTCCAAAACATGGTAAATGTCATTAATACTCTTTAGTAATATGCTGAAACTTTGAATTGGTTGTCGATTAAGTCTTAAAAGGAATAGTCTACTCATTTTCAATATTAAAATATGTTATTACCTTAACTAAGAACTGTTGAATCATCCCTCTATCATCTGTGTGTGTGCACGTAAGCGCTGGAGCGCGCTGCGACGCTACGATAGCATTTAGCTTAGCCCCATTCATTCAATGCTGCCATTTAGAGATAAAGTTAGAAGTGACCAAACACATCAACGTTTTTCCTATTTAAGACGAGTAGTTATACGAGCAAGTTTGGTGGTACAAAATAAAACGTAGCGCTTTTCTAAGCGGATTTAAAAGAGGAACTGTATTTTATGGCGTAATAGCACTTTTGGGAGTACTTCGACTCGCCTGAAAAGTCCACTCCCCTTCTCACTCTCATAATGGGAGAGGGAGGGTGTTACTGCGCCAAGTCGAAGTACTCCCAAAAGTGCTATTACGCCAAACAATATAGTTCCTCTTTTAAATCCGCTTAGAAAAGCGCTATGTTTTATTTTGTACCACCAAACTTGCTCGTATAACTACTCATCTTAAATAGGAAAAACGTTGATGTGTTTGGTCACTTCTAACTTTATCTCTAAATGGTACCATTGAATGAATGGGGCTAAGCTAAATGCTATCGTAGCGTCGCAGCGCGCTCCAGCACTTACGTGCACACACACAGATGATAGAGGGATGATTCAACAGTTCTTAGTTGAGGTAATAACATTTTTTAATATTGAAAATGAGTAGACTATTCCTTTAATTGCCAAATATGGTCGGTTTGCAATTTTGGCCTTTTCCCATGGCCTTAAAAATAGTATGTCATACAGAACCATTTGCCACTGTACATTAGTATTAACGACGGCAGTGGGGCCTCTGGCCTTAGTCAAACGAGTTCTGTTTCTGTTTCTAAAATCATCAACTATATGTAATACACTTAACCAGCAATAGTTAGCCTGCCCGGAACCGAGCTGAATAAAATCCACATTACTGTGTGACACTTGCTTTTTATGTGAACGGCCCCTAAGCTAATAAGATTTTGTTTCTCTCTCCCTGTCTCGTCCTCGATCACGAGGACAATAAAAGAAACAGATCCAGATCCAGTTCCGGTAAATGTGAAAGTCGGCACACCTCTGATCTACTGGCTGTTCTTCAACGTGATGTCCAGCTGATGCCTGACCAAAGACCACCGGCAGAACCCGCTTAATCTCCGCTTAATCTCCTTCCGTTTCAATGTGAATATATATATATCTCCCAAGGGTTTTTTCCTTCTAGGACTTTTTTTTACTTCCCCGGCTAAAATTCCGGGGGGGTTTTATCTCCTAGGGGGTTTTTCAACACGGGGAGGCAGCCTTTTTGGGCTTAACTTCTATACGTTACATTAGTAATACGTTTGCTTATAATGTTGATTTATAGCCGCAGCAAATTTAGCTGCTTGTGCTATCGTGTATTATGTTATGCTATCTGTCGATTTTCTGTGCTTTTCACTACATCTATTATGTAAAGCTGCTTTGATACAATTACCAAATTGTGAAAAGCGCTACAATATAAATAAAATTGAATTGAATTGAATTTTCAGCACGTTGTTCCAGGAAGAGCGCGCCCACAACAGTCAAAATAATATTTTTAAATTAATTAAATATAAAAAGTAGCCTATTATTTTTTGAAAAATCTGCATTTACTGAAATTACTATTTTGCCTAATTGAAAATTAAATAGAAAATACACTTTGGGGACAGACGTTATATATGAAGCATTTTCCTTGGACTCGGAGTGGGTTGCGCATCCATTCTTTGCCATTACTTGGGTCTTTTTCAGATGGAAAATAACACTCAAACTTATCAGACAGTGATGTTAGGTGGCAATTTATCAACTAAAGAAATTAGCCATTGAAGTTTGTTGAAGCCCGCTTATCTGTCATACTTCTCCGTCACTTCAGGTGCACCGCGCATTTTTTGCAGTCTGTTCAGATACGACGTGTTGCTAAGCAAGGCGCAAGGTGCTCAAAGAAACACAATTTAATTGATTTTATTGTTTATGTTTTAGATTAAATAACATTACATGCCATAGCATTTAAAAAAGACAATTATTATTATTATAAAAATATAATTCTGGGAATATTCAGGGAATATTTCAAGGCCCGGTCTTAACGGGTCCACGGACCGGCACCGTACCGGGGACCTGGGGTTGGGAATCACTGATCTAGAAGATATGTAGAGTTCCTAAAATATGTTTTTTCACTATGGGATATAAAAGGAATCATGTCTTCTGAGATAAATATATTTTGATGAAGGATAATGTAACATCCCATACTGCAAAAAGCATCACTGACTATTTTAATTCATATGGGCATAAAATAAAAAAGAAATCAAGGTGTGACCACCATCATCCTCTGACTTTAGTCCTATTAATTCTTTCTATTGACAAAATCTTCAATTAATAGAAAACATTTGCATAAAAAAAGTGTTCCTGAAGAGGTTTTACGGTAATCTCGCTCTTACCCAGTTTATAAAAAACTAAAGCAAAAAATATTTACTAATACTACTTTTAAACTCTGTGTATGTTTTTTGCGAAAACATATAGATAGGATGAAAGTGTTTTTTCCCATTTTGTTTGTTTGTTTATTGTTTTTTTGAAAGCAGAGGGTCTGTTCTTTCATTTGATATATTTGTATGTTTGTATATTTTTAGAAGAAAATTTTCCTGGAAGGCATTTTGTGAAAATCAAAAAATGCTGGCGGGCAACTACTCAAAAAATGGCTGGCGGGAATGAGTTAAGAACCTGTGGAGCATCATTAAATGAAAGATCTGTGATATGGACAGCACTATACATGGATATCAGCTGACGTCACTCACTTGTCTTCCGCCATTTTGAGGACCTGAAGTGGTCGCAAAAGAACTAGAAGCTATGCCTTCAATATGCTGTGAGCATCAAAATCGCTATTTTAACAACACTAAGAAGGCTCAACACAACATGATATTTTGCTCGAAGTATCGCCTGTGTCTCTACATGTGAACTCGAGCATTGAGAAAATTGTTTGTGAACACAGAGTTAACTAAAAAGAAGGTTTTGAACAACTGACTTTGAATAATTTGGCGTCCGCTCGCCGCCTTCATCCCAGTCAAGATGTATCGATCTCCAATTGCGACGTAAGGAGGAAGGAGAGTAAAGATTGATATCTCCTAAAGCATAGTTCCATAAAAGTGCACGGATAATTCTTTGTTTTGTCGCAAGTGAAAAACAATATTGACCTTCTAGTTGAAAAAGGAGCCTCATATGAGATTCATTCAATCCCATTCGGAAATCGATTATTTACGTCTGGCAGAGATGACGAGCGGACATCATTACAGCCAAAGTCAGTTGTACAAAACCTTTATTTTTAGTAAACTCCGTGTACACAAACAATGTTCTCAATGCTCGCGTTCATGTGTAGAGATCCAGGTGATACTTCGAGCAAAGTTTCATGTTGTGTGGAGCCTTCTTATGTTGTAAAATAGTGGTAGTTCGGTAGCAGCGGACAGCGGCTGGAGGAACGCATCAGGGATTGAGTAGGCATCACACACTAACCAAGATATATTTTTTTAAAGTAGCGTTTATTTTCATGACAGTCGAGATGCGACATGTTGTCTTTCGTAGCCCTTTACTGTATCCGTAAGAATCATAGACAGTAAAAGATAAGAAATCCGTAAATCGTAGCAAGGTAGCCAATGCTTGTCAATAACCTACTGGTACTCGGTAGGTCCTCAAGATGGCGGCATGACGTAAACGGTCACATGACTGAAATCCATCTATAATTCAAAACATCAACTTAGGGATGCAATACTAGCGTCTTCAAGTGAAATAAACTAAATTCTATACTTATATACGTACAAGTTTGAATGGGAGAGTTAAAGTCATGTCAAAGATATGCTCATATATTATTATGTCACACAGATAAACATATGATTTGCTTGAATAAACATAGCAGCATAACCAGAGCTCTTTATAAGTACATGAATGTGGATGATTAGCAATATATCTCTATGTAACTTGCTATTACCACTTCAAAGTGCCAGGTACACTGCAGCCATAAAAATTCATTTTTATAGTTGCAATATGACATAAATATGAAATAATTATTACATTTGAACTCATATTTATAATGATAATAAAGTGTTTTATATCATTCTATGTAACGTTGTGTGCTTCTTTAAAACGACACCATGTAACATTTGCTCACTGCTTATGGTTGAAAAGTGCATTATACATATAATAATACCAATAACACTGTGTTTACTTTATTGACGCAGTCAGTTGTGTCCAGGATATGAAAGCATTATTACAAGTCAAGTGTTCCTTTACCAACAAACATAAAGTGTACCCAGTATTGGGACAATAAAGACAAAACTTCTCTGTTTGCTGTGGAGAGTCAAGAAATTGGCAAGATGAATATCAGTTAAAGCAGGGGTGTCCAATACGTTGATCGCAAGGGCAATGCCGGTAGATCGCACATATGTTAACTGCTGCTCCAAGCACGAAATTGGCATTATGGTCTTAAAATACTTGCGTGTTTCACAATTACTCGGAGTTGCTGCACCTTTCTTCTCAAATGTGTTTTTATAAATCTTATGCCAGGCCGCTGCAATTCTGTCATCTAACTTCCGAAATTCACCAGGATGCGCATTCTTGCCTTCACCCAGGAGCTGATCCACGCGCAAGGTGTGTGTGCGTGAGCGAGCAAACGACAGAGAGAGAGGGCGAGGCAGCGTAGCGCTGATTTATATGCTTCTAATACGGTTGTCATTTTCTAGTGTGTTTCACTAAACTGCATCTCCGCTATTTTAAGGAAATACTCGACATGTACTCAACGATTTTTTTTTTACTTCTCAAAAAGAATAGAGCCCTAAATTCAGGTATAGTCCTAAAGTGTTATAAAAATAATAACTGTGTTTTTAGCAGGTAGATCTTGTCGGCTCTATCATTTTAAAAGTAGATCGCCACACAAAAAAGACCCTGAGTTAAAGGTACAGACTGTTTCAACACATACATGCTTTTCCAACAAACAACAACCTTTTATCCCGATGCATGTGTGACAGACTCAAACTGCAGACAGAACTGCATAACCAAATTCACCAAGATGTAATGTCTGTCATTCCCCACAATAATCCTGCCAGATCAGCAGTCGAAGATTGTTTTGATATTTTGACAGTCCCTTTTCCTTGTTTAACACAGAAACTAAAAGATCTAAATATTTCATGGACAAATGGAGTGTAGTTGAACCAGTTGAAATTATGCTTGGTATGAGGTACGACATCAGGAGAAACAAAAAAACAGGAGGTTATGATCAGGTCCCAGTAAAAGATACATTTGTTTATGTCCCAGTTTTGGAAACATTAAAATTTATGTGTCAAAATGAAGAAGTATGTAGACTGCTAACACAAGTTAAAGAAAGGCAGAAATCACATTTTGAGGACTTCTGTGATGGAAGTTTCTTCAAGAATCATCCATTGTTCTCTAAAGATCCCAGTGCTCCACAGATCCAAGTATACTTTGATGAATTTGAAACGGCGTACCCTCTTGGCTCTAAACGTGGGGTACACAAGATTGGTGCTCTTTATTTTGTACTGAGAAATCTACCTCCAAGATTAAATTCAA
The DNA here is from genome assembly GCA_025389145.1 of Misgurnus mizolepis. NCBI lineage: Eukaryota > Metazoa > Chordata > Actinopteri > Cypriniformes > Cobitidae > Misgurnus > Misgurnus mizolepis. The sequence goes on along the minus strand of JAIFKI010000010.1, from coordinate 40,804,485 downwards.
GGCTGATGAATATTCACTTAATAGCACTGTTTCATGCTCAAGACTTAAAAAAGTATGGCTTTGACCCCATCTTGGAACCATTGATTCATGATATAAAGATTCTGGAAACGGATGGGATTGAACTACCCATATCCACAAGTAAAGTTTTTGGAACCATATGTCAAGTAGTTGGAGACAACTTGGGAATGCATTCCATCCTTGGGCTCACAGAATTCTTCAGTGGGAATTACTTCTGCCGTCTATGTTTGACTGAAAAAGCAGATACTCAGTTCTCTTACTATGAGGATGATGTTAGAGTTATTTTGTTAAGTTAACACATGGACTTAAAAGAAACTCAACACTCAATAGTCTGCAATATTTTCATGTGTGCCACAACTACTCTCTAGATGTAATGCATGATCTCCTGGGAGGAGTTGTTCAATTTGAAATGAAACTACTGTTTGAATATATTTCTGACAAGTTTGTTACACAGTGTGAGTTGCTATCTAGAATATATTCATATGATTATGGATATTTAGGGAGAAAGAATCGTCCTACAAGGGTAAATTTGGAGCACAGTGGAAATAACATAAATCTCAGTTCTATTCAGGCACTCTGTCTTGTCAAAAACATTCCATTACTGTTTGGTGATATTGTACCCCTTGGAGATATGGGAAGTTTATGGGAAGTGCACGGTCTGGGGCTCCTGCGGGAGCAAATCACTACTTTGGTAGATCGAACGGGATAAGGTCACAGTTGCAGCGGTGAGAGAATGTTGCAGTGACTGTAGAATGGGAGCACGAGCCGCTAGGATCACTACAGCGGTTGTGAGAGTGGGACAAAATGACTGAAAGGGGTTAATAACTAGCCAACGTATTCCTTTGATTTTTGAAAGAGCACTTTTAATAAAATTTTAAATTAAAACCTTGCAGACGTACTGCAGATGCTCAGTACAGTATATAAAAATGCTCAACCCGTTCGGCAGGTCCAAACATGTCCAGAATTTAAAAAAATTGATGGGAATCAGTGAGGATCTGCTCCCCAAATGGCATAGCCTGTTGGCCTTTGATGTAAAAAAGCCGCCGAACGCCTGTTTCACACATATACCGTATGCAGTGCGTTTGCGGTCGGATCCGTCAAGCACCCGTTGTGCTTTCACACATACGCTGTTTGCAGTGCGCTGCTGACCGCTGATTCGGTGTATAAAAGGATTGTGTAATTGACACTTTCTTTGGAAAAGCAATAAACAATATAACAAAGCATCAAGATTATTACAATCGCAAGAGCAAATCATGTTTTGACAACTGCATATCGACAGGTACGAGGAGACGCACACACATACACAAAAGGTGCAGATCAGCCATTATTGATTGAGTGTGCCATGGTTATGGTTTTAACTTGTTTGCCTTAAAGAACCAGTTCGAGAGAATGATTCATTCACAAACTAAACAGACATCATTAGTCATCACAAATAGTATTTTGGGACGGGAGGCTTTCAACATAGCCGGGTTTAACCATGCTATGCTTCAACAATGATTTACGGTTTCGAAGCACTAGAAAAGCCTAGATATGGCGCCACCTGCTGTTGAAAATGTAGTACACGCTTTATACAAACTGCAACAAGTAGAGGCAGGCTCTCGCTTAGGGGGCAAGAGAATAGAAGAAGGGAGCTGAGGAAGAATATAGGGCATCCGAGCTTGTGCCGGTAGCGGAGGCAGCCTCACGCTACAGTTTTCAGTCAGGCCACAGTCGGAGAACAGGATTAAAAGGAGAAGCCTGTGCCGCTAGCGGAGGCATGCTCACGCTTGGGAATGGCAAATAATGGAAGAAGGGAAATGAGGAAGAAAATAGGGCGTCCGAGCTTGTGCCGGTAGCGGAGGCAGCCTCACGCTACAGTTTTCAGTCAGGCCACAGCCGGAGAACAGGATTAGAAGGAGAAGCCTGTGCCGCTAGCAGAGGCATGCTCACGCTTGGGAATGGCAAATAATGGAAGAAGGGAAATGAGGAAGAAAATAGGGCGTCCGAGCTTGTGCCGGTAGCGGAGGCAGCCTCACGCTACAGTTTTCAGTCAAGCCATGGACGGAGGAAACGATTAGAATGAGAAGGATCCTGAGTCTGAGCTGCTAGCGGAGCCATGCTCACGCTGTGAGGTCAGCATGTGTTGCTAAAGGCTGTTGCTGCGCTCATTCAAAATTTGGATTTATAGTATATAAATGTAGACCCAAAACCTAGTAGGTGCATATGAATGGATAAGTTGGATAGTAAAGTTTGCCCTATTGTAACAGAAGGCTGTTAGACTAGTTGCAAGCAGGAAATTTGCTGATAAAGCATACGAAGATCGCACGGATTATCTGGCGATCAAAAGCGCACAGGGGTTGCGTCAGTGACTTTTTTGACCAGGTGCAGGCGAAATGGAACGGATGTGCGGCAACGGAGTGGGTAAGATTGGGAAAACAGCTAGCCAGCGTAGGGCTCTACTACAACCCCAAAACAGAAAAAGTTGGGACACTGTAGAAATTGTGAGTAAAAAAGGAATAGAATAATTTACAAATCTCATAAACTTATATTTTATTCACAATAGAATATAGATAACAAATCAAATGTTGAAAGTGATACATTTTGAAATGTCATGCCAAATATTGGCTCATTTTGGATTTCATGGGAGCTACACATTCCAAAAAAAGTTGGGACAGGTAGCAATAAGAGGCCAGAAAAGTAAAATGTACATATAAGGAACAGCTGGAGGAGGACCAATGTTTAGGAATAGGAATGTTGTTCCATTCTTGTCTAATACAGACTTGTAGTTGCTCAACTGTCTTAGGTCTTCTTTGTCACATCTTCCTCTTTATGATGCAACAAATGTTTTCTGTGGGTGAAAGATCTGGACTGCAGGCTGGCCATTTTAGTACTCAGATCCTTATTCTATGCAGTCTTAACCTTGTAATTGATGCAGTATGTGGTCTGCCATTGTCATGCTGGAAAATGCAAGGTCTTCCCTGAAAGAGACGACGTCTGAATGGGATCATATGTATCTAGAACTTAGATAAACCTTTCAGCATTGATGGTGCCTTTCCAGATGTGTAAGCTGCCCATGCCACATGCACTCATGCAACCCCAAACCATCAGAGATGCAGGCTTCTGAACTGAGCGCTAATAACAACTTGGTTTGTCATTGTCCTCTTTAGTCCGGATGAAATGGCGTCCCAGTTTTCCAAAAAGACCTTCAAATTTTGATTCGTCTGACCACAGAACAGTTTTCCACTTTGCCAAAGTCCATTTTAAATGAGCCTTGGCCCAGGGAAAATGCCTGTGCTTCTGGATCATGTTTAGATATGGCTTCTTGTTTGACCTATAGAGTTTTAGCCGGCAACGGCGAATTACACGGTAGATTGTGTTCACCGACAATGTTTTCAGGAAGTATTCCAGAGCCCATGTTATGATTTCCATTACAGTAGCATTCCTGTATGTGATGCAGTGCCGTCTAAGAGCCCGAAGATCACGGGCATCAAGTATGGTTTTCCAGCCTTGACCCTTATGCACAGAGATTGTTCCAGATTCTCTGAATCTTTGGATGATATTATGCACTGTAGATGATGATAACTTCAAACTCTTTGCATTTTTTTCTCTGAGAAACTCACAAAACTATTTTTCGCTGCAGCATTGGGGGAATTGGTGATTCTCTGCCCATCTTGACCTCTGACAGACACTGCCACTCTGAGAGGCTTTTTTATACCCAATCATCTTGCCAATTGACCTAATAAGTTGCAAATTGGTCCTTCAACTGTTCCTTATATATACATTTAAATTTTCTGGCCTCTTATTGCTACCTGTCCCAACTTTTTTTGGAATGTGTAGCTCTCATGAAATCCAAAATGAGCCAATATTTGGCATGACATTTCAAAATATCTTACTTTCAACATTTGATATGTTATCTATATTCTACTGTGAATAAAATATAAGTTTATGAGAATAGTAAATTATTCCATTACTTTTTTACTCACAATTTCTACAGTGTCCCAACTTTTTCTGTTTTGGGGTTGTATATGCTTTATAAAGATTACATTCAGTCCATTGTGACCTTAGTGTAAATTACTTAAGGCGTTTTTACTCATGCTGTTTTGATGCATCTACTGACTCGGAAGCAGTCATTCCAATGTTGGACAAAACACATTCCATATTCGCTGGTCAAAACCTTTTAAACTCCTTAGGCGTCACCCAACTCTATTTACATGAAATTTACACTCTTGGAGCTTTCAAACGATATCCAGTTTGTTATTAGAATAGAAATTCACATGCAAAAAACACTGAAGTAAACGTAAGCGTCCTGCTGGCAGGACAGGGACATTTAGCAGGATATAAATGTTTTGAGGCACACTCTCATAAATGAATCAATTACTCTCCCTACATGATTCATTTTATAAAACACTGTTGAAATGTCTATTCTAGAGGCTTAGACCTTTCCAACGATATATAGTTTGTGGTGATGGATTAAGATTTACATCAACAATATATATATATATATAAACGTAGGTGTCCCGTAGTCGGGACGGCGACGCGTAACGGTTTAAATTCATTTAAGCTTGTTCGATGATGAACTACAGTACTTGTATGATGGTTGTTAGACTCGTTTTCATTTAAACATTCATGAAATAATGATATTGCTTATAGGTTAAGTAAAATATAATGATTAAAATGGAAAGTTATGCATCACCTGGATGCGATCGAGATTGGAAATCAACATAGAATGGCTAGTATGTCTTCCGTGAGGCTGGACAGCTCTCTATTCGCTCCATCATTAGAAAGTGAAAATCGGTATGCATAAACGTTACTTTCAGCAATTCATTCAAGCTAGCATAAATTACCCTCAGCTCGCTTGAAATGCATAAAACTGAACAAATACATGAGGATTTGTGTTCGGGCTTCGGACAGATGCGAGAGCGTGTGCACGTGAGAGAAGTGCAGTGAGACAGACGTGGATGAGAGAGTGCATGTATCTTTGCGCTCACCGTGAACAGAATGTTGACAAAACTTACAAAATAACAGTTCTCCGGTCACATAAAAGTCACGTGAGAACTGCTCGGAACTAAGTGCTTAGCGTCGAATTTCTTAATTTTTTCGCTGACGAAAGCAGATCATGGAGAGCCGCTTCCACATGGTTTCAGTGTTTTGGAGGGGGTTTGAAATGACGAGAGGGGGTGTGTCGCCCAGATTTCCCCCAGACATACGTTCGTCTCCTACACAAAAACATAATTTTATTCAAAATATGTAAAATTAGACTAGATTCCTTGTTAATTTGCCAATTACGCAATTACGTTTATAGGGCCCTATTATAGGGCCCTACTGTATTGGTGTTATGTGAACTCTAAATTAGATAAAAAAAATAACTCTCTTAGTGTTACGTAAACACTAAATTAGTTTAAAAAAAAACTCCCTTGGTGTTATGTGAACTCTACATTAGATTAAAAAAATAACTATCTTAGTGTTACGTGAACACTAAATTATTTTTAAAAAAGTCCCTTGGTGTTATGTAAACTCTAGATTAAAAAAATAACTCTCTCAGTGTTACGTAAACACTAAATTAGTTTAAAAAAAACTTCCTTGGTGTTATGTAAACACTACATTAGTTTAAAAAATAACTCTCTTAGTGTTAAGTGAACACTAAATTAGTTTAAAAAGAACTCCTGTAGTGTTAAACTTTTGACACAACTAGTGTGGTTGTAACACTCACTTGGTGTACATGAAACTCATCAATGATGTTAACTGTGAACACTCATAGTGTTATTTTTAACATTTTGTGAGTGTTAAAAAATTAACACTTTTTAAAGTGTAAATTTAACTTGATTTAGTGTGGACTCTAGTGTGGACCCTAACCTAACTCTGGAAAAGTGTTAATTTTCACACTCCCAGTGTGATTTTAACACCTTAAAATTTGCTGTGTAACATCCCTAAATAGTCCGCATTTAAAGTGTTATAAAAATAATTAACTGTGTTTTTAGCAGGTAGATCTTGTCGGCTCTATCATTTTAAAAGTAGATCGCCACACAAAAAAGTCTGGACACCCCTGAGTTAAAGGTACAGACTGTTTCAACACATACATGCTTTTACAACAAACAACAACCTTTTATCCCGATGCATGTGTGACAGACTCAAACTGCAGACGCAATCGATCAATCTAATACTACATATTCTCAGCTTTTCATGTGTGAACAATTAAGACGCATATCAGACACCGTTCATCACTTGTCAGACAATGGTCTAAATATGATCACTCTTGTCTTTATCGCCTGCATTCATTTAAAATTTTTGACAATGGCTTTAAATGACAATCACCAAATCACCTTTATACATCCACACACTCCTACAGGTGTTTTCCCTTCCTTTTACATTCAGTAAATAAGCAGAAAATTACTCTCAAAGGCATTTACCATTTTGTTTCTTTGGTGAAATGAGTTTCTAACCTCCACTTCATCAGATTAGAGAACCACAACCTTTAAAAACAACTAAAGACTTTTCATATACTATTGACTAAACCTTTTAATACCCTACTTTCCATTGTTTAATAATGTGTTATCTTAGAGAAAAGGTTATTTTCAGAAAGGTAGGAAATGTTCAATGCCTGTCAGCATAAGTCATTCTTACATTATCTGTGATAGATGTAGTCAAATCTGGCCAGTGTAGTTTTACTGTAGCTCAATTTTGTTCACAAACAAATACAACAGTATTTAAAAAACAATACATTTCATCTTTTGTAATGTGCATATTCAAAGGAAAAAAAACATTCTGGGCCCTATTTTAACGATCTGTAACGCAAGTGCGAAGGCAACGCGCAAGTGACTTTGTGGGCGGATCTTGGGCGCTGTTGCTATTTTCCCGGCGTGAGAAATAACTCTTGCACCGGGCGCAAATCAATAAGGGGTTGGTCTGAAGTAGGTTCATTATTCAAAGGTGTGGTTTGGGCATAACGTCAAATAAACCAATCAGAACGCTATCCAACATTCCCTTTAAACGCAAGGGCGCAAGTTCCATGGCGGGTTGCTATTATTATGACGGATTTACCAGGCGTACGCCAGGAGCGGTTTACAGCCGAGGAGACCCACGTTCTTGTAAGAGCAGTCAAAGACAGAGAAGTTGTTTTGTATGGGGATAAGAGAAACAGGCGTGAGAGGAAATAGCCACAGTCTCATCAGCTGGCATCCCCATCAATGATGTCAGGAGACGGGGGAATCCCAAGCTTGCCAGCATAAATCGGGCACGCCGTGTAACGGGAGGTGGATCTGCCTCAGGACCTGACGCCAGCAGAGGACATCGCTGCGTCCACCCTCACTGCTGAAAGGGTTTGGGGGCTTTGAAATCGGACCCAAGAAACGCAAGCAAGGTCCAACCCCAAAGTACTCTTACAAATCAAGTTCATATACATTAAGGTTTCTTATGAAAACATTTTAATTATTATTTACATAAAATAAACGTAATACAGCCACACAACAAACTTATGAAAATATTTTAATCGTTATTTGCATGAGAATTTTTTAACGCAGCCACACAATAAATAAAAAACTATCACCACAATGCTCACCACAATGATTCCCCTTATCTCGTGTATTAATATTTTTTAGTGTAACAATTTATGATTTGCATAACTGTTGCATCTGTGTAGATTAGATAAGCAAAGTGTAGGTCAAGGATGCGCCCTTAAAATAGCATAATGAACAACGCGCAACGCGCCACTGACTTTTTTTTTCTGGTCAGTGTCGCAATGGTTTTTTGAAACTGCAAAATAGCATCAGGGATGGTTTGCGCCGGAACACGCCTCTTTTTTTGCGCTGAACCGCCCAGGGAGCGCAAGTTCATTCCTTAGTTTGCCGACGTGCGTCTGTGGAGGGAAAAACCCGCTGTGCGCCGGTGCAAAATACGAATGATACATGCGTCACTGACAAAGTCAATTGCGCTGGGTGCAAGATAGGGCCCTCTAGGTTTTTGTTTCATGCAGGGTTTAAGCGAGAACCATTTATTAATCGATGGCAGTAGTGATTTTGAATGGTGTGGCATTCTTAGCATGGACTATTGTAGACGAACATTCATGATTGATTTTTGTGATTGGCAAGAAAAAGCTAGTAACCACAAAATTAGGAGCATTGAAACATTATACACTTTTAAAACTAATGTGTTAAAATAAGACATCTCGTGTTGTCCTTAACATAACACATCTCGGTGTTATTTTTGGAACAACACACTTTGTGTTGTTTAACACATCTTGTGTTGTCCCTTTTATTTATTTGAACATAAAATCAATACGAAATGACACCTAATGTGTTAAAATAACACATAATGTGTTAAATAGTTTAACACAAAACAGTGTGTTAAAATTTAATTAATCTTTTCTTAGAGTGTATTGGTATCAAAATAGTGTGGTTCTTTTGCCAGCATAGTGAGATGTATTATGAGCCACAGTACTATATGTGGTTGGCTGACAGCATGTGGGTGATGGGATGAAGAGTCACTGTAATATTAGTGGTGGAAGCGAACACTCCCCCTACAGCTCAGCTCTCCTTAAAAAACCCTGAATTCTCTTCTCTGCATCTTCTACTCTCACTACAGCTGTTGTTCTCAACACTATCACCATTCATTTTTGTCTGTAATAGCTCATACCAAGAATACCAACATTTCAAGATTACTACTGCCATGCATTAATGAAATGCATTATGTAACACTTCTGAAGAATTAGATAATCATTATCAGATTTGAAGTGAATGTAATAACAGAATAGAACGTTATGCCACGGTGTCTCCAAAACATCTACAAATATGCTGCCAGCCAGTGTCCACACAATAGGTAGAAGGTCATCTCATCTGTTTGTGTCTTACTCAATCTCTAGTACGAATCCAGGTCAAGCCTTTTAAGTACTGCAGCTAAAGCACAACCCAGGGTCAGAGCATTGTTGCTATGGCTACTCCTCCGGATGCTGCAGCACAGCCCTTCAGAGGCGCAGCATCAGGGTTGCTGGGTGGATGGGGAGGCTGTTGCCACGCAGAGCGACAAGTAAGCCACAACAGCCAATCACAGGTGAGCCACACAGAAAACATGCCAGGCTACCCTCTAATTTTTATTTTTAGATGTCGTTTTGAAGAATATTTTTATAGGATGACTGGAGAGGTGTAGCATAAGTCATTTGTAACTACATATTTAGGGCCCGAGCACACCGGGGTGTGAGGACCCTATTGTTCTTCAAGGAGTTATTATTATTATTATTTTTCTCCGACTTCAGCGGGACTTTAGAGGGCCTAAACATACTCAAAAACTCATGAAATTTTGCACGGATGTCAAGAGTGATGAAAATTTACATGTGGTGTAGGCTTTGGAATTAGGCGTGGGAAAACGGCTCTATAGCGCCACCTACAAATTTTCAACGAAGCAGCCCTCGGACTGTGTTTAACGTACAATTACGAAATTCGGTACGCTTCTGTAGCATGACAAGACCTACAAAAAAGTCTCTTGGGGCGAAGCCATAAACCAAACAGGAAGTCAGCTATTCTGAGTTATTTTTGTGATTTGGGCGCAGTTTTTGTCATTTCCAGGCGTCATACTTTAACTAACTCCTCCTACAGTTTTCGTCGGATCATCTTCATATTTGGCGAGTGTCATCTTAAGGCCTTTGTTATGCTAAATTGCGAAGGATTTGACTCGACGTAAAAATTTGTGTCGGTTCTGGCCCGACAAATTTTGATGTTTTCCGATGAAACAGGAAGTTGCTGGAACTCATGCTTACAATGTCTGATCAGTCCCAAATTTCACATGATTGCTAAGAGTCCTGACCTGAACACATCTACATAACAATTTTCATTTATAGCCATAGCGCCACCAGCTGGCAACCTGAAGGAACATGTTTTAGCGCCACTTTCAAATATTCAATGCAGCAGCCCTTGGACTGTGTTTAACTTACATGTACGAATTTCGGTATGCTCATGTATTATTACAAGCCCTACAAAAAAGTCTCTTGGAGCAACGCCCTACACCAAACAGGAAGTCAGCTATTTTGAATTATTTCTCAGATTTTGGCTCAGTTTTTCTCATTTTCAGCAGTCATACTTTAACTAACTCCACCTACAGTTTTCGTCGGATCATCATCATATTTGGCGAGTCTCATCTTAAGGCCTTTGTGATGCTAAATTGCGAAGGATTTGATTCTATATTAAAATTTGTGTCGGTTCTGGCCCGACAAATTGGATGTTTCGCTATGAAACAGGTTGCTGGAACTCAGGCATACAGTGTCCGATCTGTCCCAAACTTCACATGATTGCTAAGAGTCCTGACCTGAACACATCTACATGTCAATAGTCACTTATGGTTATAGCGCCACCAGCTGGCAACAGGAAGTGACATGTTTACACTGATTATGCAATGTCCGATCTGTCCCAAACTTCACATGATTAATAAGAGTCCTGGACTTGAACACATCTAGATGTCAATAGTCACTTATGGTTATAGCGCCACCAGCTGGCAACAGGAAGTGACATGTTTACACTGATTATGCAATGTCCGATCTTTCCCTAACTTCACATGATTAATAAGAGTCCTGGACTGAACACATCTACATGTCAATAGTCACTTATGGTTATAGCGCCACCAGCTGGCAACAGGAAGTGACATGTTTACACTGATTATGCAATGTCCGATCTTTCCCTAACTTCATATGATTAATAAGAGTCCTGGACTTAACACATCTACATGTCAATAGTCACTTATGGTCATAGCGCCACCAGCTGGCAACAGGAAGTGACATGTTTACACTGATTATGCAATGTCCGATCTTTCCCTAACTTCATATGATTAATAAGAGTCCTGAACTGAACACATCTTCATGTCAATAGTCACTTATAGTTATAGCGCCACCAGCTGGCAACAGGAAGTGACATGTTTACAATGATTATGCAATGTCTGATCTGTCCCAAACTTTACATAATTGACAAGAGTCCTGGACTGAACACATCTACATGCCAAAAGTCACTTATGGCCATAGCGCCACCTGCTGGCAACAAGAAGTAACATGTTTTACACTGATTATTCAAAGTCAGATCTGCCCTACATTTTACATGATCAATAAGAGTCCTGGACTGAACACATCTACGTGCCAATATTTACATGTAGTCACTCATACTCTCATACACTTTTAAATGGTTCACCTATGTTTACATGCTTAAATGCCTATTTACTACTGTTCCCTTTAATTCTTATGCCACGGCGTGGCGGTGTCATGTGTGCGAGGGCCCTTCCATCACTGCTTGCAGTTTTAATAAACAAATTAGAATGCATATGCAGAACATTGAAAAGTCAAAACATCACAGGAACATGGCTTTTCCTGAAATATTTTCTGAATCATTTCCAAAGCGACCTGGTCTTTTCCATGCTCTCTGTTTTACCACAGCTACATGTTCTCTGCACATGTTATTATAAAACTGAAAAAAAGAAAAGTTTTAAAGAAAGACATTTCCTCATGAATAAATCTTTAGTATGTTGTCATTTTAGGATATTCAATCATCTTTGCTATTTAATAAGTGCTCCCGTATAGTTCAGTGGGAAGAAGGTCATGGGTTCGATCTCGCTTTGGATAAAAGCGTCTGCCAAATGCATAAATGTAATAATTGAAATGTAATTCAGTGAACCAAGACTTTAAGTTTTGTTAATGCATTTTGTCAGTTAAACAGACTACTCTAAGAACAACATACTTTTTTCTCACATACATTAAACATAATGGCATAAACACACATACAGTACGCATCATTACTTGCAGTAGCTTCAGAAGTGCAATTCAAATTCGAAACATGCTCCAGTTTAATCCATAGCCGTTGTGTTTTTTATGCGACTTTTAAAGTATATAAAAACGAGGGCAGTCTCCTCCATGAGCACAACTGGAAAGCAGCACAGACACAAGCATATCCTGAACATTCACTCCATCAGTGTCCTCTCAGCAGATTCTCTCATGTGCACCTACTGTACAGCACCATGCTGCGTCCTACAGTGACCCTCAGCTGCACTCATCTGTTAGTGCTGTCTAAAGTCATGCATATAGCCAAAGGTCTAGATAAAACAATAATAAATATAGTAAATAATAAAATATTTCATGAATTCTCTATAAATCCCTAAATTAAAACGAGCTCAGAAAACTTTATAAATATATGATTGCATAACATTTATGCATTTGGCCAAGGCATGGTATAGAATTTATTAGTATATGTGTTGCCATGGGATCGAATCCACAACAGGGGTATTAAACAAAAAGGTAAAGAGATCCACTTAGAGAAAATTTAAGCAAGTGTAATATATATTTAAGTAGCTTACACTATAGATTTTCCTAGGTAAAATGATAATAAATACACAATTAATTAATGTACAAAATGAACTGTGTGGGAATAGTAAGCCGTATTATATATTTTCCTTGTATTGTTTAAGTGTTTTATAGTCGCTGCGCATAGCCCTAAAATAATTACATTACATACATTTTAATAAAAACATCAGCGCGTTAAAGTCAAAAATCTGAGTTCATTTAACTTAAGCGTATAAATTAAACTGAAACATTAAAGTGAAATGAACTTAAATATATATTTTCTTGTTGTAAGGAATACCCACAATCCTTTGCGCCTGAATATTTTGATTTCTTTTTTAAGCTTTTTTACAGAATAAAAACTGATAAGAACTTTAACTACTTAAATATTTGTTAATAAAATGTCATAAAGGTTTAGGGCCCTATTTTAACCATCTAAGCATTGTCTAAAGTGCACGGTCTAAACGTGCGTGTCCGATTCCACTTTTACTAAATTAAAGAAGGGGATAAATGGTTTGTGCGCCAAGTGCACAGCCTAAAAGGGTTGTTCCCAGTGGTGTAGTCTACGTGATACGCAGGTATACGCCGTATACCCACTAGAAATTGTCAAGGATTTCCGTATACCCATTAAAAATAGCGCGAGGATGCGTAACAGCATGGTTTTGTGACATTTTTAAAGTTTAGTCATAATATAGATGTGAAGCATTGACCATTAGCATGCTACACTTGCTACTTTAGCGGGTTGAAATACATATTAGGCTATATACTTCATGCCGAACTGCGCGATCCGATCGGCGTATGAATTTCTATGAAATCAGATTACTATAGTGACGCGAAAGTAACTGGGGAGCAGACTGGCGAGTGACAGCAAAGTACCGCGAGAGAGACTCCAGTTATCACATGGAGAAATCTGCTTTGACTCGCTCTCGCGGTACTTTGACATCACCAAGAGGTCTGCTTAGCGCCAAATGAAGTCGAACCTACAGTGTAGCTGCTCATGCGACGCTGTAAACAAACAGTTTATGTGGAGAAGTGAACGAGTGCTGCAACATAAAATCCATAGAGTTTACAACGCACATGTGAGTAAACAACATTTAAATCATCAGTCCAGTTTATTACTTTATCTGGAGGTAAGGCTCCAAATGCAATAAAATAAGCCCTTGATAATATCCTGATGATTTTTAACTGCAATTTAGTTCCTCTGCATGTTTGCTTGTGCTTCACAGTGTTAAACTTCCCTTCTCTGTGTTCATTTATATATCTACGTTCAAGATGTATATGATCTTAAACTTCTGTTTGCTTTGGGTGTCTAATATTAGGCTACATATTGACTTCCGGTGTGAGAACGCTGGCGCTTGTGCTGCCGCTTCACGCTGGTTACTCGTCGGTTTGTTGTTGTTTTGTTTTGTTTTGTTTGTTTGTCGGCTGATCGTTTCTGGACATTTTTCTACTGGATATAATTTCTTTTTTTTGGATATGCTTCTACTGCGAGTCAACATAAATGGACTATTTTCTGGACTGTTTTCACTCAATAAGAACTGTTTGACTGACCTGTTGTCTTTGGGATCCTGTCACGCTGATCGGCTGCGAGCCCTCTCCATTCCTTTGCATATCCTTGCGACATCTGATACTGTGAGTATTTACTCTCTTTATCAATTTGTTGTGTCATTCCTCGGTATGTTCGGGTAGCCGTCCCGTCCGTGGTTTGTGTGGATTGTAGAGTTGATACGGTTCTGGCTAACGTCAGTTAAACTGATAAGTTGTTGTGTGGGTCCCACCGGATTCTGGTCATGTCGACACGTATTAATATACATGTTTTGCTCATTGGTCTTTTTTTGTTGTTTCTGGCTGACGTTAATAAAGTAACGTTAAAGTCACCAGAGATGGCTCTGCAATTCTCTTCTGCCCAACTCACAACATTAAAAAGTTCTACAGGCTTGCCTTCGGATACTTATAAATGGTGTGAGCTGCTTGGAATTTTACGCCGACCTCGTTACATACACCGTTCACAAAAGAAACTTTGGACGTATCACTGCTCGTCTTCAAATAATATTCCGGTTATCTCTTCCAACACCTGCGCAACTAGAAAACTACAACAGGAAAACTGTATGATAAACTTCGAAAATCTGAGATCAGTATGCATCGACTCCGCCCTTGGACGTGCCAAAATTTCGTCATCAGAAATGCGATGTGCACTACTGAACACTCGCTCTTTAACGGATAAAGCATTGGTGCTAAATGACATTATCACGGACACAAATCTGGACATACTATTTTTGACAGAAACCTGGCAGGTGCCAAATGACCCTTTTAACTTAAACCTCTTAACCCCACCTGGGTACACACATTTCTCCCAACCTCGGCTCCATCGTAGAGGTGGGGGGCTGGCTGTAGTTTGTCGTGAAAATGTGAAAATATCTAGGCTTGAGTTTCATAACGTTGTATCTTTTGAATATCTTGCATTGAAAATGACTGGCATAACTTCTGTGGCTGTAATCTTAATCTATAGACCTCCAAAATTCAATTCAGACTTTTTCTCTGAGATTAGTGAGTTACTTACTCTTGTCTGTGCTAGTTATTCTTCTGTGATTTTCCTTGGTGATTTTAATATAAATGAACACACTGTGCATTGTAATGAACTGATGTCTGTTTTGGATTGTTTCAGTCTAACTCAACATGTAACTTTTCCTACTCATGCCAAGGGTCATATACTAGATCTTATATGTACATCGGGCTTAAGTAATATTCTTGTTAGTGGTACTGCTTTTGCATTTTCAGACCACAAACTTCTAAATTTCAGTTTTACTTTTCCTACAACCACATTGCCTATGAATAAAATGCTCACTTATCGTAAAATCTCTTCTGTGGTTCCATCTGTTATTTCTGATTCAATAAGGTCGTCTACTTTGTCAGACTGTTTTCTATCCAACTGTCCATCAGAAATTTGCAGTATTTATAATAATTAAATTTCCCAAATATTTGACAAACATGCTCCAGTTAAAACCAGACTGGTTCCATCTACACATGTTTCACCCTGGTTCACCCCGGAACTTCGAGCAATGAAAGCTATGGGACGTCGTTTGGAAAGACTGTACAGGAAAACTGGACTCATTGTGCACTCATTGGCTCTGAAAGAACATTTGCTTAAGTACCGTACAGCCCTTAATGCTGCAAGATCCTCATACTTCTCTTCCACTATCAAAAATTCTATGTGCAGACCCAAAACTCTGTTTGCTATGGTCAATAGGCTCACTAACTCTCCACAACATGTTATTTCTGGCTCTGAGACGATTGCGAATAATTTTTCTCATTTCTTTTCAGACAAGGTGAAGTCTATCACTGACTCTATTTCTAAAGACACCTCCTATACAACTGACTCAAATGCACGCTTGATGTCGATTGACGCAGTTCCCTCTACAAACTCTCTCACTGCTTTTACTCTCACCACTTCTGCTGCCATAAGTGATCTAATTGTGAAGTCTAATTCTACATCCTGCCAGCTAGACCCAATACCCACTGTTTTGCTTAAGAAGTGTGTTCCTGAGGTTGAACCTTTTATAACACATATAATAAACTGTAGTCTAATATCGGCCATCGTTCCAGCAGAATTAAAAATGGCTGCAGTGACCCCGATTCTCAAAAAACCAGGCCTCGACCATCTAAACATGAACAACTACAGGCCAATCTCAAATTTACCCTTCTTAAGCAAAATTCTGGAAAAAGTTGTGGCTTCACAGTTAAGATCTTATTTAAGCGAAAATGGCCTTTTTGAACCTTTTCAGTCAGGTTTTCGCACTTCACATAGCACAGAAACAGCCCTTCTTCGTGTGACTAATGATATTCTTAGGTCCATGGATTCAGGGTTAGTAAATATTCTTATTCTTCTCGATCTAAGCTCTGCCTTTGATACGGTCTGTCATGAAATACTTATCACCCGCCTTTCTAATATCGGTATCAATGGTTCAGCTCTTTCCTGGCTCATTTCCTATATCAGCGACAGAAAATACTATATCACTATACAAGGGCATAAATCTGCCATTGCTCCAGTCTCACAGGGTGTTCCTCAAGGATCAGTTTTAGGTCCACTTTTGTTTATCATTTATATTTCTCCACTTGGTGACATCATACGCATGCATGGACTCCAGTTTCATTGCTATGCTGATGACATCCAAATCTATCTTACCACCAGCTCTGATAGGCTATCCCTGCCTGACTCACTCACAGCATGTATCAGGGACATAAAGCACTGGATGTCCTTGAATTTTCTAAAAATCAATAACAACAAAACTGAAATATTGGTGATTGGCACAACTACCTCGGTCAAAAGAATGGACCTGTCCATTGATATTGATGGGGTTCAAGTTAAGCCTTCTTCAACCATCCGTAATCTTGGTGTCTTATTTGACTCCACTCTATCTTTTGCCTCTCATATTTCTTCTGTTGTTAAAAACTCATTTTTTCATCTCCGCAACATTGCCCGTCTTCGACCTTCTCTCACTTTAGGTGACGCTGAAATTTTAACCCATGCATTGATCACATCACGTCTGGACTATTGCAATGCACTGTTTCTTGGTCTGCCTAAAAAACTCATAGCAAGGTTACAGTATGTTCAAAACTCTGCAGCAAGAGTTCTCACCTCCACCAGGCGTTCTGCTCACATTACACCACTACTGCATGATCTTCACTGGCTACCTGTGGCGTCACGCATTCACTTTAAGATATTGCTTCTCACATTTAAGGCATTACATGGTCTTGCACCTTCATACCTGTCTGACCTTCTTTGCCCCTATTCTCCTGCCCGGCCCCTCAGATCATCTGACCTTGGTCTTTTGTCCATTCCCCGGTTTCGTCTGACCACTGTAGGTGGTTGGTCCTTTAGTGTAAATGCACCCAAACTATGGAATTCCCTACCCCTTTCAATTCGTACAATAACAACCTTGTCTACCTTTAAGGCCCAACTTAAAACGTATCTCTTCAGTAGTTATTATGGATAATGTTGTTGAATCTGATTTAATGTACTTGTATTGTGTTATGGTCTTATGTGTTGTATTGTATTGGTGGAGGTGTTAATGTACTGTATTATATTATGTGAAGCGGCCTTGAGCCATGGAAAGGCGCTATATAAATAAAACTTCTTCTTCTTCTTCTTCTACATGATGGTCTTGTAATAATAATTATGTATAAGCCTTTTTTCTTTTTTAGACAATGCTTATATTATATGCAAAAATAAGCTTTTATATCAATGACTATGCAAATTAGAGTTAAAGCTGCCGTCGGCAACTCTGGAGGATTGAGCAGTTTCCAAATGTTTACAATTTCATGTCCCTCCCCCACTACCTCCGAGCAACCTCCCTCAGAGCACGTTCTCGTCAGCGCGTGTGCAAAAGTATTATTGTGAACGCATACTTAGCAAGAATACTTAGATTACTTACATAACACTCCGAAATACAATCAATGGTTGATAAAGCACAATTACCTGTCGAGAAGAAATGTGGCAAGCTCTGCATCCAGCTTGAAATCTCGTAGATTCCTTTCAAATGCCGGTCCGATATTGATCCTAGTTTTAATACGGTCACAGTCGCTTTCTATCTTTGTTTCCTTCTTTTCATTGGTTGTTTTCCTAGCTCTAGTTGTTAACCGAGAAATTCGGAAGTTTGTTACTGAAAGTTCTCTCCGCCATCACGCTGCATTCAAACCAAAACAACTATGAATTCAGGCGGATGCACGTGATATTGTAACGCGCGCGAGGGGGATGGGGATCTGTGGCGCGTGCAGGTACTGTGATTGACAGGCAGATTTTACACAGCCCTGCGCTGATTGGACCAAATGAACCGGGAGCGGTGGATTTTTGCAAAACAAATAACAGGCTCCAGGTGGAGCTAGAAGCGCGGGGTTTTTTCTTAAACAGTCTAGTTGATGTTGTTCTATCGGAGCATAGTGCTGGTTTCAGTGAATATGATCAAAAAATATGATAAAATAAGTTGTCGACGGCAGCTTTAATTTATGGTCATCTTAAATGTGTATTAATTAAAAACATTTACACCATTAAATTACACATGGTAATGTTATCAATAGTTGTCAGATAATAGCTATTGAAAGAATTTAATATTTTTTCTCCTTTAATGCATGTGTTAGCCACAGATTGAAGATTTATTTAATTTTAAATAACAGTTAAATAACTTTTGTCCCTGAGTTAGATGTTGATTAACACTAAACCAGTCTAAAAATCAGTCCAGTTTCCCCAGCTGTAAACCCATTGGCTGTTAAAGTCTTTTTTTCTTATAATAAACTGACATGTTGATAACACATTCAGTTTATGTGTTTATGAGAACACTTTTAGAATGCTCTTAGTTACGTGAGGTGTCGCGCTAGGACGAGTAAGCATAAGGGTGAGAGGGAAAAATCACAGTATACTCACTACAAAAATCTAGACTACACCACTGGTTGTTCCTATTCTCATAATGAGTAATGGGTGTGTTTTGGCCATAACATGCAATAACCCAATGAGAGTCTCAGCTCTCATCCCATTAAAAGGAAGAAGACTACTAGTTTAAGATTGATATTAAAAACTGTATTATTTTCATTTATATTGAAACTGTTCTATATGACAACCAGAGCCGGCCCTAGACCTTTGGGGGCCCTAAGCAAAATTTAGTCGGGGCCCTTTTGACCATTTTAAGTAAGGCCTAAAGAAAAGCAATGACTACCTTATGACTATACTGCACATATTATATCTAATATGTTATTTTTTTTAAGTATTTCGTTCTTATGTGGCAACATGTAGCCTACAGAATGACAATAAAAGACCTTGGGGTGGTCCCGGACAGGGAATATCTTAAGACAGGACTCGGCCTTAGTTTAATTAGAAAACATAACAAATTTTAACAAAAATGCCTTACTAAAAAACATTATTTGTGTGGATTTTGAGGCAAAACAAAGGGAACTGGTGTATTTTAAGATATGTCAGTGCAAGCTTTTTTCAGTTTGGACAGCTCTTAGCCTACTTTTATTTTAGTCTAGGACTAGTTTAATTCCTTTCAGGGAAACTGCCCCCTTGAGTTCTTGATTTGAGTTCCATGTTTGATGTCTAACAGGAAAAATATGATACCACTGACTGAACTGAATGGCAGTGCAGTGCAACAAACACACACTGATGAACTTGCTGAATAAAAAGACTGATAAAGTGATTTTCACTGACCATCAAAGAAACATTTTTAATTGACACCAGAGTTTAAGAGGCACAAACAACAGCCTATATATAATTCAAATGAAATAGATTAAATAGAATAACATTTAAATAAAATATAATATAAAATAATAAATACAACACTTAAATGTTTAAATTTTTCAAATAAACTTCATTAACAATACTATCTAAAACCCAACAAACAAGGTTAATAGTACCTAACATTCGCCTCACTATATATTATCCCTTACGTAAATAGCATAACAAAAGTTAATAGGCTTGTTTGAGATGAGCTAAATCTGACACAAACATAGGTTTGTGGATAATAACAATTCACTTGCAAATAATATTAATAACTGAAGATTAACAATTAACATTGCATTCATAACATTAATCTAACAAAGCTGGCTACTGTATGTCATATGCATTGCTATAGTTTAAATATTAAAGACTGAACAGTGACATTATACACTTTTGCAAAGGCTAGCAGGTGGTTTAAAATCAGTGCGCTGTCTGGACATGTACCACGCATATGCGCATGAGTTTGTTTACTCTTACACATAAAACACTTTAAATTCAGACGTTTAACAATATAATTACACTAATGACATAAATATGTAGAAATGACTATGGCATACGTGAAATATAAGCGTAACAGAATTAATTTACCACGTTAAACCGTTTAAATATTAATTATTAAGCTTAATAAACCAATTCACGTTATGATGGCAAATATAAGAAAGAGAAGTCAAACAGAACACAGGTTTGGTCATTACCGAAGTCAAATAAGATCCACTTACTTCGCATTTACGCACAAACACACATAACATTAAAGAAATTGTCCTTAAAGCAACAGCAAAAGTTCGCGTCTGTATCAGGGATCCGGCCCAACTCAACTTTGCGTTCTGTGGGCGGGATGCTCGCCTGCACATAGTCGCGGGCACTGATTGGCTGCTGCGCTGGATGCTGTGTGTCAATCAATCTCGGCAAGAAAGAGATCTTATTAGCGAACTTTCATAATAACTATAATAACAAGTAACAGCCTTTTTAACATTGCCATAATAATAAATAATGAATATTTATATTTATTTTATGTTACTTTTGATGAATGATTTCATTTTTTTCAACTCAGTCACTAGCTGAGTGACTTAAGGGGGCCCTCTGCTGGCCACGAGGCCCTTTGCAATTGCAAGTGTCGTTTAGTGGCTGGGCCGGCTCTGATGACAACCAACTGAATATTACTTTCTCAATACTGAGACAACGCATTTCCCACACGAAACATTGTACTGTCAGAACCCTACCATACTGGACTAGATATTAAAGCAAGACAAAATTCAGGCTGGATCCTGACAATACCCCCCTTCAAGGGCGCCACCTGGCGGCCCTCAAGGAGAAACACAAGACAAGACCGGTTGTTAGATATAGAAACACCAACAAAACATTACAAATAACAAAACTGGCAAACAGGTCATTACAATAAATGGGTTGGGGTTACACAATTAACATAATAAACAAGGGGGGAATAAAAAAGTTCGTAGGGGGTGGTCCAGGTTAGGTGGGACTGGGTCTGGTTTGAGTCCTAGATTTCTGGGGTGTAGCTGAAGACAAGAGTCCGTGCTGGCTTAACGTGGTTCTTGAGGGGGGCCAACAGAAGGAGGCAACACAGAGGGGAACAATGAAGGGTTTAATGGCTGAGGGGAACAGGAAATGGAAAGAGTGTGGGTGAAGTGGGAACAGAGGGTGGTCCCGGGCTCTGCGGGACAGGAGATGAGTGGTTGGATGACATAGAGACAGTAGCTGAAGACCAGGAGGAAGGGCAGGGTGATGAGGGTGAAACCGTTGATGGAGGCGAGACAGGGGCAACAAAGGGGATGCAGCGGCCGGCAGCAAAGACAAGACAGGGACCATAACAGGGGGCACTGCTGCGGGCTGAGAAGCCAACACAGGGGAAACCACAACAGGCGGCAACGACATGACAGGAAACAAATCAGAGTCTGGGGGTTGACAGGAAGGCTGGGGCTGCACTGAAGGCCGGGGCGCAGAAACTGGGGCAAGAGAGGTGGGTGCTGCGGTGGGCATTTATTACACTCTGGTCACGTGACACAAAAGCGCCATCTGCAGAGGAAGCAGCAACTCTGTACGCCATAGCTTATCCTGTTGTAAAATGGCTTGACAGAACCGGACTCTGCAGAAACTTTAGTGCCAGTGAAAGAGGAACAGTAACGTTACATCAATTGTGTGGTACTATTTTGTCTTATAAAAAGATGTCGCGCAGCGTCAGGTATTGCGCTCAACCTGTCTTGCTAGTGCTGCTACCTCATGGGGCAACTCACATAGCAATGTATGATAGTGGCATGTCAAAAAGCAGATCTCTATGAACAACACGGCGGACAACACATCAGCTACGGTGGTAGCAGCACAGCGCAATGAATGGACAAGGCTAGTGTACGTTTGCATCTTGTGTGTGTGTGTGTGTACCTGGTTATTATCACGTTGTGGGGACCAACCAAATTGGACCAACATGAACCTAATTTGCATGTCAAGATAGAATTATAGTTTGTATATAAAATGACATATTGTTTATAGTGTTAAATATTATAGTAGAATAAAAAGCTTGTGTTAATACGTTCGCATTATGAAATTAGCATGTATGAAGATAATTTCATAATTTTTACAACGCGATGTAAACTTTATATTAAACAACAACAGCATTTGTCTTGTAAACGGATTTTAAATGATCATGTGCTGACACTCGCTCGTCACATAGACGAAAGAGTCAAGTGAGATCTGCTTAACTCAGCTGTAAGTTTAATTTCATCTCAAGTCTCAAATGGTTTGTGCTCTCTATCATTAAAAATGTCTCGGTTACATATGTAACCCTCGTTCCCTGAAGGAAGGGAACGGAGACGTCACGTCGTGACTGACGAATTGGGAACCGCTTCGCGGGTGACCTATCTGCTTCGAGAAACCTTTAAAACGCCAATGAACTTTGCATGAAGATAATTGCATCTGCCGGCGCCGCCCCGCCGCGCAGGTATTTAACACTGAGTGTTCCCTCGTTCAGTTAATAAAATAGGCGAAAGTGGGTTGTTTCTGCAGATGCAAACAGATCTATCTGCGCTCTGCCGAAACGTCTCCAAATCAGCTGGACCGACTGAGGGTGGAGTCGCCATTCGCCAGGGTGCGCTGCTCGTGAAAGCGCATCTGCCGCTGTGTTCAGCGACCCCGGGATGTGAATGGCACGAAGAGACCTCAGATTCTTCTGACTCCAAAAGAGGAGATGGCGGGCGAGATGCGACATGTGACGAGAGCGCACTCCGCCTTGGCGATTGATATACGCAACAGTCGCAATGTTGTCTGTGCGAACTAATACATCTTTGCCTCTCAACTCGCTGCTGAAGAGAACAAGCGCAATATATACAGCCCACAGTTCTTGGCAATTTATGTGCCAATGCAGCTGAGGTGATGTCCACACTCCTGAAGCTGCAAGCTCGCCGTACGTGGTTCCCCACTCCGTGTTGGAGGCATCTGTGCATACTATTGCATGTCTGGAGACCTGTCTCAGTGGCACCCCCGCCCTGAGACACACTGGTTCTGACCACATGGTGAAAGTGAGAAGGCATTTCGGTGTGATTGTAACACAGTGAAAGCCGGTGAGCCACGCTCTCCTCGGTACTCGGTCGTGAAGCCAATGCTGTAGCGTTCTCATATTCAGCAAACCGAGCGGTGTCACCACCGCGGCTGCTGCCATATGCCCCAGGAGTTTCTGAAATTGTTTCAGAGGGACCGCAGTCTTGCCCGAGAACGTATTCAAGCAAGCCAGAATCGACTGAACGCGCGCCTTCGTGAGACGTGCTGTAAGATTGACCGAATCCAATTCCATGGCGAGAAAAGAGATCTTCTGTGTAGGGCACAGTTTGCTCTTTTCTCGGTTGACCTGAAGACCGAGATGGGCGAGGTGAAATATGCTTTTCTGCGTAAGCATTTTTGTTATGACACACGAGAGGAAGCAAATGCAAGTTAAGAGGTTTATTGTAAACAGAGTAAATTGGTGGATGCAGACAGCTGAGCGGGTGACACAGGCAGTAGAGGTGGCCAGCGTGGAAACGTGAAACTCCGGTCTATGATAATCCAAAATCCAGAACACGAACACGAACACGAGAGCAGGAACACAGGAACACACAGCACGAGACCTCACTGACATCCACAACGATCTGACAGAGAACATGAGAAACGGGTGAGTATACATAAGAGAGTCAATGAGCTGCAGCTGGAGCAAGTGATGATCATCAGGTGCGCTGGAGGTAAGTGCCAAACACGCCCACACACACACACACACACACACATCTACACAACACAGCCATGTGAATCAGGAAGGAAACAATGTATTCATAAACCGTGACAGTACCCCTCCCCCTAGGAACGCCGCCTGGCGTTCCCAGACTCCTTTACCTGTCGATTGAATTCCTCGATAAGGGAGTGATCCAATATGTCCCGAGCAGGAACCCAACTTCTCTCCTCCGGACCGTAACCTTCCCAATCCACCAAGTACTGAAATCCGCGTCCCCTCCGCTAGAGTCCAGAATGCGATTTACCGAATACGTGGTCACCCCATCTACGAGACGAGGCGGGGGGGAACCGGGGCAGGCGGATTAAGGCGTGATAAAAACACAGGTTTAATTTTGGAAATATGAAAGGCGGGATGTACTCTCCTGTACGCAGGAGGAAGACTAAGGCGGACAGTCACTGGATTAATGATATAAGTGACCTTGAACGGGCCAATAAATTTGGGAGCTAACTTATTAGATACGGATCGGAGAGGAATATTCTTGGTAGAAAGCCACACTCTTTGACCAACGACATATCTCGGAGGCCTAGACCGGTGGCGATCGGCTTTGGCCTTGGTGCGCTCCCGCACCTGGAGTAAAACCTCACGGGTTCTAGTCCAGGTGCGACGACACCTCTGAACAAATGCGTGAGCAAAGGGGACCGTGACTTCGGATTCCAGACTGGGAAAAACAGGTGGTTGGTAACCTACACTACACTGAAACGGCGATAGGCCCGTAGATGATACCGGTAAAGAATTGTGGGCGTACTCCACCATAGAGAGCTGTTGACTCCAGGATGAAGGATTCTTGGAAACCAGACATCGCAACACTCTCTCCAGATCTTGGTTGGCTCTTTCGGTTTGACCATTGGTCTGGGGATGAAACCCGGAGGAAAGACTTACAGTCGCCCCTAGCCACTTACAAAACTCACGCCAAAATTTGGACACGAACTGGGGACCCCTGTCGGAAACCACGTCTGTCGGGAGGCCATGTAAGCGAAAGACGTGGTTTACAACAATCAACGCTGTCTCCTTGGCTGAGGGTAATTTGGGCAAGGGAATGAAATGAGTCGCCTTCGAGAATCGGTCCACCACGGTCAAAACAACCGTGTTGCCCTGGGAGGGCGGGAGGGCGGTAACAAAATCTAGAGCGATATGGGACCAGGGTCTCGAAGGGACAGGCAGCGGTTGAAGTAACCCATCAGGAGGACGATTGGAAGTCTTACCACTGGCACAAACCGAACAAGCCAAAACAAAACTGTGAATGTCCCGAGCCATACGTGGCCACCAGAATCGTTGCTTGACCAAATATCTGGTTCGACTTACTCCGGGGTGACAAGCAATATTGGAACAATGACCCCACTGAATAACATTGGACCTTAACCTCTCCGGCACAAATAAGCGGTTCGGTGGACACCCGACCGGAGGCGTTACCCCTTCTAGAGCCGCTTTGACTCTCGATTCGACCTCCCATACGAGTGTGGAGAATAACTATCCTCTCCGGTAAAATACACTCGGGAGTAGACAGGCGTTCGGAATGATCAAAAATGCGTGACAAAGAATCGGGTTTGATGTTTTTGGAACCCAGACGATACAAGAGAGAAAATTCAAAGCGACCAAAAAAAAGTGCCCACCGAGCCTGCCTGGAGTTCAGTCTTTTAGCCGTTCTAACATATTCCAAGTTCTTATGATCGGTCCAAACAATAAAAGGTACCCCGGAACCCTCTAACCAGTGGCGCCATTCTTCCAATGCTAACTTGACTGCCAGCAACTCTCTATTACCAATATCGTAATTACGTTCCGCGGGGGACAATCGATGTGAAAAAAACACGCAAGGGTGCATCTTGTCATCTGAGGAAGAGCGTTGGGATAACACTGCTCCTACCCCCACCTCTGACGCATCGACCTCGACCACGAACTGACGTGAAGGATCAGGGGCAATGACAATAGGGGCTGAAACAAAGCAACCTTTCAGTTTGGCAAACGCAGCTTCAGCTGCGTCTGACCACCTGAACGTAGTTCGTGGAGAGGTCAAGGCGGTCAGAGGTGCGGCTAGTTGGCTGAAGTTGCGAATAAAACGCCGGTAAAAATTGGCGAACCCCAGAAACCTTTGCAGGGCCTTACGGGAATCTGGGCTTGGCCAATCTACCACAGCCTTAACCCTTTCAGGATCCATACGCACTCCCTCAGTAGAGATGATGTACCCCAGAAATGGTACGGACTGTGCATGAAACTCGCATTTCTCCGCCTTGACAAAAATCTCATTCTCTAGCAACCTCTGAAGCACTCGTCTGACGTGTTGCACATGTTCCTAGAGAGATGAAGAAAAAATCAATATGTCATCCAGGTAGACATATATGAACTGGTCAACCATATCTCGCAACACATCATTGACGAGTGCCTGGAAAACTGCTGGCGAATTTGATAATCCGAAAGGCATCACCAAATATTCAAAATGGCCTCTAGGGGTGTTAAAAGCAGTTTTCCATTCATCCCCCTCCCTTATGCGGACCAAATGATAAGCATTACGTAAGTCCAATTTTGTGAAAACGGATGCTCCCTGCAACCTCTCGAAAGCTGAAGACATCAACGGCAAAGGATAAGTATTCTTTACCATGATGTTGTTCAACCCTCGGTAGTCAATACAAGGTCGCAGAGTACCATCCTTCTTCCCCACAAAAAAGAACCCCGCCCCCGCCGGAGAAGAGGAAGGGCGGATGAACCCGTTTGCTAGAGAATCAGAAATGTATTTCTCCATAGCCTCCCTTTCGGGAATCGAAAGCGAATATAACTTGCCTTTAGGCAGAGACTTACCTCGCATTAACTCAATAGCACAGTCATAGGGACGATGCGGAGGGAGAGAAGCAGCACGAGACTTACTGAACACTTCCTTCAGGTCGTGGTACTCCGTGGGCACGTTAGATAAATCCACTGCCTCCTCCTGAAACACAGACAAGGGCACAGACGAACAGGCAGAAACAAGACAAGACTCATGACACTTTATACTCCAAGCACACACTGAGTTGGTTTGCCAGTCTATTTTGGGGTTGTGTAATGTTAACCAAGGATGTCCGAGTACAACAGGTGCCAGTGGTGAGTCCAAGATGTAGAATGAAATGATTTCAGTGTGATTGCCAGACGTGACGAGTGTAATGTTCTCCGTGACGGAAATGATGGTGGGAAGGTCTTGTCCGTTGAGTGCATGAACAGATATCTGGTGCGAAAGTGGCTTGAGAGGGATCTTGTGTTTAACAGCGAATGAATGGTCCATAAAATTACCTTCGGCACCCGAATCCACCAACGCCTGGCAATCGTGATGATATGCTGACCACCTCAGTCTCACCGGGAGGAGCGTAGATGTAGATGAGGACTTCTCGGCTGAGACCCCACCCGATAGTAGCCTCAAACTTACTACCGGGCTGGGCCTTTTACTGGACAGTTGTAAGCAAAGTGACCAGTCCCGCCGCAATACAAACAAAGGCCCTGGGATCTCCGCCGCTCCTTCTCCTCCCGGGAGAGTCGGGCTCGACCCACCTGCATGGGCTCGGGATCGTTGACAGGGCTGACCGCGTCTCCACCAGTGACTCTAAGCCCCTCCGTTCTGCTGATGCCGGAGCTGGGTGTGACTCTGCGGTTCATTCGGGACAGCCGGGAATCGACTCTCAAAGCCAGTTCAATGAGTCCATTGAGTGTAGTGGGTAACTCCATGGTGTAAATCTCCCTATGGACGCGGTCAGCCAACCCATGCAGGAACATATCCCACTGCGCCTCCTCATTCCATTGACACTCGGCAGCAAGCGTTCTGAACTCAATCGAATAATGAGAAACGGATCTTTCTCCTTGCTTCAACTCCGCCAGTAGACGAGCCGCTTCCCTACCGGCGAGAGCTCGATCGAAGACTCGCTTCATCTCCGCTGAAAGTGTCTGGAATGAGGCGCAGCATGGATCTTGATTCTCCCACACCGCCGTTCCCCAGAGCGCCGCCCTACCCGTCAAGAGGGTTAAAACAAACGCCACCTTGGTTTGTTCATTGTTGAAGGTTCTAGGTCGCAAAGAGAAATGCATAGAGCAACGTGTTAGAAACGCTCTACAAAAATTCGGCTCACCAGCATATGATTCAGGAACAGGTAGGCGGGGCTCCGAGGACGTGTTGTCTTCCGGTGGTATGGGTTGAACGGGCGGTGTGGGCGGCGCAGTGGGCATCTGCAGTTGTTGAAATTGTTGGGTGAGCTCCGATACCTGTGCCACCAACGCTTGAACAGCGCGACCCGTCTCACAGAGATTCCGTTCTTGGGATTCCATACGTCGGTTGCTGCGATCCTCCATGGATGTAATATTGGAACTCGCTGCTTCCATCAGTTGGTCAGATCGTTCTGTTATGACACACGAGAGGAAGCAAATGCAAGTTAAGAGGTTTATTTCAAACAGAGTAAATTGGTGGATGCAGACAGCTGAGCGGGTGACACAAGCAGTAGAGGTGGCCAGCGTGGAAACGTGAAACTCCTGTCTGTGATAATCCAAATCCAAAATCCAGAACACGAACACGAACACGAGAGCAGGAACACAGGAACACACAGCACGAGACCTCACTGACATCCACAACGATCTGACAGAGAACATGAGAAACGGGTGAGTATATATAAGAGAGTCAATGAGCTGCAGCTGGAGCGAGTGATGATCATCAGGTGCGCTGGAGGTAAGTGCCAAACACGCCCACACACACACACACATCTACACAACACAGCCATGTGAATCAGGAAGGAAACAATGTATTCATAAACCGTGACAATTTTGAATGGCATCTTGTGAAGTGCTCGATTTAGAATGCGCAGATCCAGGATCTGTCGCAACCCGCCGCTTTTCTTGGGTACGATAAAGTAAGGGCTGATAAACCCTGACCTCATCTCGGCTGGAGGAACCGGCTCGATCGCGTCTGTCGCCAATAAGACAGCAATCTCTGCACGTAGTACGTGCGCATCGGCGGGTTTCAACGAATGCTCGTAAATTTGGGAGGTCGCCGGGCGAATTGTATCGCATAGCCGAGACGGATCGTGCGTAAAAACCAACGCGACGGACTGGGAATTTGCTGCCAAGCTTCCAGATACCTGGCGAGGGGAATTAACGGCACGATCGTAGTACCCGCGGCGAGCGGAACAGCGGTGCTCAATGACGCGCTCTCTTGGGCTGCGTTGACATGTGTATTGTGTGAATGAGCACTCACCTGACTCCGCTGATGGATGGGTGCGCGGGGAAGACTCTGATGGAGATGTCTCGGTGCGCTCAACACATCCGCTGGCGAGAGAGGAGAGGGAGGACGTAGGGTTATGAGCCCATCCGTCACCCCCGACTGCCTCTGAAGACCTGGAGGAGGAAGAGGAATTCACTCTTTTTGTGGTTTTGTGGGTGCCGCTGAAAAGCCGGCGGAACGGAAATTAATGAAAACCAAAGATTCCCCACCCAGTGCAGACCCAGACACGAGAGACAGCGATCGTGTCCATCACGAGGACCCATATATTTGTCGCATCCAGAAGTCGAACACGGACGTAAAGACATCTTTAAAAAGACGCTTAACGCCTGTGAGCAGTGAACTGCTGTCTTTAAAAAGACGCAAGTTCATCTGCAGCTCTTTTAGGGGAAATCACTCTTTCAGATGTGTAGTTGATGAAGCACACAGGGAGGAGAACGCACACACTCAACTAAAAGAGAGTGAAAGCGATCACGAAGATCAAAGGTGGTGGAAACACTATGCGAGCCCCGCTGTGGTGCCTTCGCCCAACCAACTAGCACGAAGAGATCTATTCCAGAGGTAAGAGAGCAGCTTCTCGTGAGCAGTTTAGTCTGCCAGCTTTCAAAGCTAAAAAGCTGATTTGATAACTGCACCTGCCGCTCATTAAATACCCGGCAGATGCAATTATCTGCATGCCAAGTTCATTGGCTTTTTAAAGGTTCCTCGAAAGAGATAGGTCACCCGCGAAGCGGTTCCCAATTCGTCGGTAACGACGTGACGTCGTAGTGACCGACTGAAAGGGACCGGTCAAGCAAACAGCAAGTGCAGGGTTAATGTACTTGTAAATGACAACTCACAAACGCGCGGGATAGGCTGTATGTGTGCTTGTTGTCAATGAGATTACTTCTCACAAACACGCTCAAGCGCGAGATATGTGTGCTTGTCAATGACGGGCAAGTTTAAGTTTGTTATTCATAAGTTGATAACCTGCGGTTTCAAACATTAAGTAAAAAAAGTAATCTGTATGTATATGTATCATATGCCTTAGGGTGAAACATGCGCAGATGACCCATTGCAAACCCGGAGTGTTGTTTATACTGCTGTCTCTTCCCATCAAGGGTGCTGAAGAAAATAAAGAAGACCCCTGTCTTTCCACGCTGGTTAACACACTTAATGTATTTTTTCCAACACTGCCCATCTTTTTTTTTTAATCGGCCTGTACCAAATGGTTGATATGTCACTTAAAGGAATTCAAACACATACTATGGAAATTAAAAAATATGAACTATAATACTATTTTTTTTAAAACATAATCAAAATATTTTTGTATATTAAATCTTCTTTATTTATTTAAGTATAAAATATTAGTATGAAAATCTGACTTTTTCCATGTTTAAGTGCTATGATTGGGTCCCCAGTGCTTCTATCAACCTAGAAAATGTGAAAATGATCAACCCAGTAAAATAGTTTTGGTAAACCATTCTCTGCAAGCATGTGAAAATATAGGTTATTGAAATTTGTCTCTCCTTATGATGTCATAAGGAGCTCTTATTATAATAATACCACCCCTTAATCTGCAATATCCAACCACAGCACTGCCATTTAGTGCAGAGAGTGAGAGACAGAGAAAATAATTCAAAACAAAATTTAGTTTCAATTTCAACAAACCACATCATTGTGATCAGTGTTTGCACTTCAGTCTTGTGACATGGCCCCTTTAACATTTCTCTGTAAACCAGCAATGCTGTCTAGAGTAAGCTAACATTACAAACAATCCTTCAAACTTAAAACATCCTTTAAGAAGTAATTTTTTATTAATTAATCAGTAATTATGATTTCCATACATTAATTATATGAATTCATTATAGTTATTTCAAAAAAAATATCCAGAAGTGGCAAAAAATACATACTTGAGAAATTATCTCAATATATTTATTTATACAAAGCGACTTCAAATGAGGACCATCCCCACTGCTGTAGCTCTCCAAATATCCAAATATTGCACATGATATTTTTCATTTAAAGTGTACTGTTTCTTTAAGTTGTGCGGCATCACCACAACAACCAGAAGCTTTAATACTACAACTAAAGCACACAATAGAGCAGATCTTTGAGTGGCTGATGGTATACAGGAAATGTCAAGGGGTTTGTTTGTTGCCTCATGCTGTCATCTCTTCATCAGTTTACATGGACTTGTTAACAAATCGGCAACATAAAATAGCTCATGATGTAAAATTGATTAGCTTTGGTCCAGTTTTATTAAATGTTAACATTAACATTAATATCTGTCCATAATTGGCTAGTGATGTTGGTCTCTTATAGGCATTTCACACTGTGCTTTACCCTGGGTTATCTTCATTTTAAATCCTGCTTTTAAACTTAGATTAATGAGCACTTCACACTCTAATTTAGAAGCGGCGTTATCCCTGAAATTAACCTAGTGTTATAAAATCCTGCTCCAAAGCATTGCGGGGCCAGACGCATGTAGTGTAAAACAAAGCGGGGTTTAGAATCTTGTGACTTGATGCTTAGCAACAGACAGACAATCAGAAACTGAAGAGCACGTACCTCATATCATGATCTTTGTAATGAAAACACCTACTGTAAATTGGTATAAAAATGACATCCCAGGAAACTTGAAATAGCCAAGAAAAGTTTACATTGCGACCTGTTCGGTCACGAGACAAGCAATAATTTAAAGCGGCAGCACACTGTTTTAATTCAGATGGTATGAAATTGCTTTTATCCAATCATGACACAAATATGCAAATAAAAATGTTAACCTAGGGCAGGGGTGTCAAACTCATTTTAGGCTGAGGGCCGGATGGTAAATAACGCCATGATGTAAGGGCCGGATAATTTTTTTAAACCTTAGTGTGCTGATAATTGTGTTAATATTGACTAAACAAACCAATTCATTAGTTTGTTTAGCAAGAAAACTAGAGAAACACACAGCTCTGTGAAAACTAAATTTCATAAGGTCACACTCATACTGTATATTATACACACAAATTTACATCTGAACAAAACCCACTGGCCTTATAGGTTGAAAAGCTTTAATTTAACTTCGTTTGCATTATTCCTTAATGCCAAAATTATTTATAAATCATTCACTTTTCTTTGGAATATATTTGTAATGAGAACAGTCATTTAGAAAATGAAAATGCTAGATGGGGCAGTGGCCCAAACCAAAAAGGGCACTAAGGGGGGTGGTACTATTATTATGGTTTTAATAAAGTATTACAGTATAAATATGATGTGTTATATTACTAGCATGTGATTATAATGGGAAATATAATAACAAGAATTAAAGTGTGACAATCAGCAAAATATTTAATATGATTTACCTGCTGGCTTGATGGAGCTTTGATTCCAATGTTGAACTGCTGCTAAAAGCCTCTCTTTCCGTTCTCTGTCTTTATTTTGTCAAGGCATTGGTGTTTTTGTCTACAAAGTGTGCCAACAACAGCAAATTTAGTGTTTATATTAACTTAGATCTGACGGGAAGATTAAATCGATTAGACAAGTATTGTAACGTTAATACTAAGAATGAGGCTATTTTGTTGTTGTTAGCACTTTTAGAACACCGACAGCAAATAATTACCGGAAGAAATACATAAACAAACTTCCAAATTACTAATTCTGTTGTTTAAAAATGATTTAATGTAATGAATCTACCTGTTAATGCAACGAACTTCGCTCTCCAGGCAGAGAGTGCACAGAGATGCTGCGGAGCGGGCGGGAAAACACGGAGTGGATTACAGGAATCAGTGGATCTTTAGCGGGGAAGTAACAATAGAACAGCAAGATTTTGGGCACCGTGTTTAGTCTATGTTCCGCGTTATGCTGCTTTCTGCAAGTCTCTCATATTAAAAACGAACTAGACACCCGCCTGAAAGGGTTTTTTAAATATGTATTTAATATTTAATAATACTGTATAGATCATCACGCGGGCCGGATTGGACACCTTTGTGGGCCGTATGCGGCCCGCGGGCCGTATGTTTGACACCCCTGACCTAGGGTTTAGGAATGCACGGTGTGAAACATCAGATTATGAATACCCAGGGTTAAGTTTCACCCATTGTGAAATGTGAAAAAGATAACTCAGGATTCTGTTAAACTGGGATGTATAATAACCCGGGGTTAACTATTTTAAGTGTGAAAAGCCGTTTAGTCTCCTTTCAAAGAGTCACTGTTTATTGTGACAAATAAACAACTAAACAAAACTAAACTAATTGTAAAATGTAAGATGATTAAGCAAGGTGCAGTTAACTATGAGGTTAACAGTCCCTAGAGAAACTGTAGCAGTAAAACCAAAATACAGAGAGGTTGTCCCTGCTGAAAAAAACAGCATCAAACCAGCATGGGAATTGTGCTGGTCTATGCTGGTTTAGCTGGTGGTCACAGCATACCAGCACCAAAACACAACATATGCTGGTATGACCAGCATGGGATGCTGGTGCTAATGCTGGTTTAGCTGGTGCTAATGCTGGTTTGGTGCTGGTTTAGCTGGTGCTAATGCTGGTTTAGTGCTGGTTTAGCTGGTGCTAATGCTGGTGCTGAAGCTGGTTTGATGCTGGTTTAGCTGGTGTTCACTAGCAAACCAGCACCAAAACACAACATATGCTGGTCTTGCTGGTATGCTGGTTTTTTCAGCAGGGGTATGTCTTTCGTAATGGAAATGTGTAAGATGTGTAATGGAAATTAATCAATACTCAGAGATATTGTATTACAGACGCAATGGATTGTGGTCAGTGTAACAAAAATACTGTTTAAAGTCTTCATTTGTTGACATGCATGTGAATTTGTCATGATCCTGTCAGCCCTGTATGTCTTTTTATGTGTTTCATGTGACAGGGTCATGGCAGCCCTCACTGTTGTCTTGTTTAGTGTGAAGAGTCACATGACCTGTGTTTATGTTTTGTGTATCTTGTGCTCTCCTGTTTTAAGTCTTGACCCGCCCCCTTGTTTCCTTGTTAATTATTTATTATTAGTTCATGCCCTTCATCTGTGTGTCCTCATTCCCTAGTTTAGTTCTCCCCTATTTAATGTCTTTGTGTCTGATGTCCTGTGCTGGATCATTGTGTGTCACTGTCAGGAGTCTGTCTTGTTTTGCCCTGTTTGTTATTATTTAATTATTGCCTTGTTTACCCCCTCGAGGGAGTTTTTGTTACATAATAAATGTCTTTTTGGTTAAGAGCTGTCTGCAATTGGGTTCTGTCCTCCCCATTCCTGACAGATTTAAGTCAACCTTCACTTGCCGTGGTACGAGCCCTGTGCAGCGGACACATGCCTGAAGAGGTCTCCCCTGCGGCTGTCTGGTAAGATCAATATTTTAACATAAAGCTATAAGCTAAAAGAGCAATGCGCTGTTGTAATAGCGTCCAGCACAGCGCCTCGAGTAAGCCTCTCTGCCCTAATGAATTTCCCCCCAAGTGCATCTCCGGTCTGGGACCTCCCACGCCGAAACCACTCTCATATGCACGGTTGTTCTATGTTACGTGCTCCCCCTGCTGTTCCTCTTTCGCTGAGACGAGCAAACGGCGAGCCGTGAGACTAAGATAGATGCATAGACAAGCACACACGGGTTGATCCCCTCCCCGTGTTCTGTCACAACGCAACCGCTCATGCTTTACACTCGCAGAGTCCCTCGCTCCTCCCACACTCAGCGGCGAGATCTCTTTCAGTGGCTTGGTGAGCTGCCTGGCACGCTCCTATGAATTACCCCCGAGTGCATCGCCGGGTGGAGACCACTCATACGATGCATGACTGTTCTATCTGTGTTACATTGGCTTACAGCCAAGCGGTTTATGACGTTTTTCGGCCAGATGGCTGGTTTATATCAGTGGATCCGAAGACGCTCACACCTCTGCTCCTTTCCAATATTCTGAGAAATTAAGGGTAATATCATCCTCCAAGTGAGCTTGCTACCCGCCCGACATATTCCCCCGTTACGACGGGCGTGTGGAGACTGCATCAGAGAAACACGACCTACATGCCTTTTTGACATGATGACACGAGCAGCTAGTACCCTTTTCACGAGGCGTCCTTATGCAAAGTCTGATCTATCCCTGTCTGGTGACGGCGAAAAGTCTAAACCCCACGAATTGTGGTGTAGAACACTTTCTCCTCACTACAGAAGCTCGTTGCACGGCGGCTCTCGCCCCCTACGCTAATTTCTATGTGGCGGCTATAACAGCGAATCACGCTTTTACGGCCGGACATTCTATTTAAATCACAAGCCTGTCATTTCTCAGATGCGGACGGTGCCTGAGGCGCAGCGCTCTGGAACTGGCCAAAGGCCTGAAGGCAGACACGTCTGACATACTTCAGATGATTAGCTGTTTGTCTCCCTCACAGATCACTCACTAGCTCACCTGTCAACACAGGTTATCTATGGATCGTTGAAGTTATCACCTCCCTTAACAAATAATGCTCACTCGTGGTTAACCTACTCCATGTGTGGATTAGCTTTACCTCGGGTATAGTCTTTGAGGTTTTTTTAAGCATGCACCGTCAGTGTGCGTCTGTCAAAATAAGAGACGACGAACCGAGTTGATGTGCGGTAAGCAGAACAGCTTTTAAAACGTTGTTAGATATCCTGTTGATAAAACCCAGTCAAAAACACAAGTGGTAGACCAATGGCTGTTCGCAAAATGAAAGTGATTACACTGCAATAAAATACAGTGTGGGCAGAATTATTAGTCTACTACATCAAACTTTTCATCACAGTTTTTGTCAAACATATTTTACTAATTGCAAACCACATTAATCTTAATAACTACCATTAATTTTGTAAATAAGGCATTTATAAGTAATACATTATTGTTGATGATGGCTGGATGGGGGAAAAAGCACCTTATATTCAATAGGGATGCACCGAAATGAAAATTCTTGGCCGAAACCGAAAACCGAAAAAGAGGAAACCAAGGCCGAAAGCCGAAAGACCGAAATAAATTATGCCAATTATTAGTACTACCATTGCACTTGTGGTATTTTTGCGTGTAATAGAAATGGAGTCAACACACACAATTTGAGAAGAAAATTAAGCCAAACAGCATGTGGCATAAACAAACCCAGCTTCAGTTATATAGGCTATCTGCCTCACGTCTGGAAAAACTGGTGAGTAGGCTACTAGTGACACATCAGGTTGTTAAAAGTTAAACTGTTTGTTTAATTAATCCTTTGGTGCTTGTTTACCATGCAGTATACATAAAAACTGAGATGTGCTAGTGGTGGTTTTGTTTTAACGTTAATGTTACAAAATGCTAATAAAAAAATTATGGCATTTTAATGCATGTTAAAACCCCGCATGGATCGAAGGGTCAGTCAAATATGAATATCTTCTTTATTTAGTCGGACATGTTTTTGTTTAGAAAGAAAATCCTATTTAGCCTACCTTCTCCGGTGAAACCCGTTTTTCTCATTAATGCCAGCTGCAGAAAAAACTCTGCTCTGTGGTTATCCAGTGAGAACAACAAACGGATTTAACAAATATATCTGAATTTAATATTATGTTACAAATAACGCAAGCTGGCTTGATACATTATTGCTGAGGGTGCAAAGTTACGAGCTTAATTTAACAACACTTCACAAAACGGAGCTATTGTTTGCTGTTACGGCCAGGGGTTAAATTGGCATTTGTTATGTGGGGGGATGTGCGGGGAGGCGTACTTCGAGGGGTAACATGTTTAATACTGATGACAGCAAAGCCACTGGTGTGTTTCAGTGACATTCTGGACCTCTGATAGGATTTGATAAGTTTCAGCTTTAAAGCTGTGCCAGAGGTTGACCACAAATATTTTTAAAAGAGCATCTGAATTTTAAATGATGCAAATCTATGAGTTTGACACCCTATATCCATTTGTTCTACCTGTCATTATGCACAATTGATCACATTTTAAAGGAAGTTAAAAGAATCAACCTCCTTGAATAATTCTAGGCATAAGATACCCAAAAAGACTCTTACATGTCTTATAAGTTAGCCATAGAGATTCCCTATGCTGGTCAGCAGCTAAAACAATCATATAGTTAGGTTTGATTTGTGTAATCAAAATACATTATTTTATTAAACTATGCCTATACAATGAGTTATATCCAGTGTTATCCAGTTAACATACTGTAATTAAATGTGAGTGACAAATACTTTAATCCTTTACACGTTTGTAGTCTTCTATTAAGTTTTCTCGACGTGGGCACCATTCTTACCTCTCTCTCTCTCTCTCTCTCTCTCTCTCTCTCTCTCTCTCTCTCTCTCTCTCTCTCTCTCTCTCTCTCTCTCTCTCTTGTCAAATGATCCTGCATAAGAGCGTGTTCTTGAAGTTCTGAGTTTTTTCACTTGAGTTGTATAACTTGCGCGAAGACGCGTTTAAAGGGGAAAGTGCGTTTTTTCGCAGCAATTGCGCCGCCCAATTCACGTCATTTGCATCGCCCTGTGCGAGGACGCGCCTGGTTGCGTCTTTGCATTGACTTTGTATGTAATCTACTCGCGCAAATCGTTAAACTTGCGTTGGTGAGTATGCCCTATAATGAATGGAAACGCATTATTCCCTTTCACGTCAGTGCACACATACCAGCGCAGCGAGTGCACGCGCACCAGCGCAGCTGGTACACTGGCATGAGCAGAGCGAGACCTTCTGCCTATGTGCCGGGGCTTAGCCCCGGACGGCCCCGGCCCAATTTAAACCCTGGTTACGGCATTTGCAGTTATCGGGTTCGTTATAACCATATCCACAGATAAAATAAATTTTCTCCGTTTCGCTTTCCATGTGTGTCTCGTGTCGTTTTAACAACAAAATAAACTAGGCTATATAAGGAAGCTAACAAATCTCTCATGATGCACGCTGATGCGGCGGCGGCGAAGCACGTCTAACACCCGGCATTAAAACTCTAAACACTTAAATTAGTCTGCAATCTGAATTACCAAAACAATCAGAAATACATACATATTAATTTTCATGTATATTTTACATTAAAGTCTGTAAAAGACCGTACAGGTGAAGTGAAAAAGCATTAAATGAGCAGTAGTTGTAATGCTGCCGTGGCGGATTAAAAACATTTGAATATCATTTTTTTCCAGTATAATTATTATTGCAGATCGAATGTTTGACCATTCGTGCACATCCCTAATTTTAAAATCAATCATGTTTCATGTCTGTTATTCTGGATGTTAATCTTGTAAGTGTCACGAAATGAACTCAGGAGTCAGATGCAAGTTAACAATTTATTTAGAAAATAGAAAATAGGAGAGCAAGTCACTGATAGATCCACACACGGCACACAATAGTCCAGTACAGATCCGAAGGGAGAGAGAGAGCCACCCACGCACTCCGTCGAGAACGCCAGCACAATCACCACACACAACAGAGGGATGATACACGCCGCCCTGAAGGTGGATGACAGGCGGAGATGGAAGATGGAAACTCCAAGTTCTCAGACAAGTAATCCACTGTGAAATCCTGATGTAGTAGGGCCACTCGAAAACCACTGGTCACCGCCTAAAAACGAAGTGAACCGGTGGTTCCGAGAAACAACAGTCGTTAGAGTCAATAATCCACAATGGTAATGAGGTGAACTCCACTCACGGGTGATGATGCAAACCGGAGAGAAAGGGAGACAGCTGGTATACCGCCTTGAGACGAAGCGAACCAGCTGTTGCGAGAGACAAACAAAGTCACTAAATCCAGTACTCCACAAGCGAGCGGTCCGGGTGAAGACGCGCCCCCAAACGCCGAAACCAAACCTTGGGTAACAGAGGAGAAGACAGAGAACAACTGACAAGACAAGGCAGGGCAGCAGGACTGTGATAAAACAATGAGCGCGCAACGAAGGACAGGACTGCGTGCAATATAAAGGAAAAGGTAAACGAGACACCACCGGTGAACAATTACCGAAACAAGGGGGCGGAGTTAGTGAATACACGAGGAACCGGCACCACAGGTAAACAACACACACACACACAGATCAAACAGCCATCGATCACCCAGCAGTCATGACAGTAGCCCCCCCTCCACGACCGGCACCAGACGGACCGGGAGACTCACCCTGTCGCCGACGGAGATCCTCGATCAGCCCAGGATCCAGCAAATCCCGACCCGGAACCCAGCTCCTCTCATCAGGACCGTATCCTTCCCAATCCACTAAATACTGAAATCCTCTGCCCCTGCGGCGGGAGTCTAGTAACCTCTTAACAGTGTAGACAGGGGCACCATCCACTAGACGAGGGGCGGGGGGATTGGGGGCAGAGACAGGGGGGTTATAGCGAGCAAAAATCACAGGTTTAACCTTGGATACATGAAAAACAGGGTGAACCCGACCAAGAGAAAGGGGTAACTTAAGCTTTATCGTCAGCGGATTAATGACCTTAGAAATACTGTATGGCCCAATGAATCTCGGAGCCAGCTTACAAGAAGGCTCACAGAGAGACAGATCCTTGGTAGAAAGCCATACCTTTTGACCACAAACGTAACGGGGTGGAGGTCGCCGATGACGATCAGCTGCAGCCTGGGTTCGTCTGGAATTAGATAATAACAATGTCTTAGCTCTCCTCCAGGTGCGTCTGCACCTGCGTACGAAAGCTAACGCAGACGGAACCGCTGCCTCGGGCTCCTGTGATGAAAACAGGGGAGGTTGATAACCGATGGAAAGTTCAAACGGGGATAAATTGGTAGACGTAACGGGAAGAGAATTATGAGAATACTCAACCCACGGGAGCTGATCGCACCAGGAATTCGGATATTGTGACGACAGACAGCGGAGCGTTCTACCGAGATCCTGATTAGCCCGTTCGCATTGCCCATTGGTCTGTGTGTGATAACCAGAAGACAAGCTGGCGGTGGCGCCAATTTGTCTACAAAACTCCTGCCAAAAACGAGAGATGAACTGAGGACCCCTATCTGACACTACGTCAGTCGGAATACCATGTAACCGAAAGACGTGATTAATCAAAACCTGGGCCATCTCTTTAGCAGAAGGTAGCTTGGGCAGGGGAATGAAATGAACCGCCTTCGAAAAACGATCCACCACAGTTAGAACAACAGTGTTACCATTAGATGCCGGTAAGCCAGTGACAAAATCAAGGGCTATATGAGACCAGGGGCGGGAGGGCACGGGCAAAGATTTAAGCAGACCAGCAGGTGGTAAATTAGATGCTTTATTACGAGCACAAACCGAACAGGCTAGTACAAACTGTCTGACGTCAGTGGACATAGAAGGCCACCAAAAACGCTGATGGACGGCAGCCAACGTTCTCCGAATTCCTGGATGGCCGACAAACTTGGACTCGTGACCCCACCGGATGACATCGGAACGTAACCGCTCAGGAACCCATAGGCGACCCGCTGGACACCCCTCCGGAACTTCCCCCTCCCGGCCGGCCTCTCTCACCCACTGTTCGATTCCCCATACGAGGGCGCCGACCACCCTCCCCTCCAGGAGAATGGTCTCCGCCCTCTCCGAACCGGACTTCTCGAACAGACGGGAGAGAGCATCAGGTTTGGTATTTTTCGAGCCAGGCCGGTACGAGAGGGTGAAGTTAAAACGATCAAAGAAGAGTGCCCTACGAGCCTGCCTAGATGTTAGTCTTCTGGCCGAACGGATATATTCAAGATTCTTATGATCCGTCCAGACCAGAAAGGGCTCCGAGGTTCCCTCCAACCAGTGACGCCATTCACCCAAAGCGAGTCTAACCGCCAATAGCTCCCGATTCCCTATGTCGTAATTACGTTCTGCTGGGTTTAACCGGTGAGAGAAAAAGGCACACGGATGTACTTTCCCATCAATAGACGATCGCTGAGATAAAACGGCGCCTACCCCGACATCAGATGCATCCACTTCCACTATAAATTGTTTAGCCGGATCGGGAATAGAGAGGACAGGCGCAGAGATGAACCGGGACTTTAACACATCAAAGGCCTCCTGAGCCTCTCTATTCCAACGGAAACACACGTTAGGTGAAGTAAGAGCAGTAAGAGGCTTAGCGATCTGACCAAAATTTCTGATGAAACGCCGATAGAAATTGGCGAACCCCAGAAATCGCTGAAGCTCCTTCCGAATGTCGGGTACTGGCCAATCGGCAACCGTCTTAACCTTAGCGGGATCGGGACGAATTTCACCCTCGGCAATAACAAAACCCAGAAACGAAACCGACTTCTTGTGGAACTCGCACTTCTCCGCCTTAACGAATAGCTGATTCTCTAATAGCCGTTGTAAAACCATGCGAACGTGCTGAGTGTGTATCTGCATGGAGGGAGAAAAGATGAGAATGTCATCGAGATACACAAAGACAAATCTGTTAATTATGTCACCCAGCACTTCATTGACCATGGTCTGGAAGACAGCTGGAGCGTTACAAAGACCGAACGGCAGAACGGAATATTCCCAGTGTCCTGAAGGTGTGTTAAAGGCTGTCTTCCACTCATCGCCCTCTCTAATACGTACCAAGTGATAAGCGTTGCGCAGATCTAACTTGGTAAATACGCGCGCTCCCTGTAATAATACGAAAGCTGATGACATTAATGGCAAGGGGTACTTATTCTTAACAGTAATGTCATTCAGCCCTCGATAATCAATGCACGGACGAAGAGACCCGTCTTTCTTCTTTACAAAGAAAAATCCAGCACCAGCTGGAGACGAGGAGCGGCGAATGAGACCGGCTTTAAGAGCGTCATTAATGTATTTATCCATAGCCTCTCTTTCTGGTTTAGCTAGGGAAAATATACGACCCTTAGGCGGAGAAGTGTTGGGAAGTAGTTTGATCTCGCAATCATACGACCGATGAGGAGGCAGAGAAGTAGCCCGGGACTTACTGAAAACCTGATACAGATCCGAGTACTCCGCCGGGACCCCTGAGAGATCGATAGCCGGGACCTGCGAGACAGAACAAGAGACAAGAGAAGGAGCAGGACCAAGACAAGAAACATAACACAAAGACTTCCAAGATAACACAACATTGTTCTGCCAATCAACGTGAGGATTATGTTTGGATAGCCAGTCATGACCTAAAATGACTGGCGATTGTGAATCCTCTAAGATGTAAAATTCGATCTCCTCACGATGATTGCCAGAAACAAACAAACTCACAGGGGGTGTGCGGTGCGTGATCACAGCCATATGCTGGCCCTTCAATGTCCAGGCAGACAAAGGAGAGGAGAGAGGGACGAGTGGAATACCCCAGGACTTGGCCAACCCAGCATCCAAAAGACACGCCTCCGCACCGGAATCCAGCAACGCCTGTGACGGAAAAGAGTTAATAAGAACAGGTAGTGTGGTGCTGCTTACGGGAGATTTAAATGACGATGCGCCCACCGAGACTCCCAGGTTCATCGGCGGGCGTGAGCTTTTACCGGACAGGTGGCTGCCAGATGCCCCGGCTTGCCACAA
The DNA here is from genome assembly GCA_025389145.1 of Misgurnus mizolepis. Taxonomy (NCBI): domain Eukaryota; kingdom Metazoa; phylum Chordata; class Actinopteri; order Cypriniformes; family Cobitidae; genus Misgurnus; species Misgurnus mizolepis. The sequence goes on along the minus strand of JAIFKI010000010.1, from coordinate 40,762,070 downwards.
TACAAGCAGAGACCATTAGATAGTCGACGATTTCTCTCCCCAGCAGATAAACGAAACTTGCCCAGCTGCATAGGCTCCTCGGAGGGCGTTTCTGAAGTGATCTCCCCTGGTTCCGACATCCGCTGGTGAAATGAGCGACGCAGATCTCTCTGCCGATGGCGAGACTCAACCCTCAGGGCCAGATCGATGGCAGCTTCCAGGGACGTGGGTGGCTCCCTCAGTGCAATCTCGTCCTGAATGACCGGTGTAAGACCCTCGAGGAATTGTGCTCTTAATGCCGCGTCGTTCCAGTTGCAGCAAATGGCGAGCGTCTTAAAACGAATAGCAAAATCAGTAACAGAGTCATTACGTTGCCGTAATCTCACCAACTCAGCCGCTGCCATGTCTCCCTTGAGTGAGCGGTCAAACAATTTTAACATCTCTTCCTCCAGAGCCTCGAACGAGAATGTAAAAGGAGCTTTAGCCCCCCAGGCGGCCATACCCCAGTCTCTCGCCCTTCCAGTGAGTAACGTCAGGACATAGGCCACTCTGGAAGTGGATGAAGAAAATCGACGGGGTTGGAGCGCAAAGACGAGAGAGCACTGCTGTAGAAAGGATCTGCAGGTGTTAGGATCGCCATCGTAGGTGGGGGGTGTTGCCGTGTGTGGCTCCCGTTCAAATGAAGCGGCTCCTCCGGATGAGGTTGGGGCTTCATGGTGAGGAGTCACTCTATCCAAACGGTTGCTGAGCTCTTTCAATTGCTCAGACAGGATGCTGAAATCTCTGGCAGCAGCAGACAATAACGACGAATGTTGGTCGATGGCCGCCCCCTGCTGGTGAAGGGCGGTCTGCACCTCCAGGCTTTCTAAACTTGCTGACTCCATTTTTGGCGCGCTCATCTGTCACGAAATGAACTCAGGAGTCAGATGCAAGTTAACAATTTATTTAGAAAATAGAAAATAGGAGAGCAAGTCACTGATAGATCCACACACGGCACACAATAGTCCAGTACAGATCCGAAGGGAGAGAGAGAGCCACCCACGCACTCCGTCGAGAACGCCAGCACAGTCACCACACGCAACAGAGGGATGATACACGCCGCCCTGAAGGTGGATGACAGGCGGAGATGGAAGATGGAAACTCCAAGTTCTCAGACGAGTAATCCACTGTGAAATCCTGATGTAGTAGGGCCACTCGAAAACCACTGGTCACCGCCTAAAAACGAAGCGAACCGGTGGTTCCGAGAAACAACAGTCGTTAGAGTCAATAATCCACAATGGTAATGAGGTGAACTCCACTCACGGGTGATGATGCAAACCGGAGAGAAAGGGAGACAGCTGGTATACCGCCTTGAGACGAAGCGAACCAGCTGTTGCGAGAGACAAACAAAGTCACTAAATCCAGTACTCCACAAGCGAGCGGTCCGGGTGAAGACGCGCCCCCAAACGCCGAAACCAAACCTGGGGTAACAGAGGAGAAGACAGAGAATGACTGACAAGACAAGGCAGGGCAGCAGGACTGTGATAAAACAATGAGCGCGCAACGAAGGACAGGACTACGTGCAATATAAAGGAAAAGGTAAACGAGACACCACCGGTGAACAATTACCGAAACAAGGGGGCGGAGTTAGTGAATACACGAGGAACCGGCACCACAGGTAAACAACACACACACACACACAGATCAAACAGCCATCGATCACCCAGCAGTCATGACAGTAAGGGTCCAAATATGGCCCAATCCATCCGTTTGGCCCAACGACGGAATCCAAACGGCATGGCCGGTTTATAGCGCATTCGGTCTTTTCCGGTGCTTGTGGATGACGTTTTAACATTACGCAACTTACATCTGACTCCAAAGATATAAAACGTATTGTAATATGAATCAAATTGATATAAATATAGAATTTGGATAAACGTTTGATCATTCTATTTAACTCATCGTTATATTGACTCGTTCAAATGGATCTCAATTGTCGCTTAGAATCCTTGCATCAGCTGCTGCAGGTTCACGATCACAAACTCGACCATATAACTAATCAAGAGTTAAGAAGTTCGTCAGACCTTATAATTAAAGGCAGTCGATTCGTCGATGCTTAACCCTGTAGTTAAAATTAAGTGGTTCGTCAGACCAAAATAGTAAAAGGCAGACGATACGCCAAACTTAACCCTATTAAGAGTAAGTGGTTCGTCAGACCTACATAGTAAAAGGCAGACGATACGCCAAACTTAACCCTATTAAGAGTAAGTGGTTCATCAAACCAAAATAGTAAAAGGCAGACGATACGCCAAACTTAACCCTATTAAAAGTAAGTGGTTCGTCAGACCAAATAACCAAAATACAAAATGGCAGACAATACGCCAAACTTTACTCTATTGATAAAGAGTAAGTGGTTCGTCAAACCAAAATAGTAACAGGCAGACGATACGCCAAACTTAACCCTATTAAGAGTAAGTGGTTCGTCAGACCAAATAACCAAAATACAAAATGGCAGACAATACGCCAAACTTTACTCTATTGATAAAGAGTAAGTGGTTCGTCAAACCAAAATAGTAACAGGCAGATGATACGCCAAACTTAACCCTATTAAGGGTAAGTGGTTCATCAGACCAAAATAGTAAAAGGCAGACGATACGCCAAACTTAATCCTGATCGTAGATTTGCGGTAACAAAGGATACATCAATTCACTTGTAGTCAATAATTCAGAGTAAGGCAGAATAAATGCAAACGTAACAATTTATTAACCAGGTAGGAAAAACATAATTCAAAGCCAATTAATATATCCAATTCAAATACAAAACAATAAAATGAAAAACCATTGCATACCTGGTAAGGAGATGAAGATCTGGTTACAGATTCCTCAAAATAAAATAAAAAGAAACATGATGCTGTATCAAAGATACAGCATCATGAGGGTGCATTTCTAGATTTCGAAAGTCCCGCCTAAATCTTCTACACATCTCCTTAAATAACCAGAGAGCAAAGCATATAGGAATTTGGTACTGATTGGTTGTTGTAAAAACTAAGGGCTGTCCTTCATCTGTATACAGTGGGTGATTGGTTTATGCTTAGAATGGGAGGTGTCTATCAACATTGAATGAAGTTTCACATATACTTTAACATTGAATTCTGTTGTTATATGAGTGAGACCATTGTAACCACTTGCAATGAGACATTTCAATAGAAAACAAATAAGATACAGATTTTAGATTCTTGTAGCATGTCATATACAGTTTGCTTTGAAAGAAAAGAATACAAATGTATGACACCCTAAAGGTGTGTCTTTGAAACCCAAATGTGTCTCAGTGGGAAGTCCACCATGAATCGTGGAGAGTGGCTTTCCCGCGCACTCACTTTGCCCCCATGCAGTGTCCTTTGGGGAGGTGCTATCTTATTCAGGAAATTGTCTTATAATCTGAACGAATGTGTAGATAACTGATAATGTGTAATCCAGTTAATGCAGATATGTTCATAGATATAACCTTTATCCTGTGTTGTAGTGCCCCCTTGTGGTTGAATAGGTTAGTCTTATGTAAAAGTAACTCTGCTGATACACGCTCTGCACGAGGGCTAATAAAAGCACGTTGTTCTGAGTAATATAAACGTCTCCGTCTCTATGACAAACTACATGGTGTCAGAAGTTAAAACTTTCAACAAGAAAAGAGGATAGAAGAGACACAATGGCTGAAGGATTTCGCCGACCAGACTCACTGATCTTCTACGGCAACATAGCAGAAAACTGGCGAAAATTCGAACTGGAGTTCGACATATTTATCGCAGCAGCCCACAGTGAAAAGCCAGATAAGACCAAAGCCTACATACTCCTCAATCTTGCGGGACCAGAGGCGATAGAAAGAGAGCGTTCATTTACATATGCTCCGGCGGTACTGGCTGCAAATGGGCAAGATGTAATCACACCAGCAGAGTCAAGAGAAGATCCAGAATGTTTAAAACGAAAATTCAGAGAAGTGTGCAATCCGGAGACAAACGTGACGATGGAAAGACATTCGTTTAATACCAGAAATCAAAAATCCGGAGAAACCATCGAGGCTTACGTGAGTACACTCAGAAACAAAGCAAAAACGTGTAACTTTGGTGCACTCACAGACGAATTAATCAGAGACAGACTGGTCTGTGGCATAGACAATGATAGTGTGAGAAGAGTGTTGCTCAGAGAAAGTGATTTAACTCTCGCAAAAGCGATTAAAATATGCCAAATCAGTGAATTAACCGAGCAGCATACAAAAGTGCTGGCTGCACCGCGCAGCGCGCTGACGTGCGTTGATGCAGTACACTATAACGCAAAGGGAAGAAAAGCAGCCATGTACCGGCAGCAACCGCAACAGAAATATGCGAGTGGGACAAAGAATATTGTCAACTGTAAAAACTGTGGTGGAAACCATCCAGCAAAGCGTGATCAATGCAAAGCTTTCGGACAACAATGTCACCGTTGTAAAAAGTTCAATCATTTCAAGCTCCAGTGCAAGTCTGCATCAAAAAGATAATTTTAAATCAATCAATCAGATCACTGATGCAAACACAGACAGTAGTGAAGAGTCATTTCATATCGATGGACTGTGTCTTGGTGCTAGTGAAATTGATGCAGTAAATCACCATAGTGGAATTAACAAACAAGAAATACATTGCAGCCTGACAGTAAATCGCAAGCCCCTTGAGCTTAAAATTGACACAGGAGCAAAATGTAATGTCCTTTCGACAGAAACGTACAAAGCTGTGAAAACAGATGAGAGAATACAAGAGAACTCGAAAGCAACGTTAGTGGCTTACCGAGGCACAGAAATTCAAACAAAAGGAACCGTGATGCTGCAATGTTTAACCAGCAAACGAGAATCATACCTGTTGCAATTTCATGTGGTTGATAAAAATGTCAAATCATTGCTGGGCCTGCCAGACTGCTTAAGAATGAACTTGATATCTCTTAAAGAAGAAGTACATGGAATGGATCTCAACAAAGAAGAAAACCTGTCACACAAAATACACACAGAGTATGCAGACCTATTCGATGACAAGCTAGGCACCTTACCTGTGACATATTCAATGAAGATAAATCCAGACATCACTCCAGTGGTCCGCCCCCCTCGCCGAATACCTGTGGCAATGCGTGACAAAGTGGAAGACGAACTAAAACACATGACAAAACTTGGAGTCATAACACCCATTTCAGAGCCCACAGAGTGGGTGTCCTCAATGGTCGCCACACATAAGAAAAACACTGATAAGATTCGCCTGTGCATCGATCCAAGGGATCTTAATGAAGCTCTCATGCGCCCTCACCATCCTATGCGCACAGTAGAGGAAGTAGCATCGCAAATGTCTAATGCCAATGTCTTCTCGGTGCTAGATGCTAAAAGCTCATTCTGGCAAATCAAGCTAGACTATAAATCCTCCCTATGCACCACTTTTGCAACACCTTTTGGCAGATATCGTTTTTTGCGCATGCCTTTTGGCATTAATTCAGCATCAGAAGTGTTTCAACGCGCAATGGAGCAGATATTCACGGGCCTTCCATGTGCCATCATTGTGGATGATATCATTGTTGGAGGTAAAGGGGAGAAGGAACATGATGAGAACTTAAGAAAGGTTCTTAACAGAGCACGGCAAGTGAATCTGAAACTAAACCAGCAGAAATGCAAGTTTAGGCTCAAGGAAGTAAGCTATGTGGGCCATCTATTCACAGAACATGGGTTAAAACCAGACCCAGCAAAGATACAGGCCATTACTGAAATGCCACCGCCAAATGACAAAGCCGCTTTGCAACGTTTCCTGGGCATGGCTAACTACCTTGGAAAATTCATCCCAAACTTCAGTGAGTTAGCAGCACCGCTTCGACAGTTGCTTCACAAGGATGTAGCTTGGTGTTGGTCACAGCAACAACAGGAAGCATTTGGCATGCTAAAAAAGTGCATCACGTTCCCACCGGTGCTTAAGTACTTTGATGTAAGCAAACCTGTGACCATCACGTGTGATGCTTCACAGTATGGATTGGGTGCAGCATGCCTACAAAATGGTGAGCCGATCAGCTACGCCTCACGCACTCTCACTGAAATGGAGATGAGATATGCTCAAATTGAAAAGGAGCTGCTGGCAGTGGTCTTTGCCTGTGAGAAGTTCTATGACTATATCTATGGAAAATCTGTCCTGGTAGAAACTGACCATCAGCCCCTTGTCACAATTTTGAACAAACCTCTACACACTGCTCCAGCACGACTTCAGCGAATGATGATGAAGCTGCACAAGTTCAACTTGACTCTTACCTATAAAAAAAGGTAAGCTGCTCTATCTCGCTGACACACTGTCACGTGCACCCATTAAAGCAACATCAAAGGATCTCAATGACGAGGATGATTTTGAGGTGATGGCTGTCCAAGTGATTTCGGTCAATCGACTGCATGAGCTAAGAGAACACACTGAGAAAGATAGTGTTTTGCAAAGTCTGTATAACACCATCAGACAAGGCTGGCCAAAGAAACTTCAGAGTGTACCTGTGCCTCTGAAGACCTACTTTCCTTTTAGAGATGAGCTCACTACTGAGCATGGAGTCATCATGAAAGGAAAAAGAGTAGTAATTCCTCACAGCCTACAGAATGAATATTTACAGATTTTGCACAGAGGCCATGCAGGAGCCGAAGCAACTAAACGAAGAGCGCGCGATGCTGTATACTGGACGGCTATGACGCAGGACATTGACAGCTTTGTGCAGTCTTGCAGCATTTGTAATGCTTTGAAACCTCATCAGCAAAAGGAGCCACTGCACCTACATGAGCTCCCAGAATTGCCTTGGTCTGTAGTTGCCGCTGACATTTTTGACTGGAACACTCAACAGTACTTAGTGCTAGTCGATTCCTACTCTGGGTGGTTTGAGATGGATGTGCTAAAAAACTTGTCTTCACAAAATGTTGTCAACAAACTAAAGAGACACTTTTCTGTGCACGGCATTCCCCAGAAGCTAATCACTGATAACGGCACCCAGTTCTCGAGTCAGGTCTTCAGAGACTTTGCTAACTCATGGGATTTCTATCATGTTACTAGCAGTCCTGAGTTTCCCCAAGCGAACGGTCTCGCTGAAAGAGCTGTTCGCAGTGCAAAGCGTCTGCTTGAAACCACCAGAAGGGATGGGACAGACCTGTTTATGAACTTGTTAAACATGCGAAACATTCCCCGGGATACAATACTGGGTTCACCGGCACAGAGATTGCTCTCCAGGGTAACACGTACCATCATGCCCATCAGCAAGCAGATGCTGAAACCAAAGGCTAAGGACATTGTGAAAGTCAAGGCGCAACTTTCCAAAAAGAGACAAATTCAGAAAGCATCCTTTGATAAGAGGAGCAAGCCTCTCTCTCCACTTCAAGAGTCCCAAGTGGTGAGGATGAAAACAACAAAAGGATATGACAGGATCGGAGTTGTAAGGGACACTCTCACTGAGCCCAGATCGTATGTCGTGGAGTCCGATGGTAGAGAGTACAGGAGGAATCGTCGACATCTACTTCCTGTGAAAGAACCACTCCCACACTGCACACAAACTGAACTGGAAGACTTGTTGTCGCAACTCAAATTTATGCCAGACAGTGATACTGTATCTAAGGATGCACAGCATGCTGAAGAAAACATTCCATCTGAACCAGCTGTTCAAAAGTTGCCGTATCGTACTAGATATGGTCGGGTCTCCAAGCCTAATCCCAAATATGCTGTTTAATCATGCATGTTGTTGGATTTTGATGTAAAGCATATGTTATTGCACAGTATAATTTTGATATTTTGGTCATTACTTTAAATTGTTATTTTGGTTTTGCATTATATTGATGTTACAGAGATGTTTGCGGAATTATTATTTTGGTTAAACAGATGTACAAAACTAAAGAAGGGGGATGTAGATAACTGATAATGTGCAATCCAGTTAATGCAGATATGTTCATAGATATAACCTTTATCCTGTGTTGTAGTGCCCCCTTGTGGTTGAATAGGTTAGTCTTATGTAAAAGTAACTCTGCTGATACACGCTCTGCACGAGGGCTAATAAAAGCACGTTGTTCTGAGTAATATAAACGTCTCCGTCTCTATGACAAACTACAGAATGTTTAGTCGGAGCTTGTGAAAACTGTACACAAATGCCCAGAGAAAATCCACGTGTTCGAACACAAACATTACGGGCGTGGGCGGGAGTGGAACTCACTGGTTGCGGGCATCCTGGTCAGAAAATCGGACGCGGGTTTGAAAAAAATCTAGTCCACACCGCATATATGTTACTTCAGACAAGCACGTGCAGGTCGCGGTTTCTGTTTGTGTCATCACATTATTTCGACCGTATTTTTTCGGTGATAAATGTCTTTCGGTGATAAATGTCTTTCGGTCTTTCGGTGAAAAACCGGTGGCCGAATATTCGGTGCATCCCTAATATTCAAGTGTGCAGAATTATTGGGCAAATATTTTTACATTTAAAATGGGCCAAAATAGTTTTATTAACTTTTGCCTCGCACCACACCAAAAACATAAAGACTAAATATGAATAAAAGTGATAAAAGTAATAGATTCATGAGACCAAATACTGCTGGTTTGATCAACCCAAAACAAATAAAATCTAGTTTTTGACCATCAAACACAGATACATCAGAGCCAGCTGGGAATTATAAGTGTCAGAGATCAGGTTGTGATCAGCGAGGTGGGCAAACACTGACGGACACTGGCCGCGTCTGGATCTCACGTCCAAATCTTTCTAAGCAAATTGTCAAATAAGCGCTATATTCACTAATTGACTGCAGATTGGAATATTATACATATATATTCTGACCTGAACTAATCTTAAAACTAGACTTTGTCATCAAGAAATGGTTATATTGAGAAACGGCGATTTTTTCTATGACATTCAAAACAAACAGTTGAAAGGGTTAAAAAAACACAAAAAAACTTGCTATGATATGCTTTTGATTTTTTTAATGTCTAAAATCATTGAAGGATTATGATGGACCTGAACTCATGTACTCACTCTGAGTGTGCTGTTTTCCCTTTTTTAATCTCTCATTCTCATGATGTGTGGGTGAGCAGCAGTTACATCCCCCCGTTGGGCATAAGAATGCTGCCTTAAGTACCTCCTAAAAGGGGAAAATCCCTTTATTTTAATTGTGAAACATATGGTAAGGCAGCTAAGGCTTGATTCATTATTAAAAATCATGCAGTAAAAAATGTTGAGATGTACAGCAACATTCATTTCAGATGATTTTCAAACAGCAAAAGGTGGGCATGATTTTTCAAAGTGCTCATTTAGGTCAGCATGTGAAACATTTATAAAGGCGATCACAACAGTCATGATGCACAGATGATGGATTTTAAGTGGACTCCCTAAGGGTAATTATATTTTAAACTGCTATATGTAGAAAAGGGGAGCCCAACATTGGATTGCTCCCTCTCTATAGAGAGCCCTGACATATGGGACCAGTCTGATGCCAGTAAACTCAACCCCCAATGACAATAATGTCCTCACAATTCAAGACAAAAATACTGTTGTGCTTTTTTACATTTCTGCTGACTTTATGACTTTTTTATTTATTGAACATGTTAAAAAGACAACAACAAAACTAAATAAGAACAAACAATCAACAAGAAAAGATCATCAGCATGTGATCTATATAACATGTTCAAAGGGGTATGAAAAAAATAAATATACAGTATAGATTACCCACTAAACACAGGACGTCGGATAGACGTGCAGATCATGTCTATATTGGGTCCGTCGGTCCATGACCAATTCTGGACATGTATTCGACGTCCAAACTAGGTCCACTATTTGGACGTCCCACCATGACCCTATTTGGACGTCATATTGACGGGCAACATTTGACGTTTAAACTGGGTTATTTTTTGGACGTCATTTGGACGTCATATTTATGGGCAACATTTGACGTTTAAACTGGGTTATTTTTTGGGCGTCATTTGGACGTCATATTTATGGGCAACATTTGACGTTTAAACTGGGTAAATTTTTGGACGTCATTTGGACGTCATATTTACGGGCAACATTTGACGTTTAAACTGGGCAATTTTTGGACGTCATTTGGACGTCTATGACAGGTCTATGTCTATATTACATGATTAGGCCTATAAAAATGTGTTTATTTACAAATATCAGCATTATTGTACCAACATGATTAATACATACGAATAGTCTATATTATTATTACAGTACTGTTTTTTTCTGCTTTCTGAATTACGTACAAAATTCATCTAAATGTACCATTAAAAATATGTAATTAAATGTGTAGTTCGTTATATTAAAAGTATATGACCATACTAACAATTTAACATAATATCACCATGTGGCCGAGTGGTTAGAGAGACTTGTTTGTAACACGGAGATCGGGAGTTCGAATCCCACAGCTGGCAGGAAATTTCTGAAAGGTTTCGGTGCGGTGGATGGGTGAAGTGCAGAGGCAATCATGTCTTTTCGCTTTTTTCATGTCTCTTTTCCTTACACGGCGGTCCTACGGTTGTCAACATTTTTAGACGTGCAGAACACGTCCAAAAAAAGACGTCACCTGGCGTTACAAAACAACCCCTTTTATGGACCGGATTCGGACGTCCAAAAATTACATGAAAAAGACGTAATTTCGACGTCACTTTGCGCAGTGGGTACAGTCAGAAACATGTGCTTATTTGGTCTTAAAGAGACAGTAAGCTCAATTAATCTACGTAACAACCCAAGACAAGATAAAATCACTTCTGTAGCTTTAAAAAAAAGTATAATTATATTAAATTTATACAATAAAGACAGTTTTATGATTTATTTAATTTGATTTCTGTACCTAATGCTAATTTCAGAACTTACTAAATGTGCAACTTTGTTCTTTTTTATGAATGTTTGTAATTTCTTTATTTGTTATTAGATTTTTTCCACTCCTTTATTGCTGATCCGAAAAATAATCTGATCCGTGCCTCAAAAACTGATTTGTGATCCGTCACACCCCTAGTAAAATTAGTACACAGTCATAGCCATAATTGCAATGGTACTAATAATTGGCATAATTTCTTTTAGTGTTTCAGTTTTCGCCCTTGGTTTCCTCGTTTTCAGTTTCAGCCAACAATTTTCAATTCGGTGCATCCCTATATCTTTGTAAGGGGGAAAATATTGTCCCCCATCCATCCGTTGGCCCAAATGCCGGAAACCAACAGACCCCTCTCTGAACACCTCCCTCTCTCTAAAACACTAAACTTTGTTACATTTCTCCCCTCTCTCTCTCTCGCACACACTCTCTCTCTCTCTCTCTCTCTCTCTCTCTCTCAAACATGTGCCCAGAAAAAACGAGCGTGTCGCACCTCTTCCGTTCGCGCGCCTAAATTTGAAATAACGAACTTGAGCATGCAAAACACGCGACATGTGAACCGCCCCTAACATTGTAGAATCAAGTAAGTTTTCTCTGTGTGTGTGTTCATTTGGCAAACTTGAAAAAGAAGTATTCAAAAATAAAAATAAGTATTTTAAAAAATAAATCAAAATTATTTTGCCCACATTTGTCCCCAACACAGTATGATGAGGGCTACATTAGCTATCATTACATTAGCTAACTACCAACTAACCAGATATTAACAAATTGACAAGCACTTACTGGCCATAATGGCTCTTTAAATGACGACCAAAATTGGAGGTTGCCGTCTGGCTGCCTGTGATTTTAATGTTGCATGTCTTGCAACGCACTGTTCGTCTTTTGCCATCTTGTTGAAGCCAAAAGCAATGACCCTCGGTACCCCTCCGGCTGACATGTTGATATCTGATCTAAGTGGGCGTGGTGTGCGTAAGGTACGAGAGGGCATGACTGATGATAGTGTCGTGATTCAGTCATGACAACACCATTCTCAGCCTGCGCTCCAGCTCGGTCGACTTTATTTTTTAAAATAATTTATATATTTTATATTTAAACTGAAAACATGATGTGATTAACACTCAAGTCATTCAAGTCATTGTGTCTCAAGTCAAGTCAAGTCCCGAGTCTTTAACTTCCAAGTCCGAGTCAAGTCTCAAGTATTTTATTTTTTGTCAAGTCACACAAAAATAGCGACTCGAGTCGACTCGAGTCCAAGTCACCAAGTCACAAGTCCCCATGTCTGGAAATGAATGATGTAAAAAAAAAAGATTTTTTGACTAAACTCCGCCCACAGGAATACGTCAGTCGCCAGCTAAGCTCAAACGGCTCTGCTAATCTATGCTGCTGTCAAATCACAACACACTAAAAAATCTACACAATCAAAACTCGTTAGATATTTTTGAAGGAGGGACTTCATAGAAGAGGGCTGCATTGGGATGGGACTCCCGCAGGACCCAACAAAAAACTCGCAGGATCGGGCAGTTTCACCTTTGCTGCGGGCGGGAGTGGGCGGTCAGAAAATTTTGATACCTTATAGGTGACTGTGGAAAGTTATGAGCTTAATTTAACAAAACTTTACAAAGACGGAGCTAAGTGTTTGCTGTTAAACAGGGATTTGCAGTTATCCGCTTCATTCCATAGAGCACCGCACATAATAAATGTTCTCAGTTTCGTTTTCCGTGTCTGTCTCATTTAGCTGTATTAACAAAATAAAATAGGCCATAACAGGAAGCTAACAAATCTCTCATGATGCGCACTGATGCGGCGGAGAAGCACGTCTAAATAACACCTGAGCCGGTGGACAAAAACAGACAACCTGGTGTTAAAACTCTAAATACTTAAATTAGTCTGTGGTCTGAATTGCCAAAACAATCAGAAATACATACAAAATAATTTTTATGTATATTTTACATTAAAGTCTGTAAAAGAAGTGAGCATGTAAATACATGAAGTGAAGCATTAAATGAGCAGTAGCCTTAACCCTGGGGTGGCGCATAAAAAAACAAACAAACATTCCAATAGCTTTTTTTCCCATTATTATTATTGCAGATCGAATATTCAACCATTCGTGCACATCCCTAATTTTAAACGCAGTAGTGTTGAATGTCTGTTATTCTGGATGTTGATCTGAACAAATCTTTAGTCTGAGCATGAGCATTTATGTACAGTTTTCAAAAGCTGTGAGAAAATCCGCGGGAGCGGACGGGAGTGGACAAAAATATTGCGGACGCGGGCGGGAGTGGAACACGCAGGTTGCAGGAGCGGGCGGGATGGGTCACAAATTCTACTTCATAGAACAAGAAAGACATCAGCCCATTTCAGGACAGTGATAACAGCGGTATACAGATAAGTAAAGTATGTGAAAAATACACGTGAAACATGAACACATTTTATATTGCGCACTGTAAACACAATCAAAGCTTCAAAATCAAAGGAAGAACGGGACCTTTAAAAAGGACAAAAATATTGAGAAAGAAAAACAATTTCTTCAACTATTCCTAAATTATAAAACATAAACTGTAATATTCCCACGTTCTGCACTGCATCTTTCCGGTTTGGACCTTAATGTGTATACACTGTCCATTCATGTCTGCATGTGCTACACAGCTGATGCTCTGTCTAGTTAGGTAACTCATTATGGGGGTAATTTGATGCCAATATTATTGAAAATGGACAGACTAAAAGTCACAAATAGATATTACAACTTGTAAACACAAAACGAATGTAAAACACATGTAAAACAAGATCTACGAATCGTCTTTGTGATCCACAAATATAAAACATGATTTACAAAAAGAAATCAGTGACTTGTACTTGAAAACCAGAATTTGAATGAATGTAGAGTGACTTCTTTGCAGATGAATATCATTTTCTATTTGTAGATTGTGTCACATTTGTTTTCAGAATTCTGACACTATTGTTTCGCTTTGGTGACAAAATAATGCCATAATCGTTGAAAATGAAGAGACTACAATTTGTAAACACAAAACAAATCTGCAAATAGGTTCCAAATCTGCAAACAAACTCCTCATGATCCGCAAATGTAAAACGAGATCTACAAATATATAAAAATCCACGAACAGACTCTTCATGACATACAAATATAAAATGCGATTTACAAATAGATTTAAAATCCGCAAACCAACTCTTTATGATTCACAAATAGAAATCATCGACTTGTACTTGACAAACAGAATTTAAATGAATGCAAAGTGATTTGTCTGCGCATGAGGGTCATTATTTGTTTGTAGATTGTGTTGCATTTGTTTTCAGAATTTTGGCACAACTGTTTCGCTGTTTTCCATTAAAAAAATCTACAAATGCCCTCCTCACAATTTGCAAACAAACACAGTCTAACTTGTATTTTCCAACCATTGTAAAAAGACATTCTTACACATTCTGTGCAAAGTTCAGCATGCAAGTGTTGAATCTGTGTTTGCAGATCACAGGGCATTCACGAATCCTTCTGCACAAGTCTACAGATCTTTTTGGCACTATCTTTCCGCAGAGTTTGTCACTACGATCCACGCGTGTAGTCAGCCAATCAGGGATATTGCTTCAAAGTAATGCCACGCCCCCTCAATAAGCTCTTTTCAAAATAAAAGCTGGGCTCGCTGCCATTTACCGTTGCCGGTGTTACAGCGCTGAAAGGCGGCCAGACCGCGTTATCGATATTATATTAATGATATTAAAGCATTTATGTATAGCATGGCAAATATGTAGCATTAACGTGAACTAGAACAACCCCTCGTTTAAGTTATTATCAGTGCCTGACAATTCAGCCGAGGTCATTAAATCGTTAAAAACACTGCATGAAGCGGTTTTATCCTTAAAACATCAGTGTCTCTTCAACGAACATTTGCCGAGCGTCAGCGAGCCAGCTGGATGGAGTGGAGCTGCTAAGGTGAAGCAGCTAAAATAAAGCAAGCGGGTGCAACGATAATATTGGATGTAACTTGCCGTAATTAACAAAAACATGAGCCTTATTTGACAGCAGCACTAATTGAACTATTTGACCATATGCATTTCATATACATACCGTGACCGGAATGCACTTACAAATCGCGCTGTTATTAGAAACATTTAACTGTTTCCAGACTGAGCATGGAGACAAAGAAGCACAAGCCGTTTATAGAAGCAGCTGCCTGTCAGCGTGTACGGAATGAAGTCAAAACGGTCTCGGTTTTTAGACCGGCAGTCTGCCTGTGCCATTCCACCCTAATCCGGACTGCAAATTACATGTTAATATTATATCCACCATTTACAATCCTTCCTTTAAGGTCTGTTCTGCTTTTAACAGCTCAAAGCTATTACTCTCTGTAGCGTTGTAGGCTACAGGTAAATTTTGTAGTTGTTTTAGTTAACTTTGCAGAGCATTTTATTGGCGGAAATGGTCCTGGGCTGGGTTTTCCTATAACGATTGAACTTAGCACTCAAGAGCGCTTTCTACAAGGTAAAACGATCGCTCGCAGCTGGGTTTTAAGTGCTACTAACGAGTCGCTATCCCTTTGTCAAGTGCTGAAATGTCACTTACTGAATGACTCGTAATTGTAGCAAAAGCTTGTTTAGGCTAATGATCTTCAGCCGATGTGCACTAATATTTTTTAAAATATTATTAATTATTTTTCAATGACTTATTAAATGTTTTAATAATTTGTGCATCATGAAATATTCTTTTTTCATATTTAGTTAGGACTCGTCCCACTGCGCAATGCCTTCTGCATTTTATAATATAGTTTAGATTTTTCTTTTTATTTGTTGTTTATTATCTATGTTTATTTATTATTAAGGATTATTGCATTACCCAGTTGCGAGCGATCGTTATACGTGCATCTTTGGGAAACGCACGTAAATGAACAACGAATGTTCGTTAAGTAGCTCGTAGAAAGCGCTCTTAAGTGCTAAGTTTAATCGTTATCGGGAAACCCAGCCCTGTTCGTTTGGAATGTGACTGGCACAAAGCTCTAGTCAGGACTGATTAGGCTATCCATTTATCAAGTATTGATTAATTATTTTCACTTAATCCCTTTTGCATTTTACAAAAAGTAGAATAGGCAGGCATATTCTGAATTTAATCAAAATTATGACTGTTGCGTTGAAGGAACCTTCCTTTAGTGATAAATAAATAAGTTCTTTTGCTATTATTATCTAGCAAATATGACAGTTTTAAACAAACTAAGTAGCCTATTTATTTATTTATTGGCAAATGCAGAACAACAAGGAACATGTAGAACATAGGCGAAACGCCTCTACCTTGCGATGAGAAGATTAATCATGGGGAACATAAGCTAAATGTAATTTTAAAATGTATTTAATTTAAAAACAAATTTTAACCGAAAGCGGACTGTTTATGCTTGTCAAATTTATGCTGGCTCGGTCACAAAATTTCGTCAGGCAGTATTTGATATATGTATGTGTGTTCATGGAAAACAATATAGGCTATAGAAATTCGTGCTGAGTGACAGGAAAAAGAAAATCGTGCTAATTGGCACAAGAAAAAAAAGGGTCAATGAATACGAACAAATAAATCGAAAAAAAAATTAAGATATTGTTGATTCTGCATTTATCCAGCCAGCATAAATTTGACAAGCATGTGCTTTCGTTTTAAAAATGACATGTAAGCCTTTAATCATATAAGGGAGAAAGGCGTGTAGCCTACCTTTGCTTTCTCCTCATTGTTCTGCATTTGCCAATGAATAAGTCAGTCATATTTGTTATAAAAAAATCAATGTATGCTACATAATAATAGAACTTGTTAATTTTTTACCAAAATAAGAAAAAGAAAGTCGGTAAAAATGTGCACCAAGCTAGACACTCAAAATGAGGGCCGGAGTGGGACTCGCTGACTATTAAAATAATATAATTAAATCCTCAGGAGCCATATGCTATACTGTTCTCTGCAGCCTTGAAAATTCATTGTATTTTTCTAATATATCATTTCCAATTCAGTGCAAATACAGTAGCCTAAACAATTATGATTTTGCCATAATTGTGCAGACCTATATTTTAATATTATTTAAGTAAACTTGTTAAAAAACTACTAAAAGGGAAAAAATGTGTTTTCCCCTATATTTCTATAAAAAAATGTAGGTCTTTGTAAATACGTATGGGGTTTCAATAGTTTGGAACCTACTGATATAAAAAACTGGCTAATATGTCCTGACTGGAGCTGTGCGCGTCTGCGAAAAAAAAAAAAACGAAATAGGCGTCAGCTCATTTAATGTCATTGTGCTTTCAGTTAACCTGTTTAGAACTAGAAGTGTGCGCCCTGCCCTCGACTTTAGGCGGTGCGTTCAAGTTCATATACAGCGTGCAGACAGCGTGCCCGAGCGCGAGGGGGAAAAGTCCGCGGGAGAAACTCAACAGCTTTAATGTACAAAAACCTTACGACAAACGAGAAACGTTCTAACGGAAGCCTTCAGTCAAGCAGAATTAAATAGAGGATGAGAAACGTGCAAAATATACAATGTACAGTATATACAGTTATGTCATTAATAACTACTGCTTTTAAAAGGACTTATAAGTTATTGTTTTTGTTTCATTTTCAAAGTTTGATACATTGTGCATAATGACATACTTGGAAAAAGGGATAATTCAACAATAATTTATAATTGTATATCTTTTATTAATTTTATGAAATACATTCAACTATATTTCAATGCACATTTAGGCCCTGAACAAAAAACAACTCGCGAGGGGAGGACTAGGGATTAACCCTTAATTAACTTTAAGGAATTAACTTTAGTGTTTAAAATTCAGTTAAAAACCAAAAAAAGAATTCTGTGTGCTTTTTGTTTAAAGTGCTTGTTTTTATTTAATGTATTTATTTATTCACTGGTGGTAGGGTTGGGGGACAATGAAGGGGAGGGGGGGGGGGGTTCGGCACATATGCTTGAACTACTACTGATTTGATGTAACGGGTGGAATAATTTTAACATGTCACCTGCAGTCCGGGTTAGGGTGGATTGCAGACTGCGGGTCTAAAAGCCAAGACTGTTTTGACTCGATATGAGTGCCTAGCTCGATTTGAGTGTCTAGCTTGGTATGCGGTTTTACCTACTTCGTTTTTCTTATTTTACACTGTAAAAATGTTTTGTGGCTTAGTAAATTTAACTAAATAAATTAGTCAATTATATAAAAAATAGGTTAAAACAAAAACTATTTTTGAGTACAAATAATGCAAAAATGTGAGTAATTCTAGATTAACACATTATTTAGTTAATTCCTAAATTTTATCATGTAAAATTTGTGAGAAGGAAATTAAATAATTATAAAAAATAATAGGCTGTATTAACTTAAAAATAAAGTGCATCATTTTTGCATCCACTTTTTAAAGTAAATTTTACATGGAATTTTTAGTAGGCCTAATTGCTTCTCCATGTAAAACTTACTTAAACATTGCAATTGCTTAAATTGCAAAGGCTTAAATTCAATGTAAAACTTACTTTAAAAAAGTATATGTAAAAATGATGCACTGTTTTTTTTTTTTTAGTAAATCCAGCGTATAATTTTTTTCATATTATTTTTATCAGTGTACTTAGTTTGTTTAAAACGGTCATATTTGTTATTAAAAATCATCAATATATGCTACGTAATAATAGCAAAAGAACTTATTTATTTTTCACTAAAATAGGAAAGTTTCTTCATGCCACAGTCATAATTTTGGCTAAATGCAGAATATGCGTGCCTATTCTACTTTTTGTAAAAAGCAAAAAGGATTAAGTGAAAATAATGAATCGATACTTGATAAATGGGTGACTTGTTCATTATTGTAATATAAAGAAATGCATTAAATTTTTTTAAAAACAAAGCCCGCCTTTTAATCTTTCTGACTAGAGCTGTGCGCCAGGCAAATTCCAAACGAGCAGGGCCGGGTTTCCCAAAAGCATCGCTAAGTAAGTAGATCGTTAAAACAATCTTAAAATTCATTTTAGAATTATGGGCCGTTTCCCAAAAGCTTTGTAGCTTAAGTAGCACTCGAAAATCATCGTAGATCTACGAGTGCTCTGGAGTAATCCGCAGGGCCGGCCCTGGCCAATTTGCTGCCCTAGGCAAGATTTCACCTGGTGCCCTTTAGAATCACAGAATCACAATTGTGTTCCAATCATTTTGTTCATAACTTACACAGAAACAAACTGCACAGCTTTGTCTTGTTTTTCTTTATTTTGAAATATTTTGGAAACACACACGAACACACACAATACCCTGTTACTCAGGCATTTGATCTTGACATTGTTAAAATCTTGTCTTTTTTACATGTTTTAACACTGTACATTTAACTTAAAATATTTAATTGTGTTCAAGAAAACAGCTCTTATTAATGAATTATTAGTAGCATGTTGTAGTGTCTCGGGAGATTGTGCTCATTGTTAAATAGCTTTGTGGCTATTGCACTGGAGCGGCAGTTTAAAATATAAACCCAGAATTCAGCGAACGTCAAGAACAAGAAAAAAACAATAAGGCCAAGACGCGGGATTTAAATTACGTTACACGGACCATGTATACATTTCAATGTTTCTGGACAGAAATACCAACTTTGTCTGGTATTAATAAGCTGCACATTGGAGTGCTGGCTGCTCCCCGCGGTGCTGAAGACGCGTGATGGCACATATACACAGATATCTACGTGCAATCTATTGGAAAGTGGAGGAGGCATTAGTTGGGTTAGTAAAATAACGAAATTACAGCTTTTAAATAGAAGAAAATAATTTTTTTTGTAAAGAGATATATTTTTTTAAGTTTAAAAGTGCAGAACTCTTCTCAAGGGGAAGAAAGCTATACTTTTCCCCTTACATGCAACCTATCGGAAAGCCCAGATGAGTTAGTTGGGTTAGTAAAATAATGAAATTATAGATTTAAGTACAAAATAGTATTTATATAAAGAGAAATATTGAAATAAAATTGCAGAACTCTTCTTAAGAGGAAGTAATAAAGTAAAATAACGAATATTAATTATATAATAACGAATAATAGTTTCCAATAGGTTGCACGTAAATATCTGTGCTGCCACCAGTACTCCGTCCGAGCGCGTCTTCAGCACCGCGGCCAGCACTCCAATGCCCAGCTTATTAATACCAAACAAAGTGAACAAGTTGGTATTTCTTTGCAGAAACATTGAAATTTAAACATGGTCTGTGTAACATTATGTAAATTCCGCGTCTCTGTCTGATTGTTGTTTCCGTTTTCTTGTTCTTGACGTTCGCTGAATTCTGGGTTTATATTTTAAACTGCCGCTTCAGTGCAGTATAGCCACAGAGCTATTTAACAAGCACGATCTTCCGAGATACTATGCTACTAATAATTCATTAATAACTGCTGTTTTCTTGTGCAAAATATTTATATAATAAAATATATAAATATTTATAGTTAAATGTTTATATACATATATTAAAAAAAATAATAATTTGGGCGCACGGACGCCCCAAGGGGTCGGCGGCGCCCTTAGCATTTGCCTATTCCGCCTATGCCCAGGGCCGGCCCTGAGTAATCGTTAATTTATAAGTGCATCGTAAGACAGTGTTACAAGGTCACCTGCAGGACAACCAGCAAATTGCACTCCAGCAATAACGATAATGTAATGTTTTAAATGTAGGCTATATTTATTTATTGGGGTTTTTTTTCTTTGTTTATTTGTTTAAATTACTTTAATATAATATATTTAAAATTCAAACGAGAAATGAAATTTAAATGACTAAACATAAATTAATTAAGAAGGAAAACGTATTTGGTACAATTTTGGTAAAAGTTGGTACTAGCGAATTGATAAATGGTTCCTACCAATTGCTGCTATAATTCATCTATGCTACAGTAAAAAAAATATTTTTTTGAAGGGTATGGCATCTGATTAAAGAAACCAAATAAATATTTACGGTACAATGCAATAATCCTTAATAATAAATAAACATAGATAATAAACAACAAATAAAAAGAAAAATCTAAACAATATTATAAAATGCAGAAGGCATTGCGCAGTGGGACGAGTCCTAACTAAATATGAAAAAAGAATATTTCATGATGCACAAATTATTAAAACATTAAATAAGTCATTGAAAAATAATTAATAATATTTAAAAAAATATCATTAGCCTAAACAAGCTTCTGCTACAATTACGAGTCATTCAGTAAGTGACATTTCAGCACTTGTTAGTAGCACTTAAAACCCAGCTGCGAGCGATCGTTTTACCTTGTAGAAAGCGCTCTTGAGTGCTAAGTTCAATCGTTATAGGAAAACCCAGCCCAGACCATTTCCGACAATAAAATGCTCTGCAAAGTTAACTAAAACAACTACAAAATTTACCTGTAGCCTACAACGGACTCGAAAGCTACAGAGAGTAATAGCTTTGAGCTGTTAAAAGCAGAACAGACCTTAAAGAAAGGATTGTAAATGGTGGATATAATATTAACATGTAATTTGCAGTCCGGATTAGGGTGGAATGGCACAGGCAGACTGCCGGTCTAAAAACCGAGACCGTTTTGACTTCATTCCGTACACGCTGACAGGCAGCTGCTTCTATAAACGGCTTGTTCTTGTCTCCATGCTCAGTCTGGAAACAGTTAAATGTTTCTAATAACAGCGCGATTTGTAAGTGCATTCCGGTCACGGTATGTATATGAAATGCATATGGTCAAATAGTTCAATTAGTGCTGCTGTCAAATAAGGCTCATGTTTTTGTTAATTACGGCAAGTTACATCCAATATTATCGTTGCACCCGCTTGCTTTATTTTAGCTGCGTCACCTTAGCAGCTCCACTCCATCCAGCTGGCTCGCTGAAGCTCGGCAAATGTTCGTTGAAGAGACACTGATGTTTTAAGGATAAAACCGCTTCATGCAGTGTTTTTAACGATTTAATGACCTCGGCTGAATTGTCAGGCACTGATAATAACTTAAACGAGGGGTTGTTCTAGTTCACGTTAATGCTACATATTTGCCATGCTATACATAAATGCATAAATTTTTACAATGGTTGGAAAATACAAGTTAGACTGTGTTTGTTTGCAAATTGTGAGGAGGGCATTTGTAGATTTTTTTAATGGAAAACAGCGAAACAGTTGTGCCAAAATTCTGAAAACAAATGCAACACAATCTACAAACAAATAATGACCCTCATGCGCAGACAAATCACTTTGCATTCATTTAAATTCTGTTTGTCAAGTACAAGTCGATGATTTCTATTTGTGAATCATAAAGAGTTGGTTTGCGGATTTTAAATCTATTTGTAAATCGCATTTTATATTTGTATGTCATGGAGAGTCTGTTAGTGAATTTTTATATATTTGTAGATCTCGTTTTACATTTGCGGATCATGAGGAGTTTGTTTGCAGATTTGGAACCTATTTGCAGATTTGTTTCGTGTTTACAAATTGTAGTCTCTTCATTTTCAACGATTATGGCATTATTTTGTCACCAAAGCGAAACAATAGTGTCAGAATTCTGAAAACAAATGTGACACAATCTACAAATAGAAAATGATATTCATCTGCAAAGAAGTCACTTTACATTCATTCAAATTCTGGTTTTCAAGTACAAGTCACTGATTTCTTTTTGTAAATCATGCTTTATATTTGTGGATCACAAAGACGATTCGTAGATCTTGTTTTACATTTGCGGATCACGAGGACTGTGTTTGTGGATTTTTAATCTATTTGTAGATTGCGTTTTGTGTTTACAAGTTGTAATATCTATTTGTGACTTTTAGTCTGTCCATTTTCAATAATATTGGCATCAAATTACCCCCATAACTCATGTCCTCCATTCAATGTGCTTCCTCTCTTCCTTGCTCTATCTGTTCTGCTTTTCCAAATCAGGACTTTGGCTCTGTTTTTCAAGTACAGGCCCATGAGGCAGAGGAACCAAACATTGTCTAGGGGTTTCAAAGCATGGTCCTCTGCTGATATTTTTTCTCCATTTACGGCAGCTTTATAAACCTTTTTTAATCTAAGCGTTCTCTGTGTTGTCATTTTAAAACTGCAACATAACAAATTTTGACAATGATACTTTAACTTCTCTTATCCAAAAATGGGCCAAGTATGTTTGCTGTAGGCTAATCCAATAACTATAAAGCTACATAAGAAAGAAGAACAATTTTGACTTCATTGACAGAACAGTTCCTCACCTGCTTATGGAAGCGTTCTCTCTCTCTCTCTCTCTCTCTCTCTCTCTCTCTCTCTCTCTCTCTCTCTCTCTCTCTCTCTCTCTCTCTCTCTCTCTCTCTCTCTCCCCCCTTGCACTGACAGTTGTCACACATGAGTATATTTTAAGAGATTGAGGAATCGAGGATTCACATTTTATAATGTCTATCAATGTATTTTATGAGGTGAAATCATTGTGAATTTCAGTGAAATGCATATGGACAAAACATAAGCTGCCTAAGTAACTATACTTTCTCACCTTCTTACTTCTGACGTCTTTAAAAAAAAATGTATATCCATCTATAAAAACGGATATGTGCAATGAGCAAGTTTTTTCAAAGTTTTAATTCACTGTGATTAAATGTTCTTTAAATACAACGTTTCCAACGGCAGTGTGTAGCAGAGGAGGCAGACTAGATCAGAGCGCTAACAGAAACCGTTAGCCATGCAGATAATATATCAGTTGACACCATTTAACAGTATTTACATCACATTATTAAGCAATATCGCTTGATATCGCGCAATATCTTTTTTCAAACGTGTGCCGTCGAACTGTTGTATAAAAGCAATTTCGCTCTCGGAATCATGTGATATAGCTCTATATCATCACGGCTGTCATTAGGCCAGAGGCACGAGGCTGTAGGCAATCACAGCCGTGATGATATAAATGTATATCGCATGATTCCGAGAGCGAAATTGCTTTTATACAACAGTTCGACGGCACACGTTTGAAAAAAAACTAGAAAACAACAATGGAGTTATTTTAAAAGCCTCTTTGTTTGGGAACCACTTTCTTCCGCCACGGATTTGAGGGCGGCCAGAATGACAGGTAACACTTTCGGTTACTTTGAATCTCATAGTAACTCAATGGACGGAATAGCCGTTTCTTTATATTACCGTTTCTTGGTCACAAAGTGTAGTTTTAAGATTAGTTCAGTCGAGAATGTACATGTATAATATTTAAATCTGCAGTCGATAGTTAAGATAGCGCCTGTTTGAACGTTTGCTTAGTGAGATTCGGTACGTATGAGAACCAGAGCATGAGCGGACGTCTGTGTTCACTCGCCCCGCTGACCACCGCCCTCTCTGGGCTACATCTCTGACAGGGATTCCCTGGCTTTGATGTTGGCCTTGTTTGTTTATGATCGTCAAAATAAGATCAAATCAGCAGTATTTGGTGTCATGATCAAACTATTACTTGTTTTCTTATTCATATTTAGTGTCTTTTGTGTTGTTATTGTTTTGGCGCGAGGTAAAAGTTAATAAAACTATACTTATATAATGTTACTATTGCTTTCCCATTTAATCTTAACGCGATACGAGCACTCGATTATTATTAGACTTTGTTCTTGTCAGTACTATATAAAACTGTTTTTTATAAGTGTCAGAGAGATGTTTTTGCATGCTGCTTATAAATATATCTGGCGATATCTCATAACATGTTTTAATAATCACTTCACGATAAAGTAAATGATCAATGTCCACATTTAAAAGCTGCGGTGCTTACCTGCAGTTCCACGGTGTTTTCGCATTCTGAGAAGAGAGATCGCTCCAGAAAAAACATATTGTTTACATTCCTCTTTCCAAGTGTTAATCGTCCACACGATGTGACAAGACATAACTTCCATTAAGTTTAACGTAACATCCAAGAGAGCTGATCTTTGACGGAATAGTCGCTTCCGATTGGGATTCACAGACTGATTTACGAGCTAGTGAAATGAGACACACGGAGTGTTTAAAAACAGCGCGTCTGTGTTTGTCCGTGTGCGTACAGTTTTTCCATTCAGAGATGAGCCTGTTTAAAGGACCTCCATTCACTAGGTGGCGGAATGATACGAAAGGTGAAGCGGTTACTGTGCTGTTATCAGTAGAATATCGCATAGCTCTTATGCTGCATTTACACCAACCGCGGTAAGGGCGTGAAGCGCGAGTGATTTCAATGTTAAGTCAATGTGAAAACGCGTTGACGCCCGTCAGGAGGTCCCGCGGCGCGGAAGAGGCATTCGGCGCGGCGCGGAAGACGCGTTTCCGCCTCTTTCGCGCGTGAAGCTCGGGCGAAAGGCGCGAATTGAGCGTTGTGCGCGGTACGCGCGGTAAGCGCGAATGGTGCTTTTTGTGCATCTAGCGGTTCACGCGAATTTGCGGCTGACGCCCGAGTTGAAAAATTTGAACTTTGGCGGAATTTCGCGCCGCGTTAACCAATCAGGAGCCTGCTTGCTGCTGTGGTGGCAGCCCCGCCCGGAGTCACTCACTCAACCAAGGCTTGATATTGTCCATAAGCAGACACCCGGAGCTATACGACACAAGTTCTTATTTCTATAGAGGACAGGAATAAAAAGGACCTCGCTTGGAAGAGTGTCAGTGAGGACATTGGGCAACCTGGTGATTGTAATACACACTTCACTTTTGAGTAACGTGACGTTTATCGACCCGTGTCGTTTATTTTCCCCATAGTAAGGTTACCAAATACAAACTGGTAACTTTCTCGATAAATGCACAATCAACATCAGTCATTTTGCAAACAGACAACCGCATAGCACTTGCCCCTCCCACAAGAAGCGGAGTTTGCCTCTGACGCGCGTCAAATGCTTGGTTTTCCGCGCGTCTACTCCGCTCTACATGCGCGAATGCATCCAAATTGTTCAAGCGGCAAACCACGCGCGGTAGACGCGATTTTGACGCCCAAACCGCGTTTGGTGTAAACTCAGCATTAGCCAATCAGATTCGAGAACCAGAAAGAACTGTTGTATAACTATAAATATACACTTACAGTAATAACAAAGGCACTGTAATAATAAAGACACTGAAAATGCGTTTACTGTTGGTAGATTCCGAAAATTTATTTGCCTTCACCTCGCATCTCTCATTGGTTTTCACTGGAGTGTGGAACCGGAGAGTTTAAAGCTGAATGCCGCCACCTAGTGTACTGGATGAATCCATTTTACAGATCTGAAAAGATTTGGGGCTTTTGTCAAAACATTCGGAGCTTGAGCCCCAGAAGCCAACCCCTCACTCCACCCCTGTCAAGAGGTAAGATCAAAGCTGTATTGGGTGTACTATGGGGATGAAAGGGTTCGTTCTCACCGGTAAAAGACAAGAGAAAGGCCTGGCCAATGCCGGTCTGTGTCACAGCTAGTTCAGAAGCATGCAGTCAACATTGGATCTAAATTTACACTATGTGAACTGATGTGGTGAAGATATCTTGCATTGTGACAACCTACTGTCCTAAACAAAACTGAGATCTTTAAAGTGGTTTTGGATAAGGCTTTAAAGAGCGAGCAGAGAACCGAGGACTCCGCAAAGCTTGAATGTTAATTTCAAATATTTTAAAATTAAAGATAAACTACTTGTAAAGGACTTTTAATGCTTATTTAAGCAAGTTTATTTAAGTTAGTAAGGCCATTGTCTCACAAACCAGATGCAAGGTAAGTCTGTGGTCATTCAACATTTAACTGTGTACATTTAGTTTTTATTGTTTTAATGGTATAGTGACCTGCAAACTTCGAAAAATTCAAAGAGTTGTTTTCTTTCCCAAGCATTTGCTCGTGTTCATAATAATAACATAATAACCTTCTCCATAGTATGTTTACCATAGTTACATAAAACAAGCAACTAAGCTAAATTATGTTTTAGATATTTTGACCAATTCACATTACCTGAGTCCGCGAAGACTTTACTGACGAAAGTGCTTGCTGCATATTCTAATTTCGACTAATCTGTTAGTGGTTTGTCAACTAAGGGTCACGTTGAGGTAAACAAAATAAACTAACTACCGGTGGCCTGAATTTGTTGTCCTTACATCCACAAACTGTACAGGTTCTAGTAATCTTTTATCAAGGGTTTTGGTGATTTCCCCTTCAGAGACGGTAAAAGCGGAGTAACTGTTTGGTTGGGTTCGTCTGCTGGCTAACTTCAAATTGACTTGAGTTGATTTGAGAGCAGGTTGAGCGGTAAAAGAAGGTATTTTTCACATAATTTACTTATCTCTAGCGCTGTTTTCACTGTCCTCAAAACGGGCTGATGTCTTCCTTGTTCTATGAAGTCCCTCCTTCAGAAATACGTATCAAGTTTTGATTGTGTAGTTTGTTTAGTGTGTTGTGATTCGATAGCAGCTTAGCTTGCCGTTAGCTTAGCTGGCGACTGCTGTATTCCTAAGGGCGGAGTTTAGTCAAAAAAACCATTCTAGTGACATCATTAAGGCAGGAAGTAGAGGGCTATAGTCCAAACCGGCCGTTCGCTGTAGGCTTTAAAAGGTAAATACTGTTAAAAGAAAATATATCGCCTGGCAGTGAACTTTGAGCTTTATCATTACAGGTATTATTTATGCTATTATAGCAACATTACACACTAACTAGGGTTTAAAAAAAATGGTATCAGAAAGAACTTGACCTTTAAGTACTGATAACTCAGTTTGTCAAGTTGAAAATAGTTCATCACTTATAGATTTAAGTTAAACTAAGTAAACCAAACTCAATTAAAATAGTCAACCTTACAATTCTACTTTTTACGAGAAAAATATGTGGAAACGGATTACCTTAAATTTCAATAGCAAGTTGCATTGTAAAATTAAATTAGTTGACTTTAATTGAAAAACAGAAGAAATGATTGTCTTAACAAAATATGTCAACTTAATCATTGAGCACAATTAAGTACTGGTGACTTAAAACCATGTCTTAGGGCGCACTCACATTATCCAAACCAGACCAAACCACGCCCCAGCGCAATTGTCACCCCTCCCTACTCCCCCAGGTGCACGCACTCACACTGTACTTTGTATCGATCCGAGTCCGGGCACGCTTTCGTCATTAAGATGCGATTGTTTTGAAAAAAGCAGGAAGTGAAGCTCTCTCTTAAAGGGACACTTCACCCATTTGCATTAAGCTTTGTATAGTTAGAACCCCAGTCATGTTTTTGAATGGTCATGCATCATTTTCTCAGTTGCCGCTCAGACAGGAGAAATACAGATTTCAGTGTTGCACTTCCTTCTTTCAATGATGTAAAAATCATCATATTGCATCATTGAAAGAAGGAAGTCCAATATCTTTGTTGAGGGAGTGAGACTACAAACACCCCTTTTCTCGGTCAAATAGGCACCAAATTCTAAATATATGTTACATTTCGACTACAATTATGATGCACTTTCAATAAAGATTAATGTTTCTATGGGTGAAATGCTCCTTTAACACTGGAACCCTCCGTAATGATAAGTCCGTGTTTTTTTTATTGTGTGTGCGTGCGTGCGTGTGTGTACCTGGTAATTATCACGTTGTGGGGACCAATTGTCACCACAAATATAGGAATACCAGTGTTTTTGTGACCTTGTGGGGACATTTTGATGTCCCCATGAGGAAACAAGTTTATAAATCAAAGAAAATTATGTTTCTTGAAAATGTGAAGTAGGAGAAGAGTTTCTGTGATGGTTTGGGTAAGGGGAATAGAATATACAGTTTGTATGGTATAAAATGCATTACGTCTGTGGAATGACCCCACAAAACATGGAAACCAGAATGTGTGTGTGTGTACCTGGTAATTATCACATTGTGGGGACCAAAAAAAAGATAGGAATACCAGTGTTTTGCTGACCTTGTGGGGATATTTTGAGGTCCCCATGAGGAAACAAGCTTATAAATCAACATAAATAATATTTAAGATACAACTTCCACAACATCTTAATAACAACTATTTAAGTGCATCATCAGTTTTTATCTTTGAACAAACATTAATAATCCAAATATTCAGGCAAAAAGATAATAGGTATTCCTCACAGTACTTGTACTCATAATAAGTCTATTACACTTTTAAGTAATTAACTTAGATTTGTTAAGTTAATTGTCCAAAACACAAACTTTGCAAACTTTGTTTGTTTAAGTAAAGACAGCATTTGCGTTTACAGTGCATGCAACATCTGGCTTCATAGCGCATATACCTGCCTTGCCTGCAGAAGTAGTCTTTGGACTTAAACTGTACATGCTTTCTACACTTAGGCAGTAAAGTATCCAACCAATTAGACTACTTCACTTGTTTTTTTTTTTTAAGTTTTCAACAGACATACCTCAGTTGGCTTGGTTAAGTAAGTGTGTCAACACATTTTTATCACTGATACATTAACTGGAAAGTGTGGTCATTTCTAAATCCAAGGATAAATGTTCACCAGCTGCCTGTGTACAAACAAAGAGCTTTTAACACATTTCAATCACATATTCCACATTAAGGCCCGCGTATACTTTCTTTCAACATCCATGTTGGTCTCGTGCGTGCACACATCCGCAAAGCTTTCAAAGTATACTCAACAGATATGCACAGATTGCCGTGTTCAACACATACCCGGTAAAAGTGATTTCTTATTTAAATGATTACTTTGCCAGGCCATCAGGGCAGCACTAATTCTCGAAAAAAAAAAAAAAAAAAATTAAAGAAGAAAAGACCGAGGCAAACGCTGTCTATTACCATTGTGTATGTAGTTTATAGTGTATTTGTAAAAGTTGAGATTGTTTTTGTGAATGACAAAGTGAGTTGTGTTTGTCCTCTAAGTCACTCCTACTAACATCTCATTACAAGTTTAAATAATAATGGCTCATCCTTTATCTTTAGAGGAATGCCAGTAATATATGGCACAATACTCATTGAAAAGAAAGGTCAGTACAGTAATACATAGCAGAGGTTGCTGCTGTGCCCATTCAGAAGGATTGTGCTCTTCTCTTTTGAGCATGGAGGTAAACATATACTGTGCACCCACACTGCTCTTAATGCCAGACATTTCAGGAGGTTTTCACTCGAATTAAGCCATCATGCTAGACAGGAGGATAACTGGCTGCTATTTAAAATGTGCGACCCACAGCATCCATCAGTCATGGGGATGCCCAGCGCATCACATCAGCTTCAGCACCACCAACACTCAACACATTTTCCATTGCAAAAGGATAAATAGAGTCTGTGTCACTGATGCATTTCGTATCCGTGCATAATCATCATCAAATACTTGGCAATGCGTGTGCAATGCATTTCTGACGACTGCATTGACAGTCTTTACCGTTTCATGCATCTATATACCACAAACATATAGCATAAGCTAAACGTTATTCTCATGTAAAATCCGACTTAAATACAGCACGGTATTGCTTTAATAATGGCTTTCCCATACAGAGAAATAACAGTCTCACTCACCTGTGCTGTTCTTATAAATGACAAGACTGTCGGTAAGGATGCTCGGGTCACTTTGAGATCTTGCTCTCTGCACAATGCAATCCTCTAAATCATCTGATGCGGCCATGGAAATGAGAAGACAGAAAATAAAATACAGAAAAGCCAATAATATGCGGGTTAATATGGACAGAAAGCGTACGTATGGATGTAGTTCAGATTGACAGATCAAGACGCACTGGAGGAGGAGAACCTTGGTGCGCGTGCACGTGGGTGTGTGCGCACGCGCGATTGCGTTGATAAGGAGTCCGCATATGTAAAAGACTGGACTATTTTAACTATCTAGTGTAATAAAAAGTATTGATAGTTTGCAGTATCCTCGGATGGCGTGTGTTAGCCTACATTAGGTCTTTGTGTCTTTTTGAAGTGGGTTACCTCTCTCTCACACGCACATTACACGAAATGTTTATTAGCCCTTTTCGTGATTTTTATCAAACGGATTGTAATTTTGTTACAATTTGTGTAGAGAGGACAACATTGGCCAATTTTTCAGAACTAAAGAATCATTGCCCTCTGGCGGCCTCACTTCACAATGCAGCTATTTCATAGTCTCATCAGTGATATCTGAAATGAGTCGCTGTACTGTAAAGATACAAGATTTTTAAACCAGTCCAGGCTGAATTGAAAAATAAAAAGGTTCCATGTCTAATTACGGGGCGAACACATGCAAAAAACAACAACAATTACGACGAGGAACACGCTGGATACATAAAAGGCATGGTCGACTTTACGCGATACAACTAGAAACGACAGGCGGATGACATCAAAGTACAGCGAGAGCGATGCGAGAGCATGTCCTTTGTATGATTTCTCACACTACTTTCGCGGTACTTTGATGTCATCCCAGGAAACACAGAACGTTTCCAATATGGTTCCCATTTGGTTATTTATTTTTTTTTTTTTTTTTAAATAATAACGTTCTAGGAACGTAATTTTTTTTAACCTAAATAGAACCTTCCCAGAACGTTCCCTGCTGGTTATTTTTAGGTTTTATTTTTTAAACCTAAGGGGAACCAACTGTACAAAATGCCAACAACGCCACCTTCCCTGTAAGTTTTTGTAGGTTTTATTTTTATAAGGCTACCTAACGGGAACCTTACCAGAACGTTCCCAGAACGTTCCCTGTGGGTTTCACTATGTGGTATGTGGGTCACATATAGGTACGCCCATGTTGGATGATAATATCGGATAATAAAAAATAATTTCATCCTTGAAATACATATTTATTGAAATAATTACTTTTGGTTGAATGCCACTTTTTTACAAAGAGCAAATAATATCAGATGTCAAATGATCAGTGTTACACTTAAATAAAATAAATAAGAAAAAAGACAAATTAATTTAATTTTAATAACGATGAAGTTAATTATAATGTTCACCTGCCTATGCATTTTTTAAATATTAATTTCATTTCTTGCCCAGCTGAAAATGAAAGAAATAAGAAATGTCAGAAAGTTCATCAGTTCGTTAGTTTGTTAATTAAATGTTTCAAACACTCTGGAAGGAGCCTGCATTGGTTAGTGGAGTCAGGTGTTTTTTTCATATAAGGAGACATCATTATGACCTGCTCACTGCTACGACTACGCTTGACAAAGTAATCCTGCTTTAATTGCTAATTACTTCACAGAATACAATATCATATTTCATGTAACCTTTGTTGAAAATAGGTTGATTAAAAATGTATTAAAGGCTCCTTTAAAAGGGACTTTTATTTTGAAACCGGAGCCGCCGCTGTTCTGCCGATCGTGAACAGTGTAGTTAGTTAAGCTGCCACTGGTGCCTGTGTGAACTGTCATCTAAATGATGTGAACAACTGTTTGTTGATAGTGATTGCTGCAGATGTAACATCAAGATGTTAGTCACTGACCTCAAAGTAAGCCTTTTGTGATTTATATTTTGTGTTATTACCGATATGAACAGCTGTACATGTATCTGTAAAATGCTGTATAATGCAGACATGCCCAGACTTGCCCTGAAGTAATCTTTCTGTTATATTAAGATTGTTAATATAATTTTCTTATGATTATTCGTTCTGTATTGAGCTGCAGATCAGTATTACGGGTTTCTGATGATAATTAATGATGCAAGATTTGCGTGTTTGAGAAGTTGTTAACGAGTGAGATTTACGTTGTGTTTGTGTAAATGCTTCGTCTTTATTCAATCCATATATGGGCATTGCATAGTAATGACAGGATTGTTAATGACTCAGGCCCTGTTTACACGGGAACGCTCGAGGGTGAAAATGTAAAAATATTTTATCGGATGTGCCTTTCGTTTACACGGCGACGGCGTTTTTGGGGCTTAAAGTCGCAATGAAATTGAAATGAAAAACTATATATGTATTTTTAATATTGTGGTATTATTAACAAATGACTTATCTGTGAGCTTCATTATTTTTTAACTTCTTACACCCTGAAGCTATTTTGGGGATTTTCGCCTGGATTTGGCCTACCCAATTTCAAAAGCATCCCATACCCACATGCAGAGGTTTACATACAAAAGTTTGGTATCATTTTACAGGTAACCCTTTGAAATTACATAAAACACTGTTAAAAGTGCTCAACATGGTTGTATGTGATATCAGTCCTCTAATAAACACAAAAATAAATAGGCGCTTTTTGATGTTTTTTTCTAAAGTTTTTATTTGAAAGTATATAACTCTGGCCCTGGGTATCTCAGGTCCCTGCAGACAGTTTTGTTTGATTCCAGCAATTGTCAGCTTACAGACGAAAAAGGAATTTTTTCTCTATCATAATCTTTGTAAAAGTTATTTTACTCCAACTGATGGGAGGAATAATACCCTTTTTGTATACAATTTCTGCCTAAGAACATTTGAAGTGCTCCCATAACCACATACAGTGGAATAAATGCAATTTCTTTATATCATTTTAAATAAAACCCTTTGAAGTTACATAAAAAGCTGCTGTTTGTGACAAATATTGTTATTTATGTTGTTTTTCATATGATGAAACACCAAATTTTCTTTTTTTATGTTGTAAACACTGTCTTTGATAGTGTATAACTCTGGTTCTGGGTGCTCTAGCAGACTGCAGACAGTTCTGGTTGTTACCAGCAGCAGACAGTAAACACCCAAAAAAAGAATGAACTCTTTAGCATGTCGCATTCAAAAGTTATTCTCATTTTACTAAAGGGTGTGAAAATACATTTTTCATATAAATATTAATTTTTTGTTTTGCACATATAATAAATAGCAAGGGATTATATATGCACACAACCAAAGAAAATGTTGTGAATGGACTCATTGTTTAGAGTAGGACCTAAAATAAAAGATGGTGTATCATTTGTGGCTATATGTGCTATCTGAGGCAGTCCACACTCAAGTTTCCCATATGTTTACAAAAGACCATTTTTTACCTTATTATTAATTCAGCGATTGTTAAAAAATTGTGTGTGCTCATAATCTTTAATCAAAAATGCAAATCTCCTCCCCTCCTCAAAACGATCTCTCTTCACTTCCGGTCAAAAGTATGGCAGGTGGGCGGGGTCCGGGAGAAGATCGCAGTGATTAGCAATTAGCAACACGACCCAACTTCAAACGATCCAATCAGATCTCGATGGACAAATTCAAATCCAGCCCTGCCTTATTTCATCTCAAAAGCCGTTTCATTCGGATATACGTCACCACGGGGAAAATAAGGCAATCGCTACTTCCGTTTCATGGCGACTTTAAAAACGCAAAAAAGTGAAACCACCCTCCAGAGTGGAATTCTTAAAAACGATCTACCCTCGCATTCTCGTCTAAAGGGTAAAAACGCAAAAGTCTGCTCACGGCGGCTCTCGTCGCGTACGCGTTTACGTCACAGACAAGCGCCAGTTCAAAAAAAATAACAACAAACATGTCGGATTACTTCCATACGTCGGACCTTCAAGTTACCATAGCAGCTCTGATGAATATACAAGAGTCTTTACAGCAGTTGTACGAAATATTCACAACTAGAATTACTGATCAGAGAAGGCGCATTAATTACCTCCATCAAATTGTTGATGCGCCGACTCGTCGGAGGCAAATCAGGCGGC
The DNA here is from genome assembly GCA_025389145.1 of Misgurnus mizolepis. NCBI lineage: Eukaryota > Metazoa > Chordata > Actinopteri > Cypriniformes > Cobitidae > Misgurnus > Misgurnus mizolepis. The sequence goes on along the minus strand of JAIFKI010000010.1, from coordinate 40,727,848 downwards.
TTTGGACGAGACCTGGGAGAACCAGTAAATGGTGGGACAACTTTGTGGAAGGAGTAGTTGATGACCATGCATGGCGTGAAAACTTCCGTATGTCCAAAGATTGTGTTGTCGCCTTAAGTGAAGAACTAAGCCCTTACATCAAGGGTGAAACAACGAACATGAGAACACCTGTTGGAGTACTCAAAAAGGTAGCTTGCACGTTGTATTATTTAAGCGACGAGGGGCGGCTACGAAAAACCACTGTGTCGGTCATCATCAGACAAACATGCAAAGCTATAACGGTCCACCTCAGTCCGAAATACATACATTTGCCATTCACTGTGCCCGAGGCAGAGGAGCTCGTTTGCGGATTTCTGCAGGATCATGGAATGCCTCAATGTTTGGGAGCTGTAGACGGGACCCACATTGAAATAAAACAGCCAGCCGTCAACGCCATGGATTACATAAACAGAAAGGGCAAGTTTTCCCTAAACGTCCAAGCTGTGTGCGACCACAAATACAGGTAGGCCTAATCAAGGTGTTTAAGCACTCTTGTGCTCTTTCTATATCTCATTTACAGTACAGGCCAAAAGTTTGGACACATTTACTCGATCTTTATTTACGTTAACGTTATATATTTGTACACATAACAGAATAATAATAAACTTCTTCAAACTATGTCATAACACAAATGTAACTGTGAGAATTATGTTGGTGACTAAAAGCATCCAAAATAAATCAAAACTCTGTTAAATTTTATCATCTGAAGTGCAGTCATCCTTTGCCTAGAAATTGCAAAACCATACTCGTGTCATTTTATACTAGTGTCATTTTATCAAGAAATTTTTATAGTTTTACTTAAGATGAATTTTAAATAATATAGAAGGACTTCACATTTAATCTGGGCTCTTTTTGACAGCTTTTTCTTCAATATTTGGTGTAAGTAATCTATTTAAAAAATATTATTTTAAAATTAACAGAAATTAATGTTTTGCACATGTATATGTTTGTCTTTAAACGTAATTTCAAGCATTTAACCATACACCTTCAGATTAAATGATTTTTAATATCATCATAGTTAACATTTTAGTCAAGTGTGTCCAAACTTTTGGCCTGTACTGTATTAACAATGCTGTGCAACACTGTATTGTCATTGTCTAAAATTGTAAAGCACTTGGGATGAAAATATGCTATTTGCTTGCCTTACAGATTCATGGATGTGGTCATAAAATGGCCTGGAAGTGTCCACGATGCGCGTGTCTTCGCCAATTCCAAAGTGAACACCTACTTCAAGACTGGGAAGATACCTTCACTCGAAAAGCAGATTGTGGATGGAGAGCAGCCCATACCTATCTTTATTTTGGGTGATCCTGCCTACCCCCTTCTCCCTTACCTTATGAAAGAGTACTCAAATGGAGGCTCTACCCCATCAGAACAGTACTTTGGACTTTGTTTGTGTAAGGCCCGTATGGTGATCGAATGTGCATTTGGTCGGCTAAAGGCCAGGTTTGCAGCCCTGAGGCGGCCCATGGACATAAATCTCCTTGACCTGCCAAGTGTTATTTACGCTTGCTTTGTGCTCCACAACTACTGTGAGGCCTGTAACGACACTGTGGATCACCATGTTGAGCAGGAAGCCATAGAGCATGACAGGGATGTGCAGCCTCCCACCCAGACAAACAGCTATCTGACTGACTGTAATGAGGGAAGTGGAAAGAGAGTGCGGAGAATCCTCACCAAATACCTTGACCCTTAATAGCTTATGGACTAGCACGTGTGGACAGTGACCAAGGTAGCTGACTATTGGCTGTACGTTCTCTACAGCAAGGTGATCAGTATACCTACAGTGTATTCACATACAGCACAGCATTGTTAAAATGACTATGATTCTAACAAGCCAATTGTATTCCTTCAGTTATTAGTCAACATGAACAGTGTTTAATCTCAGGGGTGTATTCCAGAAAGCTGGTTATGTGGCTTACCCGGGTAAGTTTAGGAGTAAGTAAGCGGATAACCTCTGCTTTCGGTTCCAAAAACGGAGGTAACTTTCGGGTTATGTAAGTAACCATAGCAACTGACTCTCTGAAGATAACCTGCTCCGGAGCAGGTTATGTTGCAAGGTAAGTTCATTTTAGTTAATAAAACGAGGCTCCGGAGGAAGTCTGCGCATGCGTGTACTTATGACGAGCGTACAGCATATATTTTGCATAATTTTACAATGTTAAAGCATTTATTTTATTTTATTGCATTTACAGTCGCGAATATTTATTGCTGTCTTAAAAAAATGTGTGTTATGAATTTTTTTTAAAGAAACTATTTTTTTAATAACATGGATTGATATTTGTGATTGGACTAATTACTATAAATGTAATTATTAATTAAATTTTATTAAAAATGTATTCATATTTGTGTTCAGACTAAATACTATACATTTAATTATGTTCATTATTAATATATCTCCAAATATCAGTGGATGTATGAAACACAATTCCATCAGTTAATTAATGTTAACAATAAAGTACATTTCCATATCAATTTTGTCAATTCATAAATAACCTCATCTTTCGCTTACTAGATAATTTGAGATTAATCTAAAGTTATAATAAATGTGTGTGCAAATACATTGTCATTAATGAATCTTAACCTATGTTACTTAAGTGACAATGTGACAATGTTACAGTAAATGGGTATAACAAATAGAAACACATGATGCCTATCATAATAATAATTACTGAGGGACAGAAGTTACCCCTGGCTGCAGTCTCTGATAGGCATGTGCATCTGACCTGGCCCACAGAATGACACCCATGAAGCAAAGGCATGATTTAACACTGATCAGAATGACACAGGTGAAGCACAGACTTCATTAGATGAAACACCATTGAATCACAGACATGGCATAGTGGTCAGAGATTTTCTATTATCAGTTAGAATCATGTACACAATGAAATGAAATTAAAAATATATATTTCATAGTATAATATTTATTTCTTAAACATGCAGATCCTTAGCCCTCTCTCTACATTTGATCTATAGTTGGTGTTTTTCTAAATCACCTTTATTTCTTTAAAATGGGCCTTTTGTAGCTGCTCTCCAGAGCTATCATTTTTGAGCAAAGGGAAATTGAGATATTTGCATATATTAGATGATAAAGGACATATTACAACATGTTGACACTAATGTAACATTTCTATTCTCCAATTCTGTCTCAGCAGATCCTAATGGTCCAATGCAAATGAAGTGTAATGAAAAGCATTACAGTGTAGTGTAATGAAAAGCATTACACAACATTATTGAAAATCTGTAAGGAGTGTAAGGAAGCTTTACAAATAAAAGAGGGTGCATAAATCTATCAGCTATCAGTAAATGTTAAAAAAGATGGTGACACAGTGTCATACAAGGAAAGTCCTAAAACTAAACAGGGTCACCCAAAGGAGCAGAAGTAAAATAAGTACAATATAGTGAATATTATCATAATGCATTTTATGCCTACACAATACAATCATATCTAAAAAAAACCCCTTTAACCCTTGTGCCTTGTTCCAATTCACTACCCTTTCGTGTTGTTAGCGGCCAAAAAAGGCCACTAAATTAAACGGCTGTAAAAATGTGTCAGATTAATATTTTTTTCAATTTTTTTTGCATAAATCTGTTAATCAACCTCAGAACTGATCAAAACTACCAAATGTTTCCAAAAATTTCATGATTTTAACTCTTTAATTGCCAAGCTCATAAGTGATGCCACTGATTTGAGAAAAAAAAAACACAAAATCACTGATTTTCAATATAAAAAGTGATTGTGGACTGAATTTTTTTTCACCCTTTTCACAGTCTTGGGCATGCCAAAAATTGGTAAAAACATTGGCTTTGATGCATTTTTAGTTTTTGTGCAGCATCAGATTAAATTTTTTTCTCCCTCATTTATTGTTTGTGGCCATTTTTTCCCCATTGACTTCCATTATAACAACATTTTTTGATTGCAGAGCCATGACACCTTATTACCATGCATTTTTGATTCTTTGTGGTTTTAGTTTTTGCAAAGAGGTAAAATTTGTCATTTTTACTGTTGATCACCATGTGGCACAATTAACCCTTTAGTAGCCTGTGCAAAAAAAAGAGCTTGAATTCTGGATTGTACATTGAGTTATATGGACTATAACAGCATATTAGAGAGAGAGAGAGAGAGAGAGAGAGTGTGTGTGTGTGTGCGTGTGTGTGTGTGTGCGTGTGTGTGTGCGTGTGTGTGTGCGTGCGTGCGTGCGTGCGTGCGTGCGTGCTTGCATGTGTGTGCGTCTGTGTGGAAAAATCTGTAAAAAATCTTCTCTTCATCAGATTTATTAACAACATTTATTATGACCCAAAATGCAAAAACAACTTCAAATAAACTGAACAATGAAGCAAGAGTAGAGGATGGATGGAGAACTAAACAATCAAACAAATTTTTTGGTGTGTATATGTGTACGTGTGTGTGTTCAGTCTTTTTAGCAGGACTTGCAGCATATTACTTGGTGCTCTCTGCAAGTGTGTCTACCACAACGGATACAAATGCTGACTGTTCTTTTTTTGGTTCTGTACACCACTTGCATGTTCCCCTCTTCACTCCTGAGCTGCTGGTGCCTGCTGGTGTCTGTGGATTTGTGTCTAGAGGGACAGCTACAGGAGACTAAATCCCTCTCACCAGTGCAGCACTAACTGGTGCGCGAGGGAGGTGCTCTCTCCTCAATACTAACACTAACCCTACACACACACACACACACACACACACACACACACACACACACACACACACTCGTACACACACACTCGTACACACACAATGGTTTTATAGTCCATATAACTCAATGTACAGACCAGAATTTATGCTCTGTTTTTTTGCACAGGCTACTAAAGGGTTAATGGTGCCACATGGTGATCAACAGTAAAAATGACAAATTTTACCTCTTTGCAAAAGGAAAAGGCACAAAGAATCAAGAATGCATGGTAATAAGGTGTCATGGCTCAGCAATCAAAAAATGTTGTTATAATGGAAGTCAATGGGGAAAAAATGGCCACAAACAATAAATGAGGGAGAAAAAAATTTAATCTGATGCTGCACAAAAACTAAAAATGCATCAAAGCCAATGTTTTTACCAATCTTTGGCATGCCCAAGACTGTAAAAAAGGTAAAAGAAAATCCAGTCCACAGTCACGTTTTATATTGAAAATCTGTCATTTTGTGTGTTTTTTTCCCCAAATCAGTGACACTACTTATAAACTTGGCAATGAAAGAGTTAAAATCATGGAATTTTTGCAAACATTTGGTAGTTTTGATCAGTACTGAGGTTGATTAACAGATTTATGCAAAAAAAATGTGAAAAAAATTTCATCCGATAAATTTTTACAGCAGTTTAATTTAGTGGCCTTTTTTGGCCGCTAACAACACGTAAGGGTAGTAAATTTGCCCACGGTATATTGTTAAGTTTTTGAAAAATTTCAAAGCATTTTCTTAAAATATGTGTAAATATAAGATTTGTCACCAAAAATCATTCCATTTGCTGAAACACAGAGAAAGTTGTGGCCAAATTAAGACAAAAAAATTGCAAAAATGGCCAAAAATGGCCCCAACAACACATAAGGGTTAAATAAGCCTTATGACAGATTTGCACTTTATGTGCCACAACCCTTGTGAAATTAACCATGGTTTTATTGGTGTATAGTTGTAGTAACCATGTTTTTTTTTTGGTGCATTGATTACTATCAGCAGAACCATGGTTTTACTACACTAACCATGGTTTAACTATGTTTTTTGAAAACCATGGTTATTTTGTGGTTACCATGGTTTTACTGTAACCATGTTTTTTACTGTAGTAAAACCATTGTTACTTTTCACAAGGGAAAAGATATTCATAATTCATATGTTTACAATCATATATAAAATCTATGATTATTTTTACTATATTAATTATTTTAGATTGTTTTAGATTATTTTAAATAATATTGTGTGTATTTTCGTTGAGACACATACAATATTGGACTTAAATGGGGTAAAATAGGTTCGTATTAATTATTTAATTAATTAATTGTATCTGTTTTGTAATCACGCACTTCTAAGTCGATTATAAAACGTTGATTTTGCCAGAAAGTGTTGGTTTATAATGTTATTTCTCATTTAAAAACTTTTAAGTTCTCTGACGTTTCCATGGTGACTCGTGAAATCTGCGATCCATTGACAATGCCTTTATGTTGTTACCGTGAGCGCGCTTTAACTCTGGGTTACTTTCAGCGAGTTGATTGAACTAACTCTTAAACTGTGTTTTGGAACCGACATACCCCGAGTAAGCAAGTTTGGGGTTGATCAACCCAAAGTTCGGGGTTAATCTGATGGCAAGTTAACCCTGCTTTCTGGAATACACCCCAGGTGTGTTTAAGATATGCTTGTTCAAGCTGCAAACTTGTCCTTTACTATTGCAATAGACAAAAAAAAAAAAAACAATGCAAAGAATAATAAAGTGCCATGTCAACTAAAGCATGGGGTCTCTTTTATTTTACTCCATAACTGCAACACAACAGCCTGGTAAATATTGTTAACAGAATTAACACCTCTGATGATACTGTAAACATTCATTATTTTTGTACAGTTATCCTTACACATTTTGTGTACATTTAACTTTGTGGCTCATATCACTTTGTGATTGAGAAATAATGAACTTAAGTGCTTAAACAGTAGGCAGGTACTGCACAGTTTAACAAAATGTAAACAAGTTTAATTTAACTCTACGAACTCAAAGTTTTCCTAAAGAGACACAGGTTAAGTCTCTTCCTCATCGGAGTGTTCCCCCAGCAGGAATTGTCTGTAGGAGGATGGAAGTGCAGGGCCCATCGGCTGTGTTGCGTACGAATGTGCAGGGCCCATGGGTGCTGGTGTGTATGAATGTGCAGGGCCCATAGGTGGTGGTGTGTACGAATGTGCGGGGGCCATGGGCTGAGCTGTGTATGAATGTGCAGGGCCCATGGGTGATGGTGTGTATGGATGTGCAGGGGCCATGTGCTGTGCTGTGTTGTAGTGGTCAGGTGGGGCATGATTTGCTTGTGGCTGAGATGTCATGTGTCTCACAAGGGCATCAAAACTATGGCTTATTCTAATTTGAGCCTCTGCAATTGTGTCCAGCCTATTGCTGTTGCTTTTTTCAGCCTTCTCCAAAATATCTACAATCTTCTTCTTTATGTCGAGGTCAGTCTGCACTGGATCCACCCAAAGTTTCTTCTGGAGCCTTTCACCTTTATGGCCATCAAGCCTTGCCTTTAAAAAGAACAGAGGGAAAGTATTAACGTTCATTAGCTAATGATTTCTTTGGTATTGACAATGATAAATAGTATGGCATGGTCAGTGGTGCAGTGTAATGTATTGTAGTGGGTATACTGTACTGTATATATGTATATGTTTGTCTTCAAATTAGAATAAGCCCATTGTGTGTGTGTGTGTGTGTGTATATATATATATATATATATATAAGGGATGCCACAATTCTCAATACATTATTGAACCGTTCGGTTCGACCCCCACGGTCCAATACGCGCAGGTGAATTGCGGTTTTTCGGTTTATCCATCCAAATCTGTCAGTTTTATATTCCCTGCACTTTTGTTAATGTGCGCATGCGCGTGATCTGCACGCTTATAAACGCCACAGCGAGTTGATATCCAGTCACTGTGCGCTAGCTGCGTTAAACTCTGCTTGAACTCTGCTTGCAATGCTGGTGTCAGATTTCATTCGCGTGCACACACACCCAACAGAAGTACAACAACAAAAAGAAGCAGCACGACTGTCTTTTAAATCTGAGGTGTGGATTAATTATTTGCGCGTGTAGATTACATACAACATCAATGTAAAGATGCAAATTCGCGTCGGGCAATGCGAATGACGCAAATTGGGCTTGTTGATGCAAACGCGCGTTATTTGCCTCAAACACGTCTTCTGCGCAAGTTGAAAAAGTTTAACTCAAGAAGAGAATGCGCCTGATGCTAAAATAAATCCCACCAGTAATGTTGATTGAGGAACGCATTTTTGGTTTCTACACAGACAGCATGATGTTGGATTTAACAGTAGTGCAGTAAGGTATAGCCTTCATTTACAATGTAAAGTTTAATTTACTAAGTACAGGTATATAAAATGGCCAATTTATGTAATGTAATGAATTCACATGTTCCCCAGTTTGAATAGGATATTATTTTTATATGTCTTTATTTAATTATATCTTATATTATTGTATCAGTACACTAGAAATATGTAAGATGATTTTTGCATTTACATAAAATAAAGAGAACTGCAATTAAAACCAGTATTTTTTTCTTCTTAACATCTCAATGTTCCTGTTACCTAAGCATAGAATTAAAAACACTTTAATAGGCCAAGGCATCAGAACCGAGACCGAACCGTAAACCGTGAACAAGAACCGAAATATGTATTGAACCGTGAACTAAGTGTATTGTTGCATCACTAATATATATATATATATATATATATATATATATATATATATATATATATATATATGGGGGGCATATCATAGTGGGGGGTCTGGGTGTCCTCCCCCAGGAAAATGTTCACCGTCAAAAACTTCATTTCCAGCATTCTGACACACATTTTTTTAATAAATTTTTATGGAGTTGTATCTTTATTAACGAGGGAAATATCTTTTTATTTAGCCTAGGTGATGACAAAAATAACACAGATGACAAATTTATAATTAAAAGTATGTTGTTACATGTTATTGGACGGAAATCCTGGAGCTTAGTGGGTATCCTGCGTATAACTGCGTATTACGTCGTAGACTTACGTTACACCACTGGGCATGGTTTGTGTAATAAACAAAAACATACCTGAAGTAGATTTCTACGCTTCTGGGCTGAGGTATGGGGGCTGACAATTGATTCTTCTGTGTTCGGCAGATCAGACGATGTAATGCTCGCGTTTGACTCACTACTAGTGTCCACGGTTTCGTTCACCTCTGATGTTTCAACACCGGCCTCTATTGCTGTGGTTGCTGGCGACCCACCCCATATTTCGTTACATAAATCAAAATATAGAGTGATTACTCGCCCATGGCCACTCCGCCGTTGGGTATCCACAGCCTGCCTATACTTGATCCGGATGGCTTTCAGCTTTGATGTTATCTGACTTTTGCTAATAGCGTCTTTCTCGTGTGGATATGATGTCCCTCCAGGTATAGGATACTGCTGAAGAAATTCGGTCCATATGTCTGTATATTTTGCCTGGCAGGACTCCCAGTCCACGCCCTGATGTGCCTTTGTTGTTTTGTAATTTAAGGTTGTTTGCAGCAATAACTCCACCTCTTCGTCTGTCCAGACAAAATTGTCAGCTTTTGCTGTTCGCTTCGCCATGTTGTATTTCGCGCTACTAGGGAGAGAAGTAGTAAGAAGTTTGTACGCAGGCGCGCAGACTTGGTGTTGTTGTGTGTCAGTGCTTCACATTGCCACCTAGCCGTCTGGAGTGCACACTACATAGAATATCACACACTTTTGCGTCACCGTGTGCACGCAGATTTCCACCCCCAAAACCCTCGTATAAACGCGAAATAAAAAGTGATAACGCAACGCCACTTTTGCGTTTTCTCTTCAGATAGTTTCCATGTAAACGTAGCCTGAAAGTTTACTGATAAATACCTCGTTTTGTTTATGTAATTTCCTTGTTTAATAGAGATATCACTGATGTAAATGATAAATGCAAATTATTTATGTAACAGTGAATATTCGTAATGGTATATAAACATATATATATTTTAGTTTATTCATTATCTTTATTGTTTATTATTTTTCAGACTATGTTCATCTTTGAATATGCATCTGTGGTCCATCCCTTTACCATCAATACAAATCGTTAAACTGAATTCCTGTCTCCTCATTATTAGTGCTCTGATCGGCACTCAGAAGGGTTTACTCGTCCGATACAGAATCAGAACCTAACAGTCTTAAAGCCTTCCTAACAAAATTTGGTCCTTCGAGCCGGATCGAGTATTGCCTTCTGACATAATGGAATCTGATGAGGAGATTATTGGAGGAGCTCGCCCAAAACGCCATACTCGTCCTCCAGCCTACCTACAGCAGTATGATGTGCAATATACCGGAGGCAGACATATCGCTGAGGATGATGTCCGACAGACTTGGGAGGCACCTGTCCACCGGACTCCTCCCCCATCCTTTCAACCTTATGCCACCTCTCTTGGTGATGCCAGGGTCTGTTCCAAAGACTCACCGATCCTGTCCTTGGGTAATAAGCCTCCACAAAATACTGAAATACCTCAACCATCCTTCTCTTTAACTCGAACGGCTGATATCACTACCTCTTCACAAGACAGTGAGCTACAGCGCCTGCGTTGTGAGCGTGTACAACTAATGCAGACCCACCAGTCATTTCAGGCAGACTTACTAGAGCTGAGAGAAGTCCGTGCAGAAGTCAGAGAATTAGTTCAGGTGGCTCAGTCTCTTCGCACCGACTTCAAACAAGCCATATGCCAGATTTCCTCGCCTACAAAGCCTATGGCGTCAAACGTATACTGGCCCTCTATGAAGTCGCATGAATCCACAACCTTAGCAGAGGACGGACACTTCACTGAGTTTCCACCACCTCCATGGCCTGAACCTAATGACGACCTTATGGCACAGATGGGCTACCTCACGCTGTCTGAAATGGGTGAAACTAGCTACCAATCAGTGGTTCAAGGGCCTGGGAAGTATTCCTTTGCTTACTCAGCTACACCAGCGCCACCGTATCAGTCTCATTCACTTAACGCTTTTGGACTTCCTCCTCCTCCTGCAACCAAGCCCTTCCCATCACAGCGATAATCAGAGAGTCAGCTCAGTGCCAGCGTTCATGCATCCTCAAGCCTTTGCACCAGCGGCTAAGACCAACCAACGCCCTGTACCTCCTTACTCTGGTTCTGAATATGTGTACCGGGGACCTACCCCAACGATTCCCAAGTTTAGTCGTCCTGATCCGGGTGAGTTTGCTCGACTTAGGATAGCTTTGGATAATCTTCTTCCCCCTGATGGGACTGAACTTTTCAAATACCAGATCTTAGTGGATCACCTTAAGCTTGATGAAGCCAAAATGATAGCGGATGCTTATCTGAACTCACCTACCCCGTTCACTGATACAATGGCTGCGCTCCATGAGAAATACGGTCAACCACATCAGTTAGCTTTGAGGAGGATCGCTTCTGTGCTCGAAAGTCCTGACATAAAGCGAGGTGATGTCTCCGCCTTTCAAAGATTTGCTCTTCAGGTGCAGTCACTCGTGGGTCTCTTGAGAACCTTGGGACGTGACGGCGAATTGGAACTTAGTTGTGGGTCCCATGTCGCACGCCTTTTGGGTAAGCTTCCCCCTGAGCAGCGTGCTGAGTTTCGGCGCCATATGTTTCGCCAACCTGGAACAACACCGAATTTGGTTGACCTTTCGAACTGGCTCCGTTACGAAACCTGGTGTCACAGCTATGATGCCGAACCAACGCCAAAGGGCTCGCATACTAAGTCAGACACTGTGAAGAGGACAGTAACTATTCTGCATGGTGTTGGAGAATCCCAGGGTGAGACACCCATCCCTCGGAAAGTTCATGTTTCACAAACCAAGCCTGTGAAAGTCAAGCGTTATTGTCCTTTCTGTGATAAGGCAGAGCATTACCTGAGTCAGTGTGAGTCCTTTGCCAAGCTTACCTCCTACCAGGTCAAAACATGGATTCGCAGTAACAACCGTTGTTGGCGTTGCGCCAGGACACACCATGCTGCCCAGTGTGACTTAAAGAAGCCTTGCAATATCTGTCAAGCCATCCACCTTCGTCCTCTTCATGAGGTGAATGTCAGTTCCTTTCCCAAGGACGATTCAGCTAACATGGAAAAGAGTTGCCTGACAAGTTCTTCTTCAGATCGGTTCTTTCTGGATAAGCCTTGTGTTGGAGGTCGGGTTATGCTCAAAGTAGTTCCTGTAAACCTGCATTATGAAGACCGCACATTAGACACCTATGCTCTTCTTGATGATGGGTCGGAGAGGACTATTCTGCTTTCCACTGCTGTTAAGGCGCTGGGCATTCGGGGTGTTCCCGAGGATCTACCTTTGCGAACAGTGAGGGATGATATTCAGGTGCTTCATGGTTCGTCAGTATCATTCCAGATCTCTCCCTTCTGTAAACCCCAGAAAAGTTACAAGATTAACCACGCCTTTACTGCAGATCGTCTTAACCTGTCGCGTCAGTCGTACCCCATAGAACAACTGCAACAGAAGTACCGACATCTGCGAGGTCTTCCTGTCCGTACGCTTACAGATGTCCAGCCATTACTTCTTATTGGTTCCGATCAACCTCACCTCATCACCCCAACAGAGCCTGTGCGATGGGGCGGCCCGGGTGCGCCAGCTGCAGTTCATACGCGCCTGGGATGGACACTTCAGGGCCCCATACCTTCCATGGGGCGGCCTCATGCCACACGGCAATGTCTGTTTACCTCCATTGCTCCAACTCAGGATGAACTCCTTCAAAATGTTCAACGACTGTGGCAGTTGGATGTTGTTCCACAGTGGGAGGGCAAAGCGGTGACCAGGTCCAAGGAGGATCAAAGGGCTATCGAGTTGCTTGACCTTAAAACTCTCACTCCAGAAATCGATGGAATCAAACGGTTGGCGACACCTCTACTGCGGCGGAAGGATATGCCTTTGCTGAATGCACCTAAGGAATCAGTCCTACCTACCCTTCGCAGTGTGGAAAGACGTCTGCTAAAGGACCCTGTAAAAGCTGAGGTTTATAGGGAAGAGATGAGGAAACTCATTGATACAGGAGTAGTTAAGGAAGTGTCTGACCCTGTAACTGAGCAGTCTGAAAGCTGGTATATCCCTCACCACATCGTCAGTCACAATGGGAAGTTTCGTGTTGTCTTTAACTGCTCCCATCAATACAGAGGACAAAGCCTTAATCAGTACCTGCTGCCAGGGCCTACTCTTGGAGCCTCGCTATTAGGTGTCCTGGTCCGCTTCAGAGAACATCCTGTAGCTGTGAGTGGGGACATCAAAGCGATGTTCCACCAGGTCCGTCTTCTCCCTGAGGACCGTCCTTTACTCCGTTTCCTGTGGCGAGACCTGGAGATGGATAAGGCACCCAAGATTTTCGAATGGCAGGTGTTACCCTTTGGCACGACCTCCAGTCCATGTTGTGCTACCTACGCTGTACAGCGCCATGTGCTGCGACACCCCCTGACTGATGAGGCGATTCGGTTCTCGTTAGAAAGATGTTTCTATGTCGACAACTGCCTGCAGAGTTTGCCTTCTTCTGATGCTGCTCGGACCTTGATTAATCGACTACGAGACATCCTTTCTGAAGCTGGATTTGAAATTCGCCAGTGGGCCTGCAATGATCCTGGTGTGCTGAGTCACCTCCCGACGGAAGCTCGATCCGAGAGTGTGGAACTGTGGTTGACACAAGGGAAGTCGGATGTCCCTGAATCCACGCTGGGTCTAAGTTGGAACTGGCAGCATGATACCTTGTCCTACAAGCATCGGCCTGTGATTTATGGAACTCCCACTTTGAGGAACATCTATAAGGTCCTGGCTTCCCAGTACGACCCGCTAGGATTCCTCCTACCTTATACGACTCGAGCAAAGGTCATCATTAAGCACCTGTGGAACAAACAGAGAGGGTGGGATGACCCTAACCTACCACCTGAACTTCTTCAGTCCTGGAATGCGTGGGAGGAGGAACTTCAACACCTCTCTTGTGTCTCTTTCCCCCGTCCTTATGTTCCTGTTGATGCTGGAATGGATAGAGCTACTCATGAAGTACACATCTTCTCGGATGCCTCCGAGCAAGCCTATGGAGCAGTGGCTTATCTCCGAACTACTGACCAGGATGGTCGGACTTACCTGTCCTTCATAGTCGCACACTCCCGTGTTACTCCAAGACGAACTCACTCCATTCCAAGGCTGGAACTCTGTGGAAGTCTAATTGCAGCACAGTTGGCTAAGTTACTGGTGGCCGAGTTGACCTTATGCATCAAGTCTGTTTCCTTGTGGACCGACTCTACCACGGTCCTCCAGTGGTTGAATTCAGAGTCCTGTCGCTATAGGGTCTTCGTGGGAAACAGAATCGCAGAGATTCAGGAACTGACTGATAAGTGTTCATGGCATTATGTCAGCTCTGTGGACAACCCGGCTGATGATCTCACGAAAGGGAAACCTCTCCAATATCTTGCTGCACAGAACCGTTGGTCTCAAGGTCCCTCTTTCCTCCTGCAGGATCCCAAAGAATGGCCAGCAATCCCTAAACCTGAGGTTATAGAGGACAAGGCAGAAATGCGGAAATCTGTCTTCTGTGGGATCAATACCTTACCTCTTCCTTCTGACCACTCTGATAAATGGAACTACAACACCTGGCAAGAGTTATTGGACATGACTGCCCAAGAACTTCGGGCTTTCCTTGCTCCAGGGACACCTCCAGAAGCTGAGGATTACCGCCAGGCTGAGATCGATATTGTCAAACAGGTACAACAGGAATCCTTCCCTGAGGATTACAAACTGCTTCGGACTGGAAAGTCGGTCAGGTCTGGAAGTCGGCTGGTTACCCTAGCCCCTGAAATTGATCCGTCCAGTGGGCTTTTGAGAGTAGGAGGCCGTTTAAGGAGAGTTGTTGACATGCAGGATTCTGTCCTGCATCCTCTAGTCCTGGATTCTAATCACCCGGTCACTCGTTTGATCATTCACCACTACGACCACCAGTTGCATCATCCTGGATCTGAACGTCTGTTTGCGGAAATTAGGAGATACTACTGGATCTTACGAGGACGTGAAGCTGTTAGAAGGTTTCAACGTGACTGCCGTGAATGTCAAAGGTGGAGAGCCCAGCCGACAATCCCTAAGATGGCGGATCTACCCTCTGCGCGCCTTCAGCTCTATAAACCTGCCTTCCATTCTTGTGGAGTTGACTGCTTTGGCCCTCTGTCTGTGAAAATTGGAAGGCGTACAGAGAAGCGTTGGGGCATTCTGTTCAAATGCTTGACTACCAGAGCTGTGCATTTGGACCTACTCCCTAGCATGAGTACAGACTCATTTCTCATGGCTCTAAGAAGGTTTGTCGCAAGGAGAGGAACACCAGCACAATTATTGTCGGATCGAGGTACAAACTTCCGTGGAGGTGAAAGGGAGTTACGGGAAGCTTATGCTGCACTGGTTCCTGACATACAGCATCACCTTGCCAAACAAAAGATACACTTCCGCTTTAATCCCCCTTCGGCCCCTCACTTTGGTGGGGTTTGGGAAAGAGAAGTCAGATCTGTCAAATCAGCCTTGTACACAGTTGTGGGTTCACAGCCCGTTCCTGAGGAGGTCTTAATGACAGTCTTGCTGGAAGTAGAGGCCATCCTAAACTCAAAACCTTTAGGATATGTGTCGTCAGACGTGGCAGATGCCGACCCTGTGACCCCAAATAGTCTCTTAATGGGGCGGCCCGATGGATCTCTACCTCAAGTCATTTACCCAGAATCGGAAATGTTGAGTCGTCGGTACTGGAGACACTCCCAGGTCCTGGCAGACCGATTCTGGTCTAAGTTCGTGAGGGATTATCTTCCAGGTCTCCAAACCCGGCAGAAATGGCAAGCCTCTCCTCCTGATTTGAACGAGAAAACCATTGTTATGATTGTGGACCCCCAACTACCTCGAAGCTTATGGCCTGTGGGCCAAGTCATCAAAACCCACCTAAGCCCAGATGGTCATATCAGGTCAGCAGATGTGAAGATAAAGGACCAAGTTTATACCAGACCAGTAGCCCGCCTGGTCATCCTGCCAGCTTTACCAAAGGATGGACTTGACGCCTCCAAGTAAAGTCGCCTTTATGGGAAGCAAAGATGCTTGCATCTTTGGGGGCGGCTGTATTAAAGGCTCCTTTAAAAGGGACTTTTATTTTGAAACCGGAGCCGCCGCTGTTCTGCCGATCGTGAACAGTGTAGTTAGTTAAGCTGCCACTGTCTGTGGTGCCTGTGTGAACTGTGTGAGCTGTCATCTAAATGATGTGAACAACTGTTTGTTGATGGTGATTGCTGCAGATGTAACATTAAGATGTTAGTCACTGACCTCAAAGTAAGCCTTTTGTGATTTATATTTTGTGTTATTACCGATATGAACAGCTGTACATGTATCTGTAAAATGCTGTATAATGCAGACATGCCCAGACTTGCCCTGAAGTAATCTTTCTGTTATATTAAGATTGTTAATATAATTTTCTTATGATTATTCGTTCTGTATTGAGCTGCAGATCAGTATTACGGGTTTCTGATGATAATTAATGATGCAAGATTTGCGTGTTTGAGAAGTTGTTAACGAGTGAGATTTACGTTGTGTTTGTGTAAATGCTTCGTCTTTATTCAGTCCATATATGGGCATTGCATAGTAATGACAGGATTGTTAATGAAAGTTTACTGATAAATACCTCGTTTTGTTTATGTAATTTCCTTGTTTAATTGAGATATCACTGATGTAAATGATAAATGCAAATTATTTATGTAACAGTGAATATTCGTAATGGTATATAAACATATATATATTTTAGTGTATTCATTATCTTTATTGTTTATTATTTTTCAGACTATGTTCATCTTTGAATATGCATCTGTGGTCCATCCCTTTACCATCAATACAAATCGTTAAACTGAATTCCTGTCTCCTCATTATTAGTGCTCTGATCGGCACTCAGAAGGGTTTACTCGTCCGATACAGAATCAGAACCTAACAGTCTTAAAGCCTTCCTAACAACAAACATTTAAACCTCAAGAATTTCTGCCTAGGCGCAAGGATATACCGGAGCAGCAGGTCTCCGTCACAACCTGAAAACATTTGTAGCCTTATTTATTACCAGTTTTGTCTTTAGAAAATGTAATAGCCTACTACGGGGCAAGTTCATGGTCGGCAGTGATGAATCAAAGCTAAGTGCAAGGACATTTAATGAGTTTGGCTGTGAATGCTTTGGAAGTTCTTCATTAAACAGTTGAGCAAAAATGTATTAATGGCTTTGAGTTTTCTCACAAGTACGAATGTGTCCAGCGCAGTTTTTGATCTTTACCATGGATTCCATTAAAATACCAATAGGAACCATTAGCTTTCACCCTTAAACCACTACAAAATTCCTTTTTGTAGTGTGTTTTGGGACATACAAAACTGCCCGAAATTTACCATGGGAACTCCGAGCTTGCATTAATTTTTATTTTTTATAAATATAATGTTAAAGTGTGACAAGACATTTATTAATAAAAAAATATTTTTGTTGTTAACAAAATTAACCTGGCCTTTTGATTGGGTGGCCCACATTGCCAGGTGGGCGGGCCTAGGCCCAGGCCCACCCAACAGAGACCCATAGAGACCATTATAGTTTCCAATACAACCAATAAAATTCCCATTAAAACCAATAATATCGTAGAATTTCTGTGATGGTGTCTATTGTTTGTTTTTTTTTTAGCAGGGGCGCTGACTTTAAAAAACGCCAGCTCCATGGTATGACCATCATACTGCAGCCCTTAAAAAAGTAGCTAGAAAAATGGAAAGAAACTACCGAAACACAAAGTTAGAGGTATGGCGTTCAGCATGGAAAGAGAGTGTTCAACACTACAGACAGGCTATTAAAACCGCCAGATCTACCTATCTCAGTACGCTTATTAAAGAAAATCATAACAACCCTCGTTTCCTCTTTAGCACAGTTGCGAAACTGACTAGAAACAAAGAACAAACAGAAACCAATAGAAAATTCCAACACAATAGTAACGACTTCATGAACTTCTTTACTAACAAAATTATTTCTATTAGGGAAAACATAGAAACTACGCAAGCAGCCACCACTCTACCCAATAGTACATTGACCACTAGATTATCATACGAACATCTTGAGTCATTTAAACCTACTACAATAGAAGAGCTCTCTAAATTAGTAACGTCATCTAAATCATCGTCCTGTATATTAGACCCCATTCCCACAAAATTACTAAAAGAGGTATTTCATGTAGTGTCCGACACGGTACTAAATATCTTTAACTCATCGCTAGAATTAGGATACGTTCCAACAGCTTTCAAACTAGCAGTTATTAGACCGCTCATTAAAAAACCAAACCTTGACCAGGGAGATCTTAATAACTTTAGACCAATCTCAAATCTACCTTTTCTTTCTAAAATATTAGAAAAAGTAGTGGCAAGCCAGCTACGCACATTCATAGCGAATAATAATACATATGAAAAGTTCCAATCAGGATTCAGGCCCCACCATAGCACAGAGACAGCGCTGCTTAGAGTTACAAATGACCTCCTATTAACAGGTCGTGGTGAAATCTCAATCCTTATATTACTAGACCTTAGTGCAGCCTTTGACACAATAGATCACAGAATCCTACTCAATAGACTAGAAAACTATGTTGGCATCAGTGGTCAGGCGTTAGCCTGGTTTAGATCGTATCTAACCAATCGATATCACTTTGTTTATGTAAATGAGGAAGAGTCACATCACTCCCCCGTTAAATACGGCGTACCTCAGGGATCAGTTCTAGGCCCTATCCTATTCTCGTTATATATGTTACCTCTAGGAGACATTATCAGGAAACATAACATAAGTTTTCACTGCTATGCGGATGATACCCAGCTTTACATCTCGTCACATCCTAGCGAAACCCACCAGTTTGCTAAGCTAACAGACTGCATTAGTGATATTAGGGACTGGATGGCACATAACTTTCTTATGCTAAACTCCAATAAGACAGAGATACTTATTATTGAACCAAATCGCTCCAAACATAATATGTCAGATTACAAGTTGCCCATAGATGGCTGCACGGTGGTGCCATCTTCCACGGTTAAGAATTTAGGCGTAATGTTTGACAGCAATCTATCTTTCGATAGTCATATCTCCAACGTCTGCCGCACAGCATTTTTCCATCTTAGAAATATCTCAAAAATACGCCATATGCTGTCTGCATCAGATGCAGAAAAGCTTATCCATGCTTTTATGACCTCTAGAATAGACTATTGTAACTCGTTACTCGGGGGATGCCATGCAAATCAGGTAAACAAGCTACAGCTGGTTCAAAACGCCGCCGCAAGAGTGCTTACTCGATCTAAAAAGTATGACCACATTAGTCCAATTCTGGCATCTTTACACTGGCTACCAGTTAAATATCGCATACAATTTAAAATATTACTAATCACCTACAAAGCCTTAAATGGCCTAGCGCCCTCGTATATAAAAGAACTACTATCAGAATACAATCCACCACGTAAACTGCGATCACAAAATTCGGGTTACTTAATTATCCCTAGAATATCAAAAGTGTCTAAAGGTGGTAGATCCTTTTCCTACTTAGCCCCTAAGCTCTGGAATGATTTACCAAATAATGTTCGAGTATCAGACACAGTCGAACAATTTAAATCTAAACTTAAGGCATTCTTCTTTAACAAAGCATTCACATAGAATGTCCAGTAAATGTACTTTTCCCGCAGTAGTTATTTTGTCTAGAACAAAGCACTCACATACCTCATACGGGTAATTTACTCTTGCCGCAATAGTTAGCCTGTCTGGAACCGAGCTGAATTAAACCACTATAATGTATGACACTTGCATTACATGCGAACGGCCCCTACGCTAATAGAATTCTGTTTTTGTCTCCCTGTCTCGTCCTCGACTCTGAGGACAATGAGACAAACAGACCCAGTTCCTGTTGCTGTGAAGGTCATCGCACCACTAGTCAACTGGCTGTCCTTCAACGTGACGCCCAACCGATGCGCGACCAACGGCCACCGGCTGAACCAGTTTAATCCGCTTACACGCTTCCTATCCCTACCGTGTCTATATATTATAAATATAAATATTAATTTCTCCCTAGGGTTTTTTGTCCTTCTAGGATTTTTTCCCATTGGGTTTTCTCCTAGGGGGTTTTTTTAGTCCCAGGGAGAGTCAGCCAACTTTGGCTTAACTTAGCACTTTACTGTATACGTTACATTATTAATATGCTCGCTTACACGGTTTTTTATCCTTAGCCGCTATATTCTACTTCTTATACTATGTATTGATTTTCAATGTTCTCCTCTACATCTACTCATGTAAAGCTGCTTTGCAACAATTAACAATTGTGAAAAGCGCTATATAAATAAAATTGAATTGAAATTGAACTGGTTATCCTCCACCAACCGTCATTTAACTCAACAAAAACTAAAAAATGTTACTACAAGAGACTTATTCATTTACTCATTATGCTGTGAGTACACCACAGTTATATCAGTGAAAAATTAACATTTGTGTGTTTTCTCACTTTGGCATAGACAAATGTGGTCCTTTTGTAATTTGGAGATTTCATGGGAAACGTGTATGTCTTAAAAGTGTATGTTGTTTGTATTGAGGCACAGCACACTGATTTTGTTTTTAAAATATTCCCGTATGGACAGTCTGATGAAGTCATAAATTGATATGTAGTTTTCATGGGGAACGTGTAAATCTAATATTAGTTTTAATGCAGTGAATTTGGACTGAACAGCTGTTATTCTGTTATGCCTTAAACCATTTGTAAAATAAATTATTGTTCAATTCACGGTGTAAAAATTGTATTCTTGTAGGCTAAATTAATTGTTAATTTTATTAGATGTTTTTAAAAACATGTTTGTTTTAATTGTTGTTCATTAATTGTTTTTATGTGATTTATTTATTTTTAATATAATTAAATTCATGGTTTATCAAATTCTTATGTATCGAGAACAATAAACAATGCAGAGAAAATGGTTCGTTGATTGATTACTTATGCACAGACATCAGAATGTAGAGGTTAGGGAGCTTAAAGGGAACGTTCTATTTACGTTAAGAAAACTTTCCTGATTAACCAGCAGGGACCGTTCTTGGGAACGTTCTGGGAACCAAAAAAATTTATATTTTTAAATACAAAAAAACAATGATGTTTTATTAACAAAGTTAGGGAGAAACACGTCAAATAAAATACCTAAGTGACTCCAGCTGTGTTTTGGGCTCATTCCCTGGTCCCCGGACAGCACGGCAAATATGTTTAAAAATTTAATCCATCCAATTTATTTGTAAGTGTGATCTCGTGAAAGTGTCATATAAAGAATTAAAAAGATGGTAAAGTGGTAAATTACTTCAATCAAACGTATAATAATAGTGTGGAGATATTTGGGTCTAAAATCCTAAATTTGGATATACAGCAGCACAATATATATTATTCATATCAAACATAGTACTGTTAAAGTAACAGAATTATAGGAATTATAAGAATTATAATATTAAGGAACACTGGTATAAATGTCTGGCAAGGGAACTAGAAGAGTTAAAAGAAAAACATCTTTATTATACTCAGGATAAAGTGAAAGGAGAAAATGTGGACCCAGAAGAGATACAATTATCTCGAGGTTACGCATTGTGCACACCAGATAAAATTTTTATTTACACGTGATAGGAAATAGTGAGACAGATGGGTGCATCCACTGTGGGGTGGCAGAAACAGTGGAGCTTTGAGGGATATAGTAATGAACAAGCTCAAGGGTCGGTTTCCTGGTCAGGGTTTAGATTAATCCTGGACTAGCCTTTAGGACATTTAAGCAGTTTTTACAAACATGGCTTACAAAAACAACACATGTGTGCATCTTGAGACAAAACAATCAGGGGCGGACTTACCCATTAAGCAAAGGTCTGCAATTGCCTTGGGCCCCGCGTTACCAAGGGGCCCCAAAACGGAGGGGTGTACTTGGTGAGCTGCCACTTTTTGCCCCTGGTTATCATCAAGATTCCCAGAAGACTATCATAATTTTGTTTAATTAGGAATTCTATTTAAACATCTTTTGTGTTTTTCAGTATATTCCCATAAAAGGTTTGAACATTATTATTACATCTGCACGAATCCACCCCCCATTATAGTTTAGAGTGGATCATTCCATGCACTACCGCAGGGGCGCTGTAAAGGGGGGTAAACAATGACGATTCTCGGGGCAAGAGGAAGTGAAAATGCCTCAAAAGCCAAAAAAGGAAAGAGAAAAAATAAGAGAAGTGAAAGAGGCAATGGGTCGACAGTATGTTACCCAATTTTTCAAAAGAAAAGGTGGGTTTGTAAGTAGGCCTAATTGTTAGTGGACCGCCCGCCCGTGACAATGATCGTAGCCTATGGCACTTTTCTGTGCTTACGCGCACGCTTTGTACATGAGGCCCCAGGTCTCTACGGTAGCTTTTTTCGACAAGTAAGCCCATTTCCATAGAGCAGGGTGCAGCGGGTGCACGGCTTTGCCTCACAGGCAGCCGTTGTCGGCATCTTTGTACGAGGCTCCGCCGGTCTGCCCACTTTCAGCACCCTGCTGCGGTCCACACTGTTAAACCTGTCTTGCAAGCAGTCTAACTCTGATAAAAATCCTCTGCCAGCTACTGTACAAACTACTATCAGCTGTTTGTGAGGTTTCAGTGCATCTCTTGAAGATGATGTGGAGTTGTAATACTTTCACATTATCTGATTCAGACCGACTCGGCAAAACTCAATTTAAACAGCGCAAAATGACTGCCTGTGGACGTTATAAATAGAAATAATTATATTTCTGTTTTTATTCACACAATAAATATTTAAACTAGTTTTAATAAAAATTCATGTAGTTTTAGGAAAAGTCAGGGAGCAGCAAGGCTTTATGATTTATTTAGACAAAGTTATTGATGCCTTGTTCGTTCTAGTGTTAAAGATAATTACTATATTAAGTTTAAATGTTGCGGTTAAAATGAATGCTGCTAGCCATTCTAGTGTTAAAAGTGCATGATAAGGGAACTCAATTTTCTCCCCATGTTAGGAAAAAAAACAATACACAGTTTTAGTTAAACCTTCAAAACTGCAAAAAATTACTTTCTTACTTAGTATTTTTGTCTTGTTTTCAGTAGAAATATCTAAAAACTCTTAAATTAAGATGCTTTTTCTTGATGAGCAAAATGACCTAAGTAAATAAGTCTAGTTTTAAGACAAATTATTATACAATTTAAGTAAAATTGTCCTTAAAACAAGCTAAATTATCTGCCAATGGGGTGAGAAAAAAATTGTGAAATAAGATTTATTTTTTCTTAAACACTTAATTCAAGTAAAAATTTCCACCCCATTGGTAGTCAAAATACCATAAAAGCGCATGATTTTATGTAAAATAATATGAAAAAATTCTCAGCTGTGTTGGGGGCCCTGTCAAGATTCTTTTCATAGGGCCCAAAATCCTTAGCAGCGCCCCTGCAATATACATGCGAAGCTCAAATCAACAAGTTTAGCGAGCAGAGCTGCGAGTGAGTATGATACATTAAAGGAGCGAAGCTGCAAGGAAATGAACTAACAGTAAAACGTAGCTACACCAATGAAGCAGAAAAGATGATTCACACAAAAATGTAGCCAAAGTCTCCACTTTTGTATAGTTCATTAATATAAAAACTATTTACATAATGTAATGCAGAAGCAATACATGACGCTTTACCATCAACTGTATAAAGTCAAATTTCACCCCTTGTTCATCTTATCTCAAGTTCTTAACACCTATGATTGCTTTATTTTACCATATTATGTTTCTTCTCATCGTATTATGTTCATTTGAATACAAAGTATTTTAATTTAATATATATTGTGGATGTAATGTGGCATTAAATGAAAATATATTAAAGAAATGCAATACACAAAGTAAAATAAAAAAGTACATAAATGTTATACACATCTTTTTACCATGTAGTACTGTGGTTAGTATAAAATCCAATTATAGTATTCAAACAATACTGTGTGTGTGTGTGTGTGTGTGTGTGTGTGTGTGTGTGTGTGTGTGTGTGTGTGTGTGTGTGTGTGTGTGTGTGTGTGTGTGTGTGTGTGTGTGTGTGTGTGTGTGTGTGTGTGTGTGTGTGTGTGTGTGTATATGAAGAGTTTGGTTCCAAAACGCAATAAATCCATTTTGACAAATTTCGGTAAAAACGTGTTTTCTATACCAAGAAAGTGTCAAGATGAAAACCACTATTTTCTGTTACAAACTTTCACATAGCATCTTTAGGTTATAAAAACATAAAAAATTCAAATCCATAACTTGATTTTCAAAGATTTATTATAAAACTGATTTTTTTCTCCACAAAATGCAATAAATCCATGAGAAGTTTTTATTCAAAATGCTATAAATCTATTCAATCAATCGCATATATAAATGTGCATTCATCTTTGCCATGTTATATTCATTTAGTTGACTAGTTGTACACACTAATTAAAAATATAAACATTAATGTCATTAATCAAAACACTTACTTTGTCAAATTAGGAACACTGTCATTGCTGCGGTTATACTTGACGTCGTCGCTTAATGTTTTTCACAGCGATCAGCTGTGATTCTCGTTGACTTTGAGTAAAATGATGGAAAGTTTTTCATAAGATCCCCTGGGGTCAATGTGTTATCATGACAGAAACTTGATGCTGTCGGCCCGGGCAAACAAGCACCCGTCTCCCGAATGCCTTTTGCGTAAATTATTAGATGTTGATGGCTTACGTTTCTTTCCCGTCACAAAAAACCACCACATGTTTATCAATGCTATTAAAGTATTATTTTGTTTTTGTTTGTTTGTTGATCACGACATACAAAGTAGATGAGGAAAACTAAGATTCCGTGTACTCAACGCGTCGCCATTGTTTGTTTACATTGCGTGGAATGGTGCGCTGTAATCTGTGGAGTGGATTTATTGCATTCTGTAGAAAAGGAGGAGTGACTTTATTGCATTTTGGGAAAAAAGAGAGAAAAGATGACAGAATAACACGACGGATATTGGATTTTGCGTAAAATTAAGAATTTACTTTTTAATACTGACCTGATATAATACTGATTCTGGCAGTAACTCATTTTTTTTTTTCAAAAATGGCATTTATTGCGTTTTGGAACCAAACTCTTCATATATTAATATCATCCTCATTGGGGGCTGAAACTTAGGTAACCTTGAGAAAAAAAGAGATAGAGATAGCGATGAGAAAGAGATAGATAAATACAGTACAGGGTGCATAGTAAGGGCCCCGACACAAATGGTTTTGCCTTGGGCCCCCAAATCACAAAATACGCCCCGAAAACAATGGCACTGATATATGCTCAGATCAGTGCAAGATGTTTTTAAATTGAAGCAGCTTAAACATGCATATTAGTCTGGGACTGGGACTAGGATAAACCCTGTCTGGGAAACTGCCCCTCCCCTGCTGAAAAAACAGCATACCATCAAGACCAGCACATGTTGTGTTTTGGTGCTGGTTTGCTATAGTGAACACCAGCTAAACAAGCACCAAACCAGCATAAGCACCAGCATTAGCACCAGCTAAACCAGCATCAAACCAGCATAGACCAGCATAATTCCCATGCTAGTCCATGCTGGTTTGATGCTAGGGTGACCAGACGTCCCGAAAAATTCTAATAAGCTGCTGTCCCGAATCCCGAATTCTGCTCTAATTGTCCCGAAAATTATACTGAAGCAAAATCTTAATCCCGAATCCTACTCTAATTTCCCGGAAAATTATACTGAGTCATCCTGCAGCCAGCCCCCGCCGGCTGCTCATTGGCTGCAGCATCCTTGTTTTTTATATAGGCTGTGGGCGCGCATTAAGATGCACTGAACGAGAGTGCTGGCCGCAATTAAAACCTCCGCTGACGTCGAGCCTCCACAACCTCGGTAGGCTATAGCTCAAGTGTGAATTTAAAGTTGTATTGTTTCTATTAATTTATCTTATTCGTCTATATGCACAAAGACAATATGAGCTTTTTTTGTTTTATAGAGTAGATTAAGAGAGTGAAAGTTACAGCAGCCGCGAGGACATTGAAAGTGCAGGCAGTGACAGTCAGTCGCGTAAAGGAATCAAGGGCGAGGCACTGTGTTTAAAAAAACTACTTCTATAAGTATTATGTATATGCATATGTACTTATATTTATAAAAATATGATTGGTTCAGTAACTTCAGTTTGAAATTCATTGTCTTTTATAAGTACATTAAATAAAGAAAACTATTGCATGATCTTACTATTGTTTGAAGTATAATAATTCTATAGCTTATATAAATTTATTTATATGCATATGTACTTATAAATAAGATTGGTTCAGTTTGAAATTCTTTATCTTTTATTATAAAATAAATAAATAAAACTATTATTGGATGATCCGATTTTTGTTTACAGGAACAATCAAGAGTATACCCAATATTATCTAAGTATTCGATACACGTTCAATACACAGAATGTAACAGATTCATTAAAATATTTGTACTCTTATTATTTTCTTATTTATTTGTTTGTTTTCCTTTTTTTTGGAAGCTAGTAGTATTTTCCCTTTCATCCTCACAGGTATTCCACACTCAATCCCAGTAGGTGGCGGAAATGCACCGAAAGCTGGTTTGCCAACCGCCATTCAACACAAAAGAAGAAGAAGAAGAAGAATATGGCTGACAGTAGCAAACCGGCAACTGAAGTTGAACATGAGTCTTCTGCTGATAAAGCTGACCTCAGAAGTGTACTAGTTACCAGTGTTCTGAATTTAGACAGACTTGACACGGATCTATACAGGTATAGTGCCGTTTTCGAAATGTATCTCAATCTGTCAGTGTGTGCAAACAATTGCTGTGGACGAATTTTGCCATGTGTATAGTATAACTATATAGTTATATAATTCAGACTATATCAATAATATTATCCCTTTAACAACAAGAAACGCATGAATGTACCACTTTAAAGTACCAGGTAAAAAGATGTTAAAGAGATTACAGCTGAATGATGACACACACACACTATACGCTTTTTATATAGATCCATACTGTAACTTACAAGGAACAACACTTGATAACATCTCTGTACCATGCCACAGTACTTTTCGTTGTAATAGCTTTAAGCTGTAAAAAAAAAAGTTTATGCATGCATTGTTGTTTTATTATTTCTTAATAAAGAGGGACACATCACTGGATTCCTCGTACTAAACGTCTTTTCGGGGGTCAGATTATTGGTCAGGCTCTGGTAGCTGCAGCCAAATCTGTCAGTGAAAATGTCTATGCCCATTCATTGCACTGTTACTTTGTAAGGGCAGGTAGGTGCTGTCCAGCAGTCAATTAAAACAATGTATTTGTCTATATATATGCACATAAATTTAGTTTTTAGACTTTTCTATTATTCCTTTTGTAAGGAGACCCATCGGTGCCTGTGCTGTACCAGGTGGAAAGGACACGGGATGGTCGAAGTTTCTGTGTTCGATCTGTGAAAGCCATTCAACATGGTCAGCCCATACTGATCTGTCAGGCATCATTTCACATGCGGCAGCCCAGTCCCCTAGAACATCAGTTCATCATGCCTACTGTTCCTCCACCAGATGCACTGCTTACTATAGAGGAACTTATTCAGCGATACCTTAGGTGCCAGATCACAAATGTGTTTATTATAGTGGGTTATGCATGGACTGTCTGAAATAGTTGTTTAATTAGTGTTTTTTTATGTTTTCTTGACTATTTTTGATTTACAGTGACCCAAATTTGGCAGACACTGCACGGCAAGGACTAAATAAAATACTAGCTGACGAAGTTCCTATTGAGATCAAACCAATAAATCCACCTGATTTTTATAGACGTACTGCTATGGAACCAAAGAAACTGTTCTGGGTACGAGCGAGAGGGCATATAGGTAAAAAGCAAAATATCATCTCATCAGTTTTTTACAGTTAAAAACAGCTTGTGATGTTCACTATTAGTAACAAATCGGGAAATCTGCTTTTTCTTTATTAGAGTTTTATTTCAGATTTCATAAAAATTGTAAAATGGACTGTGAAATGGTACACATGAATATATTGAAAATGCACATCTGCAAACCACTTTTCATTGTAGCTTCTATAAAGTATTTTTTGTTTCATGGGTAATTTTGTGGGGTGAATCCAAAGATGCATTTTAAACCCATGTGAGTTCCCCTGTGTGCTGGACATCCTCACATTTTGACTGTGAGGATTATATACAATGAAATGTGTCCAAACCTTTAAGTGGTAGTGTAAATGATGTAATTCTCAAATTGTTATTGCTTATTACTTTGTTCTTAAAAAAATATGTGATTCTCATTAGTCAGCCACTGCATAATATAGATTAACCATTAAATTAATAAAACTTTTTATGTCTGTTTATATGATAAATGGAAAAATCTACATTACTACAAAATAATAAACATACCTTACCCTGATCATCTTGTCAGGGTTTTATTTGTCTAACTGTACATTTCTTTATGTCGTCTTATATTTTAGGAAATGGTGACATGAAACTGCACTGTTGTGTTGCAGCATATGTTTCAGACTATTTTCTGCTGGGTACAGCATTGCTACCTTACCCAAACTACAGGGCCCAGTTTTCAGCTTCTCTGGACCACGCTATGTGGTTTCATAGCACATTCAGAGCAGATGAGTGGATGCTATATGAATGTGAGAGCCCTTGGGCAGGTCAGCACCTTTTGTCTTTTCCTAAATAATTTTGTAATTCACTGGGAACTTCCTGCAAGTTTCTTTTCATGTAGTTAGTAATAGACCTGCTCGCTTGTCTATCAAACAGCATTTTGAGGTTTCTCTTAATATCTTATCATGAACTTCTTCTTTCCACCAGGAGGCAGCAGAGGTTTCATCCAGGGGCGGATGTGGAGACAAGATGGTGTGCTTGCAGCCTCTTGTGCTCAAGAAGGGGTACTGCGAGTGAAGGCAATGTCTCAAAGTAAATTATAAAGGACCTAAAATATATTACTTTTAATTAATAGTAAATTTAAAAATGAAGATGTCCCACAATGATTGGTTGATTGAAATTATTTAATACTGTAGATATGCCTGACAGATGCATTCAGCTAGTTGAGTCTTTTGTAGGTGAACTTACAAGACCACTGGAGATCCCAAAGGTCATGATGAGAACTGACTGGTTTATTGCACATTGTTGTGCAGTGCAATATAATATGAAAAACCGCACTTATATACTTGCTGTTTGGATTTGTACTTAATGGAACAGTATGTATAGGATTGTGCCCAAAACTGGTACTGCAATCACAAAACTGGTGGCCAATTCACAACATAACAACATAAACATCAGTTGAGGGCTGCAACTCCACTTTTTAAATGACAAAATCCTGGCCGGACCACTGTTGTCAGTGATATAAGTGATTTCTTAATGTCTAGTGACATATCAGGTACATTTTATGATTAATTGATATAAATTTCTTACATACTGTTCCTTTAACAAGTAAAATGTTTAATGTTATTGAAAGAATGTGATTTAGCACCTTTATTTAAGGATGCATTTGCTCTGTGTGTTTCTTAAAAGCACATGTAAAATATTGAAGGACTCATGTGTATTGTAATCGTGGACTATTCTTTAGTCTGATTGTTAATAAAATGTTATTTATTAACTGTCTTTTGTTGTGTTTAATAATTGCATTTCATCAGTAGCCTGGCTCCGCCCTCCTACGTGATTCCGCTTCATTTTCATTTCGCTTCAGCAGTACGTCTGGGACGGCTCTGTAGAGTTTCGTTTTCTCCTGCAAAAATCTGCAGGTCCAATCAGCGAACAGATGGGGGTGGCTAAGAACGATGACGTTGAGGTCTTGCGTCAGTTTGAGTTGTAGTTCAGTAATGGCAGCGGAGAATGACGTGAGAAAAGCTATTCGGTCCGTTGTTGCAAAACTGCCGAATATACAGAAGTTAAAGCCGGAGCAAGAACCAGGTTTGCTAAGTTTTGTTTGTCTGATTATTTTGACTTGTTGTTTCCGGACGGTTTTGGCGCATGATATACGTCACGACCACACGTTAGCGATTGGCAGATCTTGAGTGACTCTGAGCAGATCCAATAGTTTTAAACTTCAACAATGGACCCTCCTTAACGGAAGTAACGCTTTGCAATGGAGCGTGGCCAGACTCTATAGCTGTGTCCCAATTCAAGGGCTGCAACCTTATGAGCATTCGACCTTAAAAGGTGAGCACTCGGTCTTTCAAGGTGGAAGCCTCAGAAAGTTCGCGAAGAGAACTGAAATGAGACGGTCTAATGGTGCGTTCCAGGCAGGTTTTTAAACCCGTGAGTTACGACTTCAAAACCACGACTCACGACCTTATGCGTTCCAGGCAGCCCGTAACTCGTGTTTTTACAACCTTCTACCGGTGAAAGTGCACTGGAACGGCAGTCAAACCCGTGACTTCCCACCCGTGAACTCGTACTAGATCGATGTACTCCCAGTTCAGAGTCGTGAGGCGTGGTTTTGAACTCGTGAGTTACGGGTTACGGGTTGCCTGGAACGCAGCATAACCTTCGGAGGATCCATAATTAGCGTCACCTGCTGCACGCGCCCGCCTGCACGTTTCTGACTTATTAAAATAAATATGACATCAGAAAAATTATTAATTTATTTTAGAAATATGGCACGTTGATGTATATTAAACTATTCAACAGTTTAACAAATTAATCAACCTTATAAATATACGCAACATAAAAAGAATATTATTAACACAAAACATAACTTATAATACTAAAACAGTGACAAGAAAAAAATGTTTTCTGATAAATACACTTTTATTTAATAAAGGATTTAATTGTTTATTTTAGAATATCCACCCATTATATTCAGCCGTTGCAGACGCGCAATGACTCTTGGGATATCCTCGGCTGTTAAGGATCCATTCGTTCTATCCTTAACAGCGCGGAGAAATGAGGACGCATTTTGAGGCTTCATTCTAAGCATCCTTTGAAATGGGACGGCCTTACTGGCCTTAAGTCGCGCTGCTGTGACGCAATCGGTCTTAAAATACGTCCTTAGAAGGTCGCAGCCTTTGAATTGGGACACAGCTTATGAAATGAATGTACGAGAGTCTGGTTGGACCAGGCTATTTGATCAGCATCATTCTGGGCCCGTATGTATAAAGCCACTCAGAGTAAAATTTTAGTCTTAACTGTGTCAAAATTCTAAGAATTACGTCATTTTACTCTTATTCCTAGACTTAAGAATAAGTTTGATTTATAAAGCCTCCTAAGTGTTAAAACTAGGTCTCAGCTTCTAAATTATTTAAAAGAGCTGGAGAGGTCTCTTAACCTAGTTAAGAGTAACAAGAGCGCAGCAGAGAGGTGGAGATCATGCACTTTACAACAAAGAATGTGTTAAAATTACTTTAATTCAAATGTATTTCCATAGCACTTTTGACAAAAATTATTGTTGCAGAGCAGAAAATGTACAGTAAATACATGTTAGTAGTATATAGACAATAGACAGGAATTAATATAACATGAAATTTAAAGAGTATAGGGTTTTTTATACAATGTATATTATATTACACAATATAATATACAGTATAAGATGTATATTAGTGAAACTTATTCAAGTGCTTGCACAGTACCAATATTTTTATGGGATTATCAAGACAGCAATGGTATATACTTAAATGGTATATAAATTTGAATAAAATACTCTGTAAAAAGTTAAAGTTTGATCAAATTATTGATAATGCCTAAAAATGTATTTTTTTTTTCAACTTAAATTTTTCAGTTTAAGTGAAAATAAGTTAAAAATGTTTAAATATTAGGTGTTACCAATTGAAGTAAGTTTTTTAAGTAGAACCGCTTTTACATTTTACAGTTTATGATGGGTATAAAAAAAGTAAATAAAATCTACAATAAAAAATGTGAAGTATCTACAAGATTGCAGTGACACTATTACATGTTAAGTGATATTAGAGTATAAAACCCTGACCCAAAACATAATGTTAGCAATGTTAGCAGTGAGCAATCCAAAGGTGAAAGTGCACAGATGGCAAAAATTACAATTGTGTTTAAGTGAAGAAATCCAACTTAACTTGATTATCAAAGTATTTTTTATCTAAGTGTTTGCAAACTTTAGTCTTTTTTTATAAACAGCTTGTCAGTAAAATCAAAATTAAGTGAATCATCATCTTAATTTTTTAAATAGTATTACGTTTGTCTATTTCATTAACATGTGCATGTACTTATTTGTAATATTGTTAAACATTTCATGAAGCAAATGTGTGACTGTATACCGTTGCCGGCATTCTATTGGCTGATTCAGGGTCAAGGGCGGCCATTTTAGGTTGAAATCATTGTAGTCCTCATCATATACATTTAAGTTTATACCATTGCTGTCTTGATAATCCCATAAAAATTCTTGGTACTGTGCAAGCACTTGAATAAGTTTCACTAATATACATCTTACACTGTGTATATAAACCCTATACTCTTTATATTTCATTAATTCCTATCTACTGTCTATATACTACTAATATGTTTTATTGTACATTTTCTGCTTTGCAACAATATTTTTTTCAAAAGTGCTATAGAAATACATTTGAATTAAAGTAATTCTAACACATTCTTTGTTGTAAAGTGCATGATCTCCACCTCTCTGCTGCCCTCTTGTCATTCTTAACTAGGTTAAGAGACCTCTCCAGCTCTCTTAAATACTTTAGGAGCTGAGACCTAGTCTTAACACTTAGGAGGATTTATAAATCAAACTTATTCTTAGGAATAAGAGTAAAATGACGTAATTCTTAGAATTTTGACACACTCAAGACTAAAATTTTACTCTGAGCGGCGTTATACATACGGGCCCTGGTCTCACAGGGTGTTCCTCAAGGTTCAGTTCTGGGTCCACTTTTGTTTATCATTTATATTTCTCCACTTGGTGACATCATACGCATGCATGGACTTCAATTTCATTGCTATGCTGATGACATTTAAATCTACCTTACCATCAGCTTTTATAGGTTATCCCTGCCTGACTCACTTACTGCATGTATCAGGGATATAAAGCACTGGATGTCCTTTAATTTTCTAAAAATAAATAACAACAAAACTGAAATATTGTTGATTGGCCCTACTACCTTAGTCAAAAGGATGGACCTGTCCTATGAAATTGATGGGATTCATGTTAAGCCTTCTTCATCAGTCCGTAATCTTGTTTTATTTGACTCCTCTCTATCTTTTGCCTCTTATATTTCTTCTGTCGATAAAAACAAATTTTTCCATCTTCGTAATATTGCACGTCTTTGACCTTCTCTCACTCTAGGTGATGCAGAAAACTTACTCCATTCATTGATCACATCACATCTGGAATATTGAAATGCACTCTTTCTTGGTCTGCCTTATAAAACTCATAGCAAGGCACCAGTATGTTTTAAAACTCGGCAGCAAGAGTTCTCACCAACACCAGGCGTTCTGCTCACATTACTCCTCTACTGCATGATCTTCACTGGCTACCTGTAGTGTCATGCATTCAGTTTAAGCTATTACTACTTACATTCAAGGCATTAAATGTTCTTGCGCCTCCATACCTGTCTAACCTACTCTACCCCTATTCTCCTGCCAGGTCCCTCAGATCATCTGAGCTTGGTCTTTTGTCCATTCCTCATTTTCAGCTATCCAATGTAGGTGGTAGGTCATTTAGAGTTAATGCTCCTGAATTATGAATTCGCTACCCCTTTCCTTTAGTAATATATAAACTTTGCCTACTTTCAAGACCCAACTAAAAATTTATCGTTTCAATAGTTATTTTGGATAATGTATCTGTTTCAAATGTGTTTGTATTGTGTATGTGGCCTTATGCAGGGGCGTCAGTTTGTGTTGAAAAGTGGTGGGGACAAAAGATCAGATGAAAAAATCATTACAGCAGGAAAGGAAAAATATTGAATAACGCCGCATCAAAGGACATAGTGTAGGCCGGTCAACAACACAAAAATACTCACCATAAAACCCTCAACAATGTCAACTCCACATAACAGTCCCTACAACACCAGATCAACCGAACAGTGCCAAAGCACCATACTGTAGAAAACAGCAGCACGTTAAGTCAATGATTACAATGAAATTCATTATATATGTAACAGAAAACACACTATAAGCACACAACGCAACATATGTCACCCTGGACCACAAAACCGGTCGTACACTGCAAAAAATGATTTTCAAGAAAAAATGTCTTGTTTTCAGTAAAAATATCTAAAAATTCTTAAATTAAGATGCTTTTTCTTGATGAGCAAAATGACCTAAGAAAATAAGTCTAATTTTTGAGACGAAAAATATCAAATGTAAGTGATTTTGCATAAAACAAGCAAAAAATCTGCCAATGGGGTAAGCAAAAAAATCTTCAACACTTTTCTTAAACACTAAATTCAAGACAAATTCAAGAAAAAAAATGCTTACCCCCATTGGCAGATTTTATTGCTTGTTTTATGCACAAAATTACTTAAATTTGATATTTGTGGGAAAATACATCTTGATTTAAGAATTTTTAGATACTTTTTCAAAAAACATTTCTAGAAAATCTGACTTTCTTACTTAGTATTTTTGTCTTGTTTTCAGTAGAAATATAAAAAAATTCTTACATCAAAATGTATTTTCTTGATGAGCAAAATGACGTTAGAAACTAAGTCTAGTTTTTAGACAAAAACTATAAAATTTATGTGAATTTGTTCTTAAAATAAGCAAAAATATCTGCCAATGAGGTGAGAAAATTTTGCTTAAATTAAGTGTTTAAGAAAAAAGAAATCTTATTTTTAGATTTTTTTCTCACCCCATTGGCAGATATTTTTGCTTGTTTTAATCACGAATTCACTTAAATTGTATATTTTTGTCTAAAAACTAGACTTATTTTCTTAGGTCATTTTGCTCATCAAGAAAAAACATCTTAATTAAATTTTTTTATATTTCTACTGAAAACGAGACAAAAATACTAAGTAAGAAAGTCATTTTTGCAGTGTAAGTCAGAACGTTCAGAACATTTTAACCAAATGCTTTCAAAAAGTGGTGGGGACATGTCCCCAGTGTAAATGACACCTATGGCCTTATGTGTTCTGGATTGTGCATGTGGAGGTGTTAATTTATTGTATAATACTATGTGAAGCGACCTTGAGCCATGGAAAGGCGCTATAAACCTCTTCTTCTTCATCACGAAACAAATCTTTAGAAATATATTTTTTAGAAACTACAAAATCTTACCAAACTAACAAGCCCCTACGGTGTGTCAGCTCAAGTTTACAAATTTCTAACAAATTCTGGCTAATATTTTTTTAACATTCTAATTTTTTTTGCACGTTATTTGCCGTTTGCTTTTTACTTACTGTATGTTTGATATGAGATATCTTTGCAGAAATGCAAATGTATATGCAAAACCCTTTTAAAAAGCAGTGTCTGCATCCGAAACCGCCTACTTCCATACTATATCGTAAAAGCACTACTTCGCATACTATATACTATGGAAGTATGCTGTTTCAGACGCACCATATTTTGCACGGCGGAAGTGACGTCAGCGCTACTACTGTTATAATCGCGCGGTGGCCATTCCGAGGAGACTGATAGCGTTTAAAGCTACAAGAGTCCGTAAGCTTTAACTACCCACTGAACTAATCATGCCGCGCGTGTACGTGGGCAGACTGAGCTATCATGTGAGGGAGAAGGACATTCAGAGGTTTTTCAGCGGCTACGGGAAGCTTTTAGAGATCGATCTGAAGAACGGGTGAGTTTGTAAGATAGCGTGCAGTGCCCCGGCGGGCTCGACACCAACCAAGGACGCTAATTGCGCTGTACGTTTGAATGTGACATGAATGTTAATTTGTTGTAGGTGGATAACTATGATGTCGTAATAATAAAGAACTGTGCTAATCTCTTAACTGGAATATGTTAAAGGTGCAACATGTCGTACACAAGTCTATGCCGCGTGCTCAAAATGGCGGAGGGTTTTTGTGTTCAGCGTGTTGTTCGTGTTATATGACAAATTGATTTAATAAACGTTTTTAGCTACTTTGCGGTTTTATATATACAAATAAATAATTATTAGTGGTTATTAATCAGGTATGCGTTTAGGGGGGTTTGTATGGTGCGTAGCTGTGTAATAGTTTATCCGAATTTGCAGATGTACTGACACACATCACGTTACGAGTTTATTAAATTAATTATATGCGTGATAAACTGATTTCTGATAAGAACTTAACACAAGTTTGTTGGGGCACAACAATGCATCTCGCACGGTGTCAGGCCAGTTGCTTTAGTAGTAACTAAGCCAAGCGTGCCACACGTTCTGAAAAGTGAAGACAAAACATTTCATTTGCCCCCTGGTGGCAAACTTAAAAAAATTATTTACACCTCAAAGTTGCCGTAGAATCTTAAACGGTTCTGGTGATGACATCATGAGACACGATTGAGTTTTTCTCATGTAAATCTTGTGCATGTAAAAGACCCTGGAAAACAAGCCAATCTCAACATAACACCAACTGTGACGTGATGTACACACCCCAACGTTAAATTATTTACGAAGTTGCTACAATGCTTAAACTTGTGACTGAATTCGCACTATATCCTAGTTAATGCTAGAGTTTAGGCGTTTTGCAGGACCATAGTGAAACAAATAAACTTGCCGCGCTTGCCACTCCATTTTCAATCTCCAAATAATTGATTGTTTCTCAAATTCTCTATCTTCATCTGATACAGGCTCAAACACAAGGTCTGTTTACACACACAGAGCTACTCAAATGAGCTGCTTATTCATGACCCTTAGAGGTCAACCGATATGTTTTGCAGGGGCGGTGTTGACACCAGGGATGTCAATTTATGCAATTTTCCATATACGATCATCGTTTAAATTGACGATCAATCTATTGAATCATCGTTATAATAGTGAAATAAGCCTTTACTGCGATGGCATATAGCCAATGACATGAAAGTGTGCGTTAAATCGCCAGATTTTTTTGTGCCTAATAACATGCTAGTGGGACTGTAAAATGAGTCAATGTGGTTGGTGTTTTGATAAAATCATCAATTTATGGTGTTTTCACATATAGTTCATTTTAAAAGAACCAAACCCAGTTCACTTAAAGTGAACCAGAAAAGGAACTAGCCGAATATGACCTCAGTCCTTTTAGTGTTCACAATATAGTGGACTCAAAAGAGGACCCAGTTCTTTTTTTGGTCCTCTTCAGAACTGAAGTGATCTCAGACCCTTTCTTGTTCACTTCACAACTTCATAAGAACTCAGACCCCAGCTTTCTGTGCAGCAGTTTATTTTGATACAATGTCGAAACGACACTCGAAGTGGACCGGGACCTCATTGGTTTCACATCTCAAAAATAGATCGAACCACAAAAGAACCCAAAAGCGAACCGTACTCAGACCACCTCCAGACGTGGTCTGAGTTCGGTTCACTTTTGGGTCCTTTTAGGGGGGTCTGAGATCACTTGGTATGTTCACATATACACCCTGAACTGCTCCGAGAGCGTTTGGAGGGCTCAAACGAACTAGGTGTGAAAACAACCTTCTCGTAATGAAATAATGACTAAAAGCTGTGCTTCTCAGAGGTCATCTGTGTTTTTAAATCCCATCCGAAACGGCTATGTCTGTGTTTTTTTTCTGATGACCTCCATAAAAATTCCAAAGCAATTTAACTACTGTTTTTCACCGGACTTGGAGGTCGTCTGAGAAATGTAATCCAGTACGGTTGTAAATGTCTGTGTTTGCCCGCAATATCTTTTGAAAACGCGGTTCTTTTCCTGTTTTGGCCAATGTGATCTGCGCGTTTATTGTACTTCCCGAGTACCTTTCATTCAGATATGGATGTTTTTTAAATAATTAAATCAAGAAGAGCTGAATAGCATACACCGTTAAGACTGGCCACTGTAATATCAGTATAAGGTAAGAAACTCAACCTTATTTTCAACTCCGGAATGGTATTGCTAATTAAAAGATAATAAATTGTTATTAATCATGATTTCTTAGTTTCTTTGGGTTTATTATAAGCAGCCAGTTATATAAAACACGTAGGCTACTTTAGTAGGATTTGTAAAAGTTATTTTGATTTGTTAAAATAAAATTAATAAATTACATGTTCTGTAATAATTTTACATTTTCAAGCAAAATATCAAACATTACAAACATGCATATCCAGAGCAAGTGATATTCTGCAATGCCCAAACGCATGAAACCGACACTTCCATCTCTGGAATAGCCTGACAATTTTAATCCCGTCCAAATTGGTACATAAAATCACAGACGTCGTGGGGGACATGTTAAAACTGGAAAACTAATCCCATCCGAATAGTGCTATAGATGCAGTTTATAATCTTGAGTAATCTAGGATTCATTTTATATCCTGATAACAATATGTATCACGGTAGAGGGTTTTGGCTTATACTAGAGGTCGACCGATTTATCGGCCGGACGATTTTTGGCATATTTTAAAAAATCGTCTTTGGCCGATTTTGCTGCAAAATTAGGCCGATTAATAAGCAGGTGCATCTGCGGGCACCTAAACGTTGTTGTAGAACTCGTGACGCTGCCTCTTGCTGCAAGCAGATCGCTTCCGTCCCGTGTGTGTGCAGCCATACCTTGTTCACAAACAGCTTTTGTAAACGATGGTGGGATCGCGCAAATTAAGCAGTCAGTACAACAGCGCGACGGGCTTATGTCTCGAGGTGCACTGTCCGTGCAAAGTTTAGGCTCATTTCATGTGATTAATGAGTGGTGATGATCTTTGTTTGCGTGACAGAGAGAGCAGAGCCGCGCACGCACGCTTTTTGTCTTTAAACCGTCTCCCTGCTTTTATTACTCAAAACAAAACTGACTCGATGGCGAAAGGCCGGAAGACCAAATCATATCCACCTAGGAAATGTTTTTCGTGTTACAGTAACACTTTGTTTACAGTTTTGCGCTGCTCAGCCTGGATTACAACACAGCGCGTCCGATTCGCGAACTGACTCCTTTGTACGGATTCGTTTGAATGAACGGTTGAAACAACAGATCTGTCCCAAGACTAAACTCACAAGACGTCACTGTCAGCACAATCAGTCACTTATAGCACCTCAGAAATGAGAATGTAAATGTGTTTAGAAAGATTTGCCCTAAATAACAGTCTCATCTAAAAAACATAGACATTTACTCCACTGTAAACCGGGATAAATTCTACTAACTCCAAAAAATTGAGGCAACTGATTTCTGCTACTTTTTCAAGTTTGCCAACTTAAAAGTTTTGAGTACTGACAACTTTAATTCAAATCAAACAATTGTATTTATCTACACTTAGATAAAGTCTTATATAAATTAAATTATGTAATTTATGTAACTTAAAGGAACAGTATGTAGGATTGTGGCCACAACTGGTATTGCAATCACAAAACGTGTGGCTAAAACTGGTACTGCAATCACACAGCTGGTGGCCAATATACCAAACGACAACATAAACATCAGTTGAGGGCTGCAACTCCACTTTTTAAATGACAATATCCTGGCCGGACCGCTGTTGTGAGTGATAGAAGTATTTGAAATGAAAATGATTTCTTAATGTCTAGTGACATTTCAGGGCCATTTAATGATTAATTGATATAAATTTCTTACATACTGTTCCTTTAAATTGTAGTAGTAGTTTTACTTAAATATTTTGTGGCAACTGATTGCCTTGTTTTTCTTAAGTTTCCTGTACTCGAATATCTACATTTTACAACTTAACAGAACACCCGACAAGTTCAGAGTACTCAAAATATTCGAGTAAACTAACTACCATTTAATTTTGTTCACAATTCACAGAAACATATCATGTGACTCATGAAAATTTGATACCAGTGAAAGTGTGTTGAGAATAGGGATGGGCACAGATATTCGAATATTCGATCGGCAATAATAATTCGAATTTAAAAAATGCTATTCGAATGTTTGCTTGTTTAATGAGCCACCAAAGGGTTATGACTTATTTAATGTTTTTCACTTCATCTATACTGTCTTTTACAGACTTAAATGTAAAATATACATGAACATTAATTTGTATGTATTTCTGATTGTTTGGCAATGCAGATTGCAGACAAATTAAAGTTTTTTTCTTTTATCTCCGGGTTTGTCCGCGGCGCGCCGTATTTTGCCACTGGCTCAGTGAGGGGTCACGTGTTATTAAACGTGCTTCGCCGCCGCCCGCGTCAACACATCATGAGAGATTTGTAAGCTTTCTGTTATAAAGTCTACTCTATTTTGTTAATAACGAGACAGACACGGAGAACGAAATGAAACGGAGAACATTTATTATATGCGGTGCTCTTTCAAAAATGAACTGGATAACTGCACATGGCAGTTTAAAAGCAAAGCTCCATCTTTGTGAAATGTTAAATTAAGCTAACGTTAGTAACTTTGCACAGTCAACAATAAGGTATCGAGCTGCTTACGTTATTTGTAAAATAATGTCAAACACAGATATTCAATCTTGTTCAATCCATCTGTTGTTTTTATCGGAAAACCATTACGAGGAAGAGTTTTCTCCGCAGCAGCGGCATTATTGTATCTAGTCAGAAGAACGGGCTTTCACTGAAGCAGGTAGGATAAATATGGTTTTCTTTATTCACAAATAAATGTCAAACTAAAAAGATATTTATATGGCGACTGAGCAGTCAGTTATGTAGATGTGTGTTTTTTTTTTCGTTTGCTCCGGGCTCTGTGGTGTTTTGAGTCTGTTTAAATGATGATAGCCTACTTTGTCAAGTGCTCAAACTTTAAACTTCGCAAGTCCTCAAACTTCGCTTAGATTTGGGGTTAGTATATAATATTTGGTATAATATAATGTATGTAAGATCAAACGGTAATTAATTCATATTGACCGACTTGAAACTAAGGATTTGACTCAGACTTCGCTCCGCGTGGGGTTTTAACGCCATTTTTATTGCATGTATATATACATAAAGAATATAAGTTTAGCTTGTTGTGGATATTTCCTAATTATAAGCCCTCTGTATAATTATGACATAATGAAAAATACAAAACACGCATGTCTTAAATAGCATAATTTAAATAAACGAATATTCGAATATTCGTTCTTTATGAGCTTAAATATTCAAATAGTAAATTACTGGAAAATGCCCATCCCTAGTTGTGACTGAGCTCAGTGTTGACTTTCACATAGGTATTATTTATATGATAAAGCAACACATTATTGACCTAAAGCCTAAACACAGGCAGTACACTTCTGAACAATGGTAAGCACAAAACTAAAAAAAATTGCAAACTTTCTAAATCTCCAACATAAATAAATGTTTAACACTACTGAGTCTTTTTGTTTACTAAAAACAACATAAAATATCACTTAATTTCCAAAAATGCTCTAGATTTGCGGGCTCATGCAAAGCATGCTGGGAACTGAACCTCCTCAACCAATGGTGTTGATTTAACTTTAAAATGAAGTAAATTTGCAGTGACAGACTCTTTCTTAGCTTACCTGGCAAATTCAACTCATCACAACCACCAAAAGTTTGTAATTATTTGCATCCAAGAGCAAATTCATCCGTTTAAAACACGTCTGAGTGCCCTTTCAATGATGACGTCACTTTTTGCTAAAAACCGCCACTAGAGGGCTTTCGGCTTAAAATATTTAATTATGGTTGAATCTACTTTTCAAGTTCCCTAAACTCTTTACCTTTGGTGTAGTTGTAAAAACTCAAAAAAAAAATTTACTGTCAACTTAAATCTATGATAGATGTTGAATGAACTCAAAAATAATAGTTAGCTAAACTTTTTGGCACATTTTGAGTACCAGGTACTTTCTATTATAAGTTAGTTTTACTGTTTGGTTATATGTTAACTTTATGATGAATAAATAATTGATCAGGTCTACCAAATAAGGATTTTATCCTACAAAAAATAAAAGCCATGGTAAAAATCAAAGATGATGACAGCAGAGTGTCAGGTAATATCTGTGTCTGATAAATGCATGGTGCAGAGGAGGTTGTAAAACTCTTCAGAAAGACCAGTCATCATTTTTTTAAATACTTTGACTTAAATACTGACATTTTTACATTTAAAATATCTGCTAATGATGAGAACATTTTGATTATTATGTACATATAGAAAATCGGCCAAACATATCGGCCATCGGCTGCCCTGATTTCTAAAAATCAGCATCGGCCAGAGAAAAAGCCATATCAGTGGACCTCTGGGCTTATAAAGGTATGGTATAAGCTAATGTTACGGATGTCCTTTGTCTTCTCCGCTCGTGGAACCACAATAATGGGAAGAGAGATGATATTACCAAATGCTTTTGGTAAACACATACTCAACAGAGAGAAATACCAGGAGGTGATGCTTATATGAACCTTGGATTGACAAAGGCAACCTACTTAAGTCTGTGTCGTTAATGTTAATCAAACAATAAAAGACAAGGAGAAAATCTCTTCTGTAGCTCTAAAAATAATAATATTTAATTTATACAATAAAGACACTGTAATTTATTTGATTCGATTTCTGTAACTAATGCTAATTTTAGACCTTCCTTAAAGAGCCACACAGATCCAAAATTAAAACTGACCTGTATTGCAGTATGTCATGTAGCTGTCCATCAATGTGCAAAGTAGTTGAACCAAAAAGTGCACTATTAATAAAGTTATTGGCTTCTAAAGCAGGGGTGGGACGGTTGTCATGACCACCGCACCACCGCGGTTGTGCAATGCCACCGCAGTGGTGAAGTGCCACCGGCGGTTGTGTGACGTCACATATCAGGTGAATGATTAAACAAAATAATAAGTAAAAATTGCAGTTTTTTTTACACGTGAAATAATAATAACAAAAGTTGTACAGTAATTTAAAGCCTAAGATACAAATTTATAACATTGTTTTATGTTAATACACAAATCTCCGCTACATTACCATGTATGGCGTTTCCACTAAACTGGTGGATTTTAGCATAACTCAGCACGTTGGAGTTTAGCCATGTCACTGTGTTGTGCGTCTGCTTTAGTTTCTTTTGGTCTCCAGTGACAGTGATACATACACATCACGTTTGTCTTTTGTTGTGAAATAAAATTTTTACCAGGTTAAAGTCGCGCGCATCAGGAAGCGCATTTAGTGAAACTTTATTTTCTTTCACCATTTAAACCACCCTAACCCCCCCATGGACCCCACCACCGCAACACCGGCGGTTGTTGTTGATGGTTCCACCGCGGTGGTAAAAATTTGCCACCGTCACAGCCCTATTCTAAAGTATGGAGTCGACTCTGAATCGCTGAAACGAGTCGTTATATGGATTGGATCTCCTGCCTGTCTTCATCCACCTCACGCGAGATGCTAATCTCCGCCTACAGCCTTGCCCGCGGGAGAAACGAAAACTATGAACCGCCCACAGCTGTGTGTAAACATCAGCTCACGCTGTGTTTTCAGTTTGAGTTGTTTTCACTACTTTTTCAAGGAGGGATATACTAAACGTGTCTGGCTGTGAAGAATCAGTGGTTAAAATTAATAGGGATGCACCGGTTGACCGGCCAGAGATCGGAACCGGACGGTTTTTGCGCGATCAGCAACCGGACGTTTTTTATTTTTTTCTCCGGAAG
This sequence comes from Misgurnus mizolepis, assembly GCA_025389145.1. NCBI lineage: Eukaryota > Metazoa > Chordata > Actinopteri > Cypriniformes > Cobitidae > Misgurnus > Misgurnus mizolepis. Next base: position 40,684,532 of record JAIFKI010000010.1, on the reverse strand, counting down.
TGCACCCGCGTGCACAGACTACATTTTTATCATTCGCAAACATGTCTTTTGTGTAAAAGCATTTTGAAATCTGTGCGCAGGACATTAAGATTGCAAGCTGCAATGTCTGTAAAGGACAAGTTAATCGCGGAGAAACAACAGTACATTCGCAGGGCTCTCGAGACTCACGCATTCACTGTGAGATACACGCATTTCAGTCAGTTTACACACACACACCTTGTCTTTCTAAGAGACGGATAACTTTTCCTGCTATATACAATTAATGGAAGAGGCGCAGGGAAGTTATCTGTCGAGTTTAGCTGCCTCGAGTTTTTCTAGAGCTCCTCTGATGTCAATCACGTGGATGCGCGGCGCGTGCACACACAGAGTAAAAGTTGGAAGAGCAAGATCCGATAAATGCTGTAAATGACGCAGGTTTGTTGAATATAGCCAGATACGTGTTAAATCATTCTTGATTTATTAAAAAACTCTCCAACTGCTTTGCAGTCAGAAGCTTTAGCTTACCTGAAACTAACCTGAAATGAATGAAAGGACTAGAGATGTATTTCATTATTATTGCCATGTAGTACTGAACATGTAACCTTATCTCTCTCTTAAACACAGCTTAAAATACACGCTGATGGCAAGTGCTGCTATACTACTGTATATAAAACAGATTTAATTTTAATTTAGATTTGTATTTTTTAATATGTAGAGCAATTTATTTAATTTGGGTAAATTTGTCTGTCTTTTATCAGACTTACCAATTGTTATAATTTATATTTGTGCTGGTCAGTTATGAATAATGGGTAACATTGAACTGCTTGCAAAAACTTGAGAATTTGGTGGGTCAGAGGGGCCTCTCCCCTAACAGATGTTATCACACTATTACTTTTAAATAAAACCTGAGAGCCCTGCATTTGCCACAACAAACTTGGTGAGACATTTAAGTTCATCACCTGATAGAACACAATAAGTATCAAAAGTCTGTTGATAATGCAAAACGGGCAAGAAGACCTTCAACCCTCACACAACCATGTTTGTATTGAATGTAGCCTACTGTACAGTTACTGCTAGGGATCGAACGATATGGATTTTTCAGTGCCGATGACCGATACAGGCTGCTGATTTTCTTGAGCAGATATTTTGAGCTGATACTGCTTTTGCTCACTCAATTTACATCATAAAAATGACACGATGATGCCAAATGTCTCAATTCAAAAAAAGTATCATTTATTGAACTTAAATATATATTTAACAAATAGTAAAAACAGGTGAGGGTGCTATGGAAACATGAACTCCACTCTCCAAAAATCAAGGATATTGATTTCTAGCACTTTACTAATATGTATAGATATATAAATATATATAGGGGTGGTTTCCCAGACAGGAATTATCTTAAACTAGGACTAGAGCTTAGTTTAATTTAATTAGATAAACTAGTTTTAACAAACATGCCTTACTAAATGACCTGCAATCGCTTGCTGCTTCCCGCACTCTGTCTGTAACTAATGTCGGAAAAAAATCTGCGAACACGGCAGCCACATATCGGCCGATGCCGATACACACAAAACTCGCAGATATCGGCCCGATATATCGGCCTATCACTAGTTACTGCTGTTAATTTTAGATGGTTACAGTTATTGTTTTCAATAGCCAAACCAAATTTAGCCTGTTAAATACCAAATAAACACATTATTTGTGTATACTTTCATTTTTTTCTTGTTTGTTGCTTGATAAGAAAGAAAAATCGGATCAGAATTGGCCAATTTGCTTAAGAAAATCGGTATAAAAATCGGCCTTGAAAAATCAAGATCGTGCATCCCTAAAAATACAAACATAGCAGAATGTGCAGCGCAAACACTGCGGAATATTGAACAGAGCCAAGACACACACACACACACACACACGTTTACACCTTCTGTTATTGTTACTAAACAAGCTGCGCATGCATGAAACCTGATCCCCGAACACAAAGGGGCGGGACTGCATATTTTCTGCAACTGGAAGTCATTAAAGCAAGGCCAAAAAGATATAATCGTCCATTGTGATGGTTGACTGACATCACGATGGAAAGACACCATCGTGATGTCACGCCCCCACCCCACTTCGCTGCGAGTCGACATACACTAACTCTCTTCTATAGACTATAGTTAACCTAAAATCTTTGCGGGAATTGCTCTATAAATTAAATTGAAAATATAACTAATGCATATATGCTATTTTAAATACTGTAGTATATGCCTGATACGTGACGTGTGTTGGTCTGTGAAAATATCTTGTCAGGCATTTGATCTTGACATTTCTAGAATCTTGTCTTTTTGCATGTTGTACATTTAACTTGACTCTTTCAGTTATCTCGTCAATCTGCAATACCGCTATTATCTCTTCCGCAACTTACTTCCGGTTTTTATATTGCCCTAGGGCAAACAGCTGTATGTCCGTGTATGTTTTAAAGATCGCTCTGCATCTGATCTCTATCAAAAGTCCTTCACAAAAAATAAAATTCTCTCAGCTTTTTGCTCAAAATTTGGTGTTTTTGATGAAACCTACACATATTTGAGAGGTGATAAAAACAGAACACATGAAGGTAGGATGAAACGGATTTTTTGTTTGAAAGCAGAGGGTCTGTTCTTTTATTTCATATATTGTATGTTTATATATTTAAAAAGGAGCATTTTCTGGAAGGCATTAAACTTTTGTGAAAATAATGAAAAATGCTGGTGGTGAAAGAGTTAAAATATTTAATTTTGTACAAGAAAACGGCCCATATTAATTTATTAGTAGCCTATTGTAGTGTCGCGGGAGATTGTGCACATTGTTACATACTAGAGGTCGACCGATTTATCGGCCGGCCGATTAATTGGCCAATTTTTGGCATATTTTTAAAAATCGGCTTTGGCCGATTTTGCTGCAAAATTAGGCCGATTAATAGGCAGGCGCATCTGCGGGCACCTAAGCGCTGTTGTAGAACTCGTGACGCTGCATCTTGCTGCAAGCAGCTCGCTCCCGTCTCGTGTGTGTGTGCAGCCATGCCTTGTTCACAAACAGCTTTACTAAATGATGGCGGATCGCGCGAATTAAGCAGCCAGTACAACAGCGCGACGGGCTTATGTCTCGCGGTGCACTGTCCGTGCAAAGATTAGGCTCATTTCATGTGATTAATGAGTGATGATGAGTTTTGTTTGCGTGACAGAGAGAGAAGAGCCGCGCCCGCACGCTTTCTGTCTCCCTGCTTTTATTACTCAAAACAAAACTGACCCGATGGCGAAAGGTCGGAAGACCAAATCATATCCACAAAGGAAATGTTTTTCGTGTTGTTACAGTAAGACTTTGTTTACAGTTTTGCGCTGCTCAGCCTGGATTAGAACACAGCGCGTCCGATTCGCGAACTGACTCCTTTGAACAGATTCGTTTGAATGAACGGTTGAAACAACAGATCTGTCCCAACACTAAAGTCACAAGACGTCACTGTCAGCACAATCAGTCACTTATAGTGCCTCAGAAATGAGAATGTAAATGTGTTTAAAAAGATATGCCCTAAATAACAGTCTCAACTAAAAAACATAGACATTTACTATGTTAACTTTATGATGAATAAATATTTTATCAGGTCTACCAAATAAGGATTTTATCCTACAAAGCAATAAAAGCCATGGTAAAAAACTGATCAAAGATGATGAAAGCAGAGTGTCAGGTAATATCTGTGTCTGATAAATGCATGGTGCAGAGGAGGTTGTAAAACTCTTCAGAAAGACCAGTCATATATTTTTAAATACTTTGACTTAAATAGTGACATTTTTGCATTTAAAATATCTGCTAATAATGATGAGAACATTTTGATTATTATGTACATATAGAAAATCGGCCAAACATATCGGCCATCGGCTGCCCTGATTTCTAAAAAATCGGCATCGGCCAGAGAAAAAGCATATCGGTTGACCTCTATTACATACAGTAGCTCTGTGGCTATACTGCACTAAAGCGGCAGTTTAAGATATAAACCCAGAATTCAGTGAACGGGAACCACACTCAGACTGAAACGCGGGATTTACATACACAGACTATGTTTAAATTTAAATGTTTCTGGCCAGAAATACCTTGTTCACTTGTTCACTTTTTCTAGTTTTAATAAGCTGCGGATTGAAGTGATCTCTGCTCCCCGCTGTGCTAAAGAACAGCTCTGACGGAGTATTGGTGGCACATACCGGTATGCACAGATATTTAGCTTGTATGCAACCTATTGGAAAGCGCAGAGTAGTCATTTGGTTAGTAAAATAACGAATTATAGCTTTTAAATGGAAGAAAAAAATATTTATGTAAAGAGATTTTAAAAAGGTGCATAACTCTTCTTAAGTAGAATAAAGCAACTTTTTCCCCTTATGTGCATCCTATTGGAATGAGTCATTAGTTAGTAAAAGAATGAAATTTTAGCTTTTAAGTACAAAAATGAAGTAAAATAACGAATAATAATTAACCATCGTCAACTGCCAATTTAGGGGACATCGCCCAACCCTAGCATGTATCTTTCCACTCCCAGTCAACGGAATGTTGACAAAACTTAAAAAGTAACAGTTCTCCGGTCACTAAAAAGTCATGTGGGAACTGCTCATAACTGAGGGCTTAGCGTCGAATTTTTTTGCTTTTGTCAGTGAAAAAATTGGGTCATGGAGAGCCGCTTCACCATGGTTTCGGTGTTTTGGAGGGGGTCTGAAATGACAGGATTTTGTGTGTCACCCAGATTTGCTTCCCCGTTCTGCATTTCCCCCAGACATACGTTCTTCTCCCACAAAAAGACAGAATTTTATCGAAATATGTAAAATTCCACGATAACGCCTATGGCGCTTTTCCATTGCATAGTACCCACGGTTTAGTTTGGGTCAGGTCAGCTTACTTTTGGGAGCTTTTCCATTGGGTGCAGTATGTAGTACCCGATACTTTTTTTCGTACCACCTCGGTTGGGGTTCCAAGCGGCCCGAGCTGATACCAAACGTGACGCGAAAACACTGTAGATCACTGATTGGTCTGAGAGAATCGTCACGTCATCGCTATAATGTAAATATTAGCTTTAGCTTACTGCTAGCTTGCGCTGTCTCAAGCAAACATGTTGTTATCTGTGTTCTGCTATAAGTTTCCAAACACCCTTTTGGCGATGAAAAGCATCCGCAGGTTGAGAATCCAGGACACCATAACAGTTTATTCCAGACTTGCAGTTTGTGGCGGCACATTCGCGACGTGCACGTCCGCATTATATATGCTTAAATGCAACTTGAATGAGGCTCAGCGGAGCGCTGTCGACTGACGCCACGGGTCGGGTGTTTGAACAGAAACTGTCATGTGAGACAGAGGTAGTTATAAATGCGATGTGCAAACATCTATTTGTGGTGGCCAATTTTAATTTTGTGGCAGACTGAGAAATAAATGAATGTATGGGAATGTACAACAACACTCTCACGTGTATGATGTCACAGCAGTAGGCAGCGTAAATATAACGACACGCCCTCCCACTCCGAAGTGATACTAAACTCGATAGAAAAGCTAACCACGCCAAAGTGAGGTGAGCTGACCCGACCCAAACTAAACTAAACCGTGGGGTACTATGCAATGGAAAAGCGCCACTAGATTCTGTGTTAATTTGCCAATTTCGTGAGCGCGGAAATTATGGAGCCCTACGTTTCCAACACAGGCCACATCGCATATATAGAGAGATATAGATCTGTCTGTCTGTCTGTCTGTCTGTCTGTCTATCACTCTATCACTCTATCTATCTACTCTATCACTCTATCTATCTATCTACTCTATCACTCTATCTATCTATCTATCTATCTACTCTATCACTCTATCTATCTATCTACTCTATCACTCTATCTATCTACTCTATCTATCTACTCTATCACTCTATCTATCTATCTACTCTATCTATCTATCTATCTATCTGGTTTTGAACAGCGTTGATGTGCTTACCAGAACTCGTCACCAAAGAGCTATCAGGTCTGTTAAAGCAGTAAGATGGCCTTTTTGTTAGTCTGTTTGGTTTGACGTATGCCTAAACGAAACCGAACAAATCAAGTAAACGTACCAGGTTCCAGAACAAAGGCTTGGGTCTGAAAACGCCCTTAGAGTAGTTTATTTCTAATAAAAGCAAATTGAGTGAGTAGATTACCGTAGTTCAAATCATAGCTAATGTATTTTAAGAACTACACTGAGCTAACGTTACTGTGAAAAATTAATGTTTAGTAGGTTACCTTCAGACAGACTACAAAACCTTCCTTCACATAGGGATGGGATTCGTTAAGGTTTTAACGGTATTACTACTCTTAACGGTCCGGTATTTTAAAGGTATTCTTATCTGTACTTTGGACAATGTTAAAGAGGCCCTTCCGCATAAAACCGTTTTTACTTGTATTTTTTGATATGTGTTAGGTCCATATGCTTTTGTGTTTTGTCGTGAATGTGAAAATTTACTTCCACCTCCTCTGTCAGCTCTAGCCACTGTTGGATCAGGTCTCCACACCACAAACAAAATAAAAAAACGATCCAGCCCCGGACACCAGATCACGTCAGAAAATATAAGTTTACTTTGTTAAAGTAACTGTCAGATACAAGGCTGATCAATCGTTGCTAGAGGAGAGCATAAACAGAGTCGTGAGACGAAGGTTTAGATGACAAAAATAGAACAGAGTTTTATTGATGGACAGTTTGTTTCGCTTGCATTTGTCTCAATGTTCAAACCTCGCCTCCCCACACAGGAATTTATATCAAAATTGCTTAGCTGTAACATCCTTTAGACCTTGGGATTCCATAAACATTAGGGCTGGGTATCGATTCAGATTTTCCAGATCGATTCAATTTCGATTCACAAGCTGACAAATCGATTCGATTTCGATTCTCGATTCAATTTTCGATTCCGGTTCTCGGGGCAGTTTTTATACTCGATTCTCGATTCAACTCAATAAATATAGATTAAATACAAATACTATACTAATAAAAAGAACAGTGAACAGCAGGTTTTAAGTGGGTAATTAATTATTAAAATCGATGAAGCAACTGAAACCGCCATTTTAAGCACTGAATTAATGAATGACAGGCTTGCCTCTCGCTCCTTTGTAACCTCGCGCAAAGCAAAAAATAGGGTGACATCTAGTGAAGAAGACTAGTAATTCGATTAACGTTAATCTTTCGTTCAATGTTTGCAGAAATAAATATGAAAGAAAAAAATCGATTCTGCTCTTGAGAATCGATTCTGAATTGACCACATTTTAAAAAACGATTAATCGAAAAATCGTTAATAAACATAATAAACATTCTCATTATCTATCTTTTCTTTACACACAGACAGAACAGCTGTATGAAACTTCATCCACAAATGTGAGACTTAACCATAATGAAATAATTAATAAGAATATATAATATAGAAATACAATAAATGAATGAATGAATAAATGAATAAACAATGAAATGATGATAATGAAATTGATAATGATAAAATAATATTAAATAATAAAAAACAATAATTAAATGGATAATAAGTAATGATTATAAAATGATTATGATGATTATGTAAATAAATGATTAAAGATAAACACAATAATAAAAACATTCTGCACATGAGGATCTAAGGTAGGATCCTTCACAACTGAAAAGAAATAAGCGGAGAAATCAGGTCAGTTAGAAAAGCTGATCAGTGTGACGTGGTATTGATCGAGGTCATTACTATTCATGAGCTCTCCAAATTGAGACCGCACCCACATAATACGTGTAGTTTAGTGAGTTTTCATAAGTTCAGCAAGGATGGCTAAACTTCAACCGTACCATATTCGGGCCATTTTTTTGTCGAGAGACATCATTCCTATTAAACGAGGGAATCATAACAGTTGCTACATGTTTGGATGTTCAGAAGAACGCTGGATTTAAAGAGACTGCGATTAAAAAGCAATGCTCCTCCATCAATATTGGATCCAGACAGAATGGCGCAGCTTATGTGAGTAAGGGCGCACTCACATTATCCAAACAAAGCCCCAGCGCGATTGTCACCCCTCCCTACTCCCCCAGGTGCAAGTACTCACACTGTACTTCTTATCGATCCGAGTCCGGGTGCGCTTTCTTCATTAAGATGCGATTGTTTTGTAAAAAAGCAGGAAGTGAAGCTCTCTCTTAACACTGGAACCCACCGTAATGATAAGTCTGGAGTTGTTTGGTGCGCGATTACAGACAGCCCTCTCACGTCATCGTATTGCTTAATTGATCTGTCACGTGTGCAGCTCGGACATTCACGTAACCACGCAGCTTACATCAAAAGGTTTTTACGGATGAAGGCGAGTGGTCGCGCAACTGACATATTCACCTTTTGAATCGCGCTCAAGTGAACCGCGGTTTGGCCGCAGCGCGATTAACCAATCCGCACCCGTGCGTGGTACAGAGCGAACACACTAGTCAAACAAACCAGGCTTTGGGGGTTTATGATAAAATATGCACGTGTAAGAAAGACACTGTGTCTTAAGACACTCACTTAACATTAAACTGGTAACACATGACAGTTAGTTTGACTACGAAAAACTGTTATCCAATCATAGCAATGGGCGTTTACTTCCAAGTCGTCAATGCGGCAGCCCATCAAAACGGATCATTTCTCTAACCAGCCTCAAAACCAGTGTACAAATTGGCCTATTACTTATTGCTTTTGATGTTTTGGGATGTGAAAACCACGCAAACGTCATGAGTAGACCTCAGACAACAGTATAAAACAATAAAAACGACAGAGGAAGGGCACCTTTAACATTTGATCATGAACCTATGTTCACATGATAAAGTTAATTAGGTGTCTGCTTTTCATTATTAAAAATTAATTTCTGGATATCATTTCTAAATATTATACATATATTTGTTAATGCACCAGTGTGACAGCTGCAGAAAAGATACTCTAAATAGGATATTTATAAGTAGGCTATTTTGTAAACTAACTTGAAGTGCTGTGCATTTAGCGAAATAAACGTTTACATGCTGACTTTTCTTTATTTGGGATTTTAAAACTAGTAGAAAATATGTTGATTACATAACGTCTTTTCTCCCAAAAGAAATCAACAGAATTTCAACATAAGGTAAGCAGACCTATTAGGGAGATTGTATATTTATTTTTAATGGTGTGAACAATGTTGATTCAACATGATTTTAGCATGCATGCCTGACAGGCGCAGTGGGTGCGTGCAGCAGGTGACGCAAATTATGGGTCCTCCGAGGGTTAGACCGTCTCATTTCAGTTCTCTTTGCGGACTTCTCAGGCTGCCACCTTGAAAGACCGAGTGCTCGCCTTTTAAGGTCACAGCCCTTGAATTGGGACACAGTTTCTGTCTGCACATAATGCACTTTTGAAAGATTTCCGCCCTTACATGCAAACATCTTAATAATAATAATAATGTTTATTTTCTATATCGCTTTTCCAATGATCAAGGACGCTTTACAAAGAACAGTTAGAATACAACAGACATTCAACACTTAAATAGAACATCAAAATACGTAGTAGTCATTTGCTACAGACCAAAACATTAGCAATTGCAGTTGCACATTGCAAAGTATTATATACAAGGCAAAAAGCAGAAGAATTAGAAGACATACATTATGACTGGTAGTACTGAGCAAAGAGATGTGTTTTAAGATTTGACTTGAATTCTTGAAGTGATGTTATTGTTCTAAGGGCCAGGGGCAGTGAGTTCCATAGCTTGGGAGCAATAACAGAGAAAGACCTGCCACCCATAGATGATAGTCGGAATCTTGTTGCACTTACCTGTATGACAGTGAGAGATCAATCAGTTTTTTGCTACCCTGTACTTGTAAATGCAATTAATTTGCTCGCAATGGCATAATCCGAGAGAAAATAAACTGGACGCACTTGCGGGTTGTTATAGCCAAATCTAATGTTGCCATCTGTGACTTTGCAGGTATGGGTTTGTGGAGTTTGAAGACAACCGTGATGCAGATGATGCCGTGTACGAGTTGAATGGTAAAGAGCTGTGCGGGGAGCGTGTGATCGTGGAGCACGCGAGAGGACCCCGGCGAGACCGAGACAGAGATGGATATGGTGGGGGTTATGGGGGAGGTGGCCGCAGTAAGTACAGTCTCGTTGCTATTTCAAACACGTTTTTTTTTTGCAGGACGAAGGAGATAATGGCGCTATAAAATCTCTTATTTGCAGTGGACTTTCCATGCAACAAACCAAGGTCATATGAGTCCAGCGACTAACATGTCTTTTCTGTTAAAAGCTGCAGTGCCTGTGAAGTCAAATGAAGAGTTTTTGGACTCCAGTGTTATTTCAAGATGTAATGCAGGTGGTCCTTGAATGTCTGACCTGTTTAAATGGGGATTCCCTCCCTTTGGCCCATTTTTAAAACCAAAAGTCTCATGAGAATGTGCAATATATCTGTAATCTTGAATGGTTAGGGGGACTTTACCTATAGATGTTTACATGTCAGGTGGTGGGCTGTGTTTCTTTCTTTTTGGACCAGACTGCATATATTCTAGCAAGTAGATTTAGTAATTGGTTATCTGCCACATCCTGAAGCCTCACTGGCATGTAAACAGTATGACGTGTATCGATGCGATTTGTGTTTACATTTGAATTCCACATTAACAAAAGTCCTTGATGTTTCAATTTAAAAGAGTCTGGTGCGGGCTGAGTCCGAGTCCATTGAGGCTAAGATGACTGCCTGTCCCGTTTGGCCTTGGCTTTCACCTTACAATGTGTGTGTGACCTTTGCCCTTTGACCCTTGGCTGACCTAACCGGAAGCCATGATGACAGCTGCCTTTTGCCAATAGACCAGGGTGATGGTGAGGAAACCCATTGGTTTTTATGTTGAACGAAATATTGGACAGGTTAAACAAAAAATGATGTAGCCACCCGCTAGTTTCCTTTTCTTTTTCTTTATTAAAAAGAGCAATGGGCTTCCCTTGCTATGTGTCTGTGCTGTCGCTGTTCTGTCAGTAGACAGGTAACATGTCAGCATCTACTGTAAGTAGTCCTGGTTATGTTTTTGTTTGTAATTTTCCTTCTCTTTGTTTTGATGAGGGAACTGTGTACACATTTGCCGTCTTAATTTGCTGCCTATTGTGTCTCTGAAGCAGTATTCAAGCTCAGAGCATTGCTGTTCTTGTGCTGTTGAGTGAAGACCAGCAATGCCACCTTTCGACCCCCTTCCAAAGGGACAGATTAAACTCATCGAGTGGGGGCACATTTGTCAAGTATTTTCTTTTATAAGGCCACGCTTATTGTTCCCATCAGAACTATGGTGCTGAGTTCTTATTTGTGTTTTTTGGGTGGGGTTATTCAATGTGATAGGATGGGAGGGTGCGAGAGAAACAACTTTTTTTTTTTTTTCATTTTTAACTTGCCTTATGCAGTTTGTCTGAAGAGGTTGCCTTCTGTGCGCTCTTTGGAAAACCTCTCGTTTTAGTACTTATTGTTTTCTGTCTTTTGGCTTTTGTCTAAAGGCAGTAGTGGTTACAGCAGCAGGAGCCGTAGTGGAAGGGACAAATATGGACCTCCGGTTCGCACCGAGTATCGTCTCATAGTGGAGAACCTGTCTAGTCGCTGCAGCTGGCAGGACCTCAAGGTAATTTAACTGGAGGCTTCACGCATGCATACAACAATGGACCGAGTGACCATTGTTTTTTATTTCTGGAAATTTAGCTTATACTTGGTTTTTATTTTTCCATAGGACTTTATGCGTCAGGCTGGAGAGGTGACCTATGCTGATGCCCACAAAGAAAGGACAAATGAAGGAGTCATTGAATTTCGCTCCTACTCTGATATGAAGAGAGCCTTGGACAAGTTGGATGGCACTGACATTAATGGGAGGAAGATTCGACTTGTAGAGGATAAGCCTAGACGCCGTCGTTCCTACTCTGGGAGCAGGTCAAGGTCAGTCATTGGCATCAGCGATCTCATTTATCTGCATTTAGGCCAGGGGTTTTTTCTTCAGTCTAGCAGTTTTATAATGAGCGTTTTAATCACAGGTCACGTAGCAGACGCCGCTCTCGCAGCAGGAGCCGTAGGAGTTCACAAAGCCATTCCAGGTCCAGATCACGGTAGAGATATAGAACCACCCTTTTTTTTGGGGGGGGGGGGTTAATGTGCATGTGCACGTTTTATTACCTTGTTTGTTTATTTACAGGTCAAGGTCTGGCCGCAAGTCTCGTTCTCGCTCAAGGTCTGGCCGCAAGTCTCGTTCTAGATCTAGGAGAAAGTCTCACTCCAAGTCTCCGGGAAAGACCCGCTCCAGAAAGTCCAAGTCACGCAGTCGTTCTGCTAGCCACAAGTCTCGTTCGCGCTCTGATGCTCGTAAGTCTCGCTCCAAGAGTCGCTCTAAAGCAAAGTCTGAGAGGGATTCCAGAAGCCGTTCAAAGGAGAAGTCTGTCAGTAAAAAGTCCCGAAGCCGCTCTGTTTCTCCAAGGGAGAATGGAAATGGGGAGCGAGCAAAGTCTGCTTCCCGTTCGCCATCTCCTAAAGAGGATCGTCATCAGTCAGAGTCACCCAGCAAGCGTTCTGCATCTCGTTCTCCTTCACGATCGAAGTCACGTTCCAGGTCTCCTTCGCAAGATTAGGGTCTTTCCAGTAAGATTACAGAAAATTATTTCTTATGCACAGCTCAGTGTTAAGTTGGTCATTCACAGCCTGAAAACATTCAGCAAATAGACTGCATCCCAATGTAGTATTGATAACCATGCTGTCTTTAAATTTCAACATTGCATGAATACCATTGCAAATCATAGATGTAATGCCTATAATTTACCCTCCTCTCCCAAAAGGCCCATTGCTTGTTGCTGTACTGTGGGATTTAAGGCTAGAACATTACAAAAGTTGGTTTGATATGTACCAGCATTTGCAGTCATTTTTCTCTAGTCTTCAACAAATGTTTAAGATGTGATCTTTGAGTAATTGGCGACAAAATGCTTCCTTGCTGTATAGTAATTTCATTTTTTTTCCTAGCTGACAGCTTTGTTGGTGCTTTTGCTCAAACTCGGTCTTTAGTGATGTTGCTTAAATTTTATAAAGTGTGATACATTACTGCACTTTCAACCTGTTTTCTTTGTCCAGGATTGACCTCATTTTTAAATGAGTTTTTGAGTATTTTCCACTGTTTTAGTTGAATAAACATTTAATTGGTTTTCATTGTTGCTTTGCTTGTCTTTATTTTCAATACTTTGTGAGATTTGCATATTTACAAAAACCTTTCTGATTACTCTCATTAAAGGTGCTCTAAGCGAATTCATGTTCATTTTTTTTTCATACAGTAAACATCTCCTCACTATCTGCTAGCTGCCCGTCCCCTGAACACACTGTAAAAACGCGGTCTCTGTAGACAGCCCAGGCTCCACAAACTGCAACAAAAACAAAGTGCTTAAACCTACCACCACGAAACAAAGTATACGACAAGGATTTGGGAGTGGGGGTTGGGCATGTTCATGACTTTCAGAAAGCATGGAAGGGAGGGGGAGGAGTTAGCCATGCTCCGTTTTGTTTGACAACACTGCAAATGTTAACAAGAAGTGACGTCTCCCAGACATGCTTAAAGCGCCTTCAGTAACTGTCCAGTAAACCATTCATGCAAATTCGGGTGTGAGTGTAAAGTGTGGGGACCCTATTGTCCTTCAAGGAGTTAACCATGGTTTTAATAAATAAAGCCTTATATCTCCACATCAGAACATTATAGAGGGGTTTGACTCGTGACACGTTCATTTTACCAAGTAGCTTTTCTAAATGTATTTGTTCACCCATTGAAGTGGCTTAAGATACTAGTCTCAGACTTAATTCACAGGAATCTGGGCCCGTATGTATAAAGCTGCTCAGAGTAAAATTTTAGTCTTAAGTGTGTCAAAATTCTAAGAATGACGTCATTTTACTCTTATTCCTAGACTTAAGAATAAGTTTGATTTATAAAGCCTTCTAAGTGTTAAAACTAGGTCTCAGCTCCTAAATTATTTAAGAGAGCTGGAGAGGTCTCTTCACCTAGTTAAGAGTAACAAGAGGGCAGCAGAGAGGCGGATGATCATTCACTTTACAACAAAGAATGTGTTAGAATTACTTTTATTCAAATGTATTTCTTTAGCACTTTTGACAAATTTCTCGTTGCATTGTTGCAAAGCAGCAAATGTACAGTAAATACAAGTTAGTAGTATATAGACAGTAGACAGGAATTAATATAACAGTATGAAATATAAAGAGTATAGGGTTTTTATACAATGTGTATTATATTACACAATATAATATACAGTATAAAATGGATAAGATGTAGTAAAACTTATTCAAGTGCTTGCACAGTACCAAGATTTTTTTATGGGATTATCAAGACATGTTCAAATATGTTTTATCAACTTAATTTTTTTCATTTTAAGTGAAAGTATGTATAAGCTTGCAGTAACACCGTTACATGTAAAGTGATATTAATAGAGTATAAAACCCTGACCCAAAACAATGTTAGCAGTGAGCAAGCCAAAGGTGAAAGATGGCAAAAATTACAATGGTGTTTAAGTGGAGAAATCCAACTTAACTTGATCATCAAAGTATTTTTTATCTAAGTGTTTGCAAACTTTAGTCTTTTTTATAAACCGCTTGAGTGAAATCAAATGATATGATTCATCATCTTAACTTTTTAAATAGCATTACGTTTGTATATTTCATTAACAGGTTGAAACTTAGTGCAAAATCGTGTAAAATAAATGCATGTACTTATTTGTAATATTGTTAAAAAAAATTAAAGCAAATTTACATTTATATATTTAAATACTAATATAATTGTAATGTAGGTTGACCATACGTGCCATTCTTCCCGGTACGCATCCCGTCCAGGATTTCGGTGCGTCTTCCGGAAGTCGTATTTGTTGACCGCATATACGCCATTCAGTTAAAGGCATAGATATGTATATAAAGGCTAGATGGCTCAAGGCGGAGTCAGCTGTGTCGTCACTTGGCGGCCATCTTAGGTCAGTGCTGCCATAGTGCTGCTCCCTGCTGCTGTGGACGGAAGGTGAGTGACATACGCCAACTAAAATGCTCGTAACTTGCTGAATTCTTGACGGATTTACAAACGGTTTGGTTTTTTACAAACGTTATTAACGTGGCTATAATTCTGGATGCTTTAACATGTTTCATGAATTTTTTATTTATTTTTAGTATACGTATTCAGTGTCATAGGTACATCTTTGACGTTTATAACAAACCAATCCGTTTGAAAATCGGTAAAAAATTAAGCAAGTTATGGTCATTTAAAAGTACCTGCATCATTAAAACTCAATGCTACGAGTGAGCGAGCGCCCTGTCCTAAGATGGCCGCCAAAATGCGGACGTTCCACTCAATTGGCCATCAGCGCGGACGAGCCATCTAGCCTTTATATACATATCTATGGTTAAAGGCACACAAGGCAAGTCTGAGTATTATTTGTCTACTAGCTCCCCCTAGTGTCTGGGAGTAAATGCGTTCTATATCTAAGACTATACGAGACTGAAGCACACCGGGTCGGATACAGCGAACTTGCAAGTGGGGTATTCTTCCTACAGACGGTAGGGGCGGGCGAGAGAGTCTTCATTCGTCATGTAATGAGTCATTTAACCATATACCGACTTACGAAGATGATTTATTAACATAAAAATGCTGCCTTGTGTCCCTTTAAAAACATAAGATATACAATCGTAGTTTCATTCTTACCTTAAAATGTAACGGTTGCTTTTCTGTAATAATAATAATAATAATCCTCTATGAAGAATGGCACGTATGGTCACCCTATATAATGTAATGTCTTCATGATTCATGAATGTATGGTGTCACATGCTGCTGTGAATGTCCATTGCCGGTGTTGTGTCGAAGTCTGTTCCCCCTATGTTCCCCCTATTTTTCCCTTCAGTGTAGTGTTTTTATGGCGTTTTTATCACGTTATAGGTTTTATTATTTATATATTTAAAGTTTTAATGGCTACTGAGATGTATATGTGTGCATTTCTGTAATGTATCTGTATTGTTCTTAATGGTAAGTCAATTATTTTTACAGTATGAATCATATTATATGTATAATATTTATTTAATTATGTATGCAAACATTACATTTTTAAAACAACCAGTAAAGGAAAAAAAAGAAAAAGACAGGCTATATTTTAAAATAAATACCCTAATAGAAAACTGTCAAATGTATGAAATATTTAATAAATTGTATTATAAAATACATGATATTATGCCTTTTTAGTATAACCAATTCAAATCTTTAATCTTTCTAAATGTAACGTGATGAAAACGCTATAAAAGCACTACACTAAAGGGAAACATAGGGGGAACTGAGTTCGACACAACACCGGCATTCTATTGGCTGATTCAGAGGTTAAATATGTTTAAAAAGAGTCTTTATTAACTACACAAAAGTGTAGCCTACAAAAATACGCTGCCAGTTGTTATGCTTAGCCGTAAAGTACTTTTAATTAATCCCCTGGATCCCGCATTCCCGTTACAAACATTATAATCTTATAGAACATGATGCATTGTTCTGTCTGTTATCCTATAATTGCCACTTTTGGACAGTGGCTGTGTTTTTTTTTTACTTAATCTATTTCGAGCAATTCAGATGTTTATGTGTATGTATATGGAGCCAAAATATTATGTGTGTGGATGAGTTTATGTCATTATGTTTGTATGTAAAGTTAGCCTATATAAAAGTGGATGACTTGTTTAAATATCTGAAAATAAGTTGTAAAAAGGGATTAAGGATCACTGGTCTGATTGTATGTTATTCTGTGTTATCATCATTCAGTTTGAATTTGATCTTTTAATGTACAAAGTAGCTGATATTGCCATCACTTCTAGTTGACTCCCAAGTCGCTTTCATTCCAAAATGGCGGATTTGTAGGGCTGCTGCTGCTGGGTGGTGGTGTTGCAATGGAACGTTCTATTGACTTTCACTTCTTGTCAATATAATTTCTTTGCGTTAACTAAAATAAACCAGTCTTGATGACGTATGCAGATTACATATGCGACCTCCAGAGGCTGCAGGGCGAATTCCAATCGGAAGTGATCATCCCTACGAAGATCAAAACTCTTGATGTGTAAATAATAATAATACGTTTTATTTATATAGCGCCTTTCCAGAGCTCAAGGACGCTTTACATCAAAAAAGAAAATTTTAACAAGATGACAATGATAAGGGACACATAAGTACAGAAGAGACAAAGACAAGTCCAACAATACAAAACAGAAACTAAGATGGATAACATAACATTCAGGGAGATATTGGGATAAATACAGCGTAATCAAATCAGCAAGAGTAGCATTCAGAAAACAGGTGGGTTTTGAGTAGTGATTTAAATTCACTTACTATATTATTCACACTGCTGAGAGAGCGGGGAAGAGAATTCCAAAGTTTGGGTGCAATAGTAGAGAAAGACCTGCCCCCCATTGAAGAAAGGCGATACCGAGGGATAACAAGAAGACTCGAGTCAGAGGAACTGAGTAGAGTAAAACTGGGAAGTTACACAATCGTGTCTCATACTTTGGTCGATTAAAATACAAGTGGCAAATAGAGCAATGATAAACGACGTGATTTTCTTTGTCTTATTCCCTAAATGCCCTTCAAGGGTGTAAACACGCCGTTTTGAATTCACCCGCAGCCTCTGTGGGGCGCTCGGGTCATTGTTGCTATGGAGGAAGCGCCCCTGGTTACACTTGTGTTTAAAATAATCCCACAATGCACCAAGAACAGGCAGGCACGTAAACATTGTGATTTGTACAGTAAGTTTAGCTCGTTTTTGACGCATTTACATTGTATTTAGGAATTTACGTTAAAAACCTCATATAACAAAACGGAATCCCTCTGAACAGATTTAAACCTTTGATTCTGTATGATCGGATAGCGTTAGCTTAGCCACTCTTACGCTAAAAATACGACTGACTTTTTAACAGTCATGGATAGTGTCAATTCTTCCGTTTAGTTGTTGCTAACGTTACTGCTTTTTATGGTTTAGACGGTTAAGTGTAACATTACAGCGATATTAATTGTTATTTATTTGTGAGAACGTGCACCGAGAATGATCTGACTCTCCAGGTTTTTAAGTGTAACGTTAGATAGTCTATCCTAACCCGTAACAGTTAAATCAATATGGACGGAGAACAGCGAAATATTGTAATTTTCAACGCATCCAAACGAGAGCTCTTCACTGCTAACTCTGGATACAAGTCCCTGCAGAAGAAACTAAGAGCACAGTGGAAGATTCAAAGGTAAAACTTCTTTTCTGGGGCATAATGACATAGATCTCTAAGCATGTGAAGAAGACAAACACCCATCCATTTTAAAAAAAAAAAGATAATTGTTGTGGGTTTATAATTATCAGACCACACACGGTATGAATTAATAACCTGTCGTTTCCCCTAGCATTAAAGAGGAACTCACATTGGAAAAACTCCAAGGAGTGAAGTTATGGATCACTACAGGTCCTCGGGAAAAGTTCACTTTGGCTGAGGTCAGATTGTGTTTGTGATGGGGAAGATTTCCACCATGAATGCTTCGGTTGACTTTGAATTAGCTAGATTAGATCAAATGATTTCTATAAATGCACCAGTTATTTATTTTTTTGCTGTATGCTGTGTCATTCAGTTGGAAGTTCTTAAGCAATACTTAGACAGTGGTGGAGGGATTCTCGTGATGCTCGGAGAAGGAGGTGAAATGAAATATGACACTAATATCAACTTTCTACTGGAAGAGTTTGGCATTATGGTTAATAATGGTGAGTTTAAAGATGGTCAGATGATATATATTTAAGATTTTTGTCACCTGACTGATCGTGTAGTGTTCTTCCTCTTTTTTTGTCATTCAAGTATTGTTCATTGATATAACTGAGAAACTCTTATGTTGAATTGCAGATGCAGTAGTAAGAAATGTCTATTACAAATATTTCCATCCCAAAGAAGCACTTGTGTCCAACGGTGTTCTGAACAGGTTTGTTTCACATTTGCATTACCAGTCAAACATGTGAATGACTGCTGTTTTTCTTTTGTAAGAGTAATAGTATGCTAGCGTTTAGGCTGAAGTTCTAATATTTACGTTACAGTTATGTATGTTTTGCAAGTCCATACTGAAAAAAATAACTTACCACTAAGAAATGTCCATTAACAATCTCCAAACAATTGATTATTTCTTATAATCAAACATAAGATCTGTTTACACACACACAGAGCTACTAAATGAGCTGCTCTGTGAAACAGCCAATCAAAGCAGAGCTCAACATTATTATTCATGACCTTTTTAAATAGTAGACCATTTCATTCTAAAGGTTGTAAATGGACATGTAAAATGGACATGTTTTTGGATCATTTTTGCACTTAATAAAGCCACACACCTTCTATGTAGATATCAGAGAACAATTTAACATTATTTCAATGCATTCTTTGGCAGCTTTATAACGTTATGAAAGTTTAAAAATGTTTTTAAAAGTACAGATCAAATACTAATAATTTGGTTTTAAAACTTAAAATTTCTATAAGTAAACTGTTTGTGTTTACAAGATGTTTCTGTATCAATCATTTTTTTTTTTATGATTGATTCAATGAATAGTTTGTAAGATAGAACCTCATATTTCCCTGTCTCTGTCATTTTCATGTTATAAAGAGATTTGTTCCCCATATCACTTTTGCTATGTGGAATGCAAAAACTTTGAAGCTGAATATCTCAAAACTACTCAGAATGGAGAACCTTATAATTTCAAGGCGTCGATTTATCTAAATAATTACTAATATCTTATATTAATGCATGGATATGGTTGATTATTGCTATATGTATGTATTTGTCTATTTATTTATTACTTTTACAGGTTTCATAATAATATGTGTATTATCATAAATACAAATAACATGTTTCCTATAAATGTGTGAAGATAAAATAACCACTTTTGCAGATTTAAACACAGCTTTTCTTTTGTCAGGGAGATAAGTCGTGCTGCTGGTAAAGTGGCCGTTGGAGTGATTGATGAAGAAAATACAGGAAACAATTCACAGTAAGCTCGAGTCTCTTTGAAATGTTTGTTTATGATGTCAAGAATGTCAGATTAACATTTAGATGAACAGAAACTGGTGATTGAGACATAAGCATAAATATACTGAGACATGATTGATAAATGAACATAACATGAATATTAAAACATGAATTTAATATTTACATCATATACTTAAATACCTAGAACACATGAAAAGAATAAATTTGAGGCGGTTTCCCGGACAGGGTTTTGATTAATCCAAGACTAGGCCTTAGTTATATTAGGACATTTAGGTCGTTTTTACAAACATACCTTATAAAAAACAATACTGCTGTGCATTTTGAGACAAAACATTGGCACTGATATATGTTAAGATATGTCTGTACAAGGCGTTTTTAAATTAGGACAGCTTAAACATGCATTTAAGTCTGGGACTAGGATAAATCATGTCCACGAAACCGCTCGATGGGGTTGAAATGTGGTTAACTATTAAGAAAATAATGTCAGTGCAATACATGTTAATAGTCACAAAAGTATGCACAATTATTTAAGCTGACCCCCTAAATTTCTTGATATTTTTCATAAAATTAACCCAGTTCATTTTTGTGCATTGATTTAACAGAGCACTTACGTTTGTATACCCTTATGGAGCCACATTAAATGTGATAAAGCCTGCGGTGGCAATCCTGTCCACCGGCTCTGTGTGCTTTCCTCTTAACAGGCCTGTTATGGCCTTCTATCAAGCCAAGGTGTGTACGGTCAATGTGATCATGTATAACCTCATCTGAACTGCGACCTGAATCGTCTTATATTAATTGGTCTTCATTTTATGATTTACTTTCTCTATAAAGAACGCTGGCAAGTTGGCAGTTCTGGGTTCATGTCATATGTTCAGTGACCAGTACATGGACAAGGAAGAAAATGCTAAAATAATGGTAAGAGTTAACAGTGGTGCTAAGCCATAAGTGGTGTCCGGGTTTATACGTAGGCTTAGGGATATATGAAAATAAAGGGATATATATATATATTTCTGTAAGGCAAGATTTTAATCCTTTCCAGCTTTAATGAGAAATTTGATATATGTCGGCTGGACGTGTCACAGAATACCATTATAATGTGTTGTTGTCAAATCCAGTGTGTTCTAGGGTCCAATATCAGTTTCTTATGTGGAAGTTTTGGTATAATTCTCTTTTTTAACGTGTATTTTTTAGTGTATATTGTATTACCGGGCAGTGTATGTTATTCTTCTAACGCACCTTGTGTCTGGAAATAAAATACATTACCGTAATTAATTGTGAATGTGAATCTTTTGGAGTTTCATAGTTTTCTGAATAAATTTTGTCAAAATGTGGTCTGACCTTCATCTAAGTCAAGGGTATTGACAAATATAATGGGGCTGTTTCCTGGACCGGGATTAGACTAGTATTTTAGACTAGTCTAAAATAAATGTAAGAGCTGTCCAAACTGAAAACAACTTGCACTGACATATCTTAAAATATATCAGTGCACTTTGTTTTGCCTCAAAATGCACACAAGTAAGGCATGTTTGTTAAAACGAGTTATATTTCCTTATTAAACTAAGGCCATGTCCTGATTTAAGATAATCCCTGTCCGGGAAACCACCCCAATGTGTCTAAAAACTATTACAAAAATAATTCCGATCTTTCATGCCTTTATTGTTAACAACCATAGTTTTAACCACCTCATAGTGCTTGTGGGAAAAGTATGTGAACCCATGAGTTAATGACCTCAAAAAAGATAACTGAGGTTAAGATTTAGCATACCTGTAGTTTCGTTAAATGTTTTGTGGACTTATGAAACTAAGATAAAACTATATGAAAAAACACAGAGCCCTAAATCTGTCTTAAAAAGGGCCCGGCATATCATCATGACATCATCATCCCAAATGTAAAGTACGGTGGAGGAAACATCCTGATTTGAGCCGTTTTGCTGCATCAATGCCTGGCCAGCTTGCAATCATTGAGGGGAAGATGAATTCCCAAGTATATCAGACAATTTTTTAAGAATATATGACAATGTCTGTACGTCAGCTCAAACTGGTCGTCAAACGGTTATTAATTCTAAGTTTTTTCACTGCTATTTTGAATGAGTGTGTTCAATAAAGACATGAAAGATCAATTATTTATTTATCAATAAATAATGACAAATTTATAAATAAATAAAAAACGTGAAATTCCAAAAGGTTCACATACATTTTCTTGCCACTGTATGTATATTGTAGATACACACACACACACGCACACACACACACATTAACTGCCTAGCAATCATCCAGAACACCATAGCAAGACTCATAAGCATCATAGAGGTGTGTTTTGTACAGGCAGGCATGTTTTCCATTGCCTTTGGAACATGTAAGAAACTACTTTATTTTTACTTTTGTTGAACTGCATGATAATTAAAATATTATTTAAGAAAATAGAAAAAATGAGGCACTCCTGAAAAATGTAAAAAAGCCTTTAATCAAAAAATGGCCCGCCATTTTCTTATTGCTATTATAGGCCCTTTTTTGAAGAGCTCCCTGGATTGTTTGTACATTATTTATGACTCAGAGAAGCGTACCTTTTTCTTTTTTTATAACATATTATTTGTTCCAGGATGTTGTTTTCCAGTGGCTCACAACTGATAACATTCCTCTTAACCAGATAGATGCAGAAGACCCTGAGGTAGGCACCATCTACTAAAAAATTAAAAACTGTGGCTGTTATGTCTGACTACATAAGAGCCACACAGGTCATATTTTGGTCATGGTAAACATTACAGTCAAGAGTGATTCCAAATGTACATCTGTAATAATAACTAGTAACTTGCTACTCGAGTAGTTATTTCATTGCATGATTTTACTAAATAATTATTAATGGGATTTTTACTTGATTAATTATTTCTATAATTTATATACTTTATATAATTTATCTAATTATATTATTACACTTCATTTATATAAAAGTCCTGTTGTGAACCTTATAAGTTGCCTTCAGAATAAGTTGCAGGTCCCATGTCTGTTAGGATGCTGTCTCGAAGGTCAATTACCAAGTTTTGAAACAGACCTGTATTTTTTGTTTTGACCAGATCACAGACTACACCATGCTCCCCGACACAGGTTGTCTGTCTAACAGACTGAGGGTATGTCTGCAGGAAGGAGACGAGAACCCGCGAGATTTCACTTCTCTCTTTGACACGTCTCTTCTAAAGCTGCACACAAACACTCTTCCCTCAGTCATTGAGTAAGAAACATTCAATTCATGTCAAAGTTTTACTGCCCTTTTTTATTGCAATTTTGCATTGTTGCCACACAGCTTTACGGAAAACGCTCAGTAGAACAAACATCATAGACATGCTGTAAGAAAAATGGTATATTAGAAATGATAGAAACCTGTAAAATAATGAACGTTTAATTATTGGAAATCTTTAATAACATCTCCGATAGCAGTAGCTGACCAAATAACTTTCTGTGGGATTGTAATCAGACCGTTAAATGATATATTTGTGTCTTCGTATATGATCACACAACACATGCCTACAATTATTCTTTTTACAGTGCTTACAAGCAGTTGAATGTCAAACATGAACCTTTACAGCTGATCACACCACAGTTTGAAACCCCTCTGCCCCCTCTGCAACCCGCTGTAAGTTTGTATCCCAACTCACATTATCCTGTGTATTCATATTTGTCTTTAATTGTTATACACCCCTTAAAGAAAAATATAACAAATAATATCTATTAGTCAATATTTTGTCTGCACAGGTGGAGAAAAAAAATATATGAACCTTTTTGTTATGTATAATAGAGCCATAAAGTGAGGGTAAGACTATGAAACGCAAATTATATTTGACCTAGCTGTAAGTTAATATTATTGAAAGTGTAACATGTCACGATACATCACAAGCAGTGTAGTCCTTAATTCTTACACGAATGACTCCTTTATAAGCTTGAGTCTAAAGCTTAACTGGTTCAGCATTGCATTAGCAGTCCTAATGATGTAGGATTGAGAACACACATGCTTATAGATTGAATGGACTATCCAAAAATGTTAATGAATTGCTCAAAAATACTCAGACATTCGTAAGCTATTAATGGTAATCTGTCTAAAATGATGGGCTCTCTGCTCCAAAAACAACATTCAGTAGAAAACACTGACATATAGTCTTGATGTTTCTATCATTTAAAATGTTTCCTGTTTGTACAATCAGCATCTTCACAGAATCTTTGTGATGTGTTCAGGTCTTTCAGCCTGCTTTTAGGGATCTGCCCCCACCCATGCTTGACCTTTTTGACCTTGATGAGACCTTTTCTTCAGAGAAAGTCAGACTGGCTCAGCTCTCAAATAAATGTGAGTTTGTGTCATGGCATTCTTCCATTTCAGAATGACTGTACAGACCACCAATGACTATTTGCAATCTACCTAGTGTGAACAATTACAACTCCCATTACATTACAAGAGGTTTTTTTTGTATTGGGTGTGTACCAATAAGGAGTATGGCTAGCTTTTAGCTCACACAAAATGTGTGTTTTACCATTTCAAAATAATTAAATATAATTACAATATTAACGGCAAGATTTGTGGGGTCTTTGTAGAGTAGTTTATTTCTGATAACAAGCAAAATAAAAAACAAGCGTATTATCTTAGTTCAAATCATAGCATATCAAAAACTACACTGAGCTAATGTTTCTGTGTTTACTATATAATGTATACAATCTTAACTGCAGATCGGCTGCCAAACCTCCCATCAAATAGCAGTAATCCATGATCGCTGTCTTAAGGAAACCCAAACATTTGTTATTTTCGACAGGGTATTTGTTTTAGGGTTCAGTTTAGCAACTAGTTAGACCATTAAACAAACAGAGACCAGAAGTAAAGTTCCACACTATGAAACCGTCTATAGCTATACAAGATGTACATAGTGTTTTTGTAGCTCAGTTGGTAGAGCATTGAGTTAGATTGTGTGTTGATTCCCAGGGACACACATACTGATAAAGTGTATAGACCAATTTCGTGTTTGCAAACAGAGATGACGTTTTTTGTGGGCGGAGCCAAACTGGTTGCAGAAAGTGACTGCTCCGCAGTAGGGTTGTGAAGTGTTTTAGCATTAAACCGTGATTTTTATGGATCCGGTGTTCTTTCGAAGTCTGATTCCTTTATGTTTCCCTTTAGTGCAATGTTTCTTATAGCGTTTTAATCACATTACGTTTATTTTTTTAGATAGATAAAAAGTTTAAATGGCTTGGCTACTGATATGCATGTATGTAATGTATATGTATTGTTTTTTTTTTTTGCTAAATCAAATATTTTTACAGTCTGAATCGCTAAAGTACATATAAAAGCAATACTATCATGTATTATATATATAATAGCGTTTATTAAATATTCCATAATTTTCCTGTTTTTTATTATTTCTTCCTTAATAAATTATAATTGTAACATGATAAAAACGCTATAAGAAACACATGGAGGGAACAGACTTCGACAGAACACCGGACATCTTCTCTACTTATTTTCTATTCTAATTATTAAAAGATTTCCAGATGATTTCCTTGCTCCATTCTGTCCGTTTAAGGGCTTATTGTAATCATAAACACCTACGTTTATCTTCAAATGATGTCTTTGACGATGGTATTCTATAAAAATGAAAGCCATCTTTTTTGGCATTCTTATTCTGACACTTAACAGCACAACCGGACATTTTCCAGTGAGTTATCTTGCTCTTTTCACTCGTGTCTAATTCATTTCCACTGTTTTTCTGCAACCGCATTGCGCGCGCAGCTTGCAGTGACGTAACTGTGACGTCTACTCTAAATTGGTCTATACCTTAAATGTTACCATAAGACAGGTCTTTCAAATGCATAAACATATAAAAGACCCATGAAACATGACAAAATTCAGAAAATCCGACAAGAAGACTTATATTCAAGGAAAAACCATGTTCTTAAAAACTTGATAAAGTTGCATTTAGTGTCACAATTGTTTTTTTTTGTGAATCTAGCAGCAGATCTCTTTAAACATTGAATATATTTTTTGTTTAGACGTTCAGAGCTACATTTAAATGTTATTGTCACACAAAACTTTTCAGTGCAGATGTGGCCTGTGTGTATTTCAATTTATAATGGATCTCTCTTTCCCCAAGGTAATGATGATGATCTTGAGTTCTACATACGCAAATGTGGAGACATCTTGGGAGTAACAGGAAATTTAGACAAAGACAAAAGAGATGCAAAGCACATACTGGAACATGTCTTCTTCCAGGTGGTGGAGTTCAAGAAACTCAATGAAGTGAGTCAAACAGCTCAGTTGTACTCTACAATTTCTTTAGTCACTTACTTAGACATTGTTATTTGTTTGTTGTTTTTCCTCAAGGAGCACGATATTGACACAACAGCAACACGGTTCACTATGTTCTGAAGAAGGAAGCTGCGGAGTAATGAGAGAGGCTTTTTTGTATATACATATAGATACTAAAAGCAAGTGCAACTTGTTATTGGTTCCGTTAAAGTTTGTGAGAACAGTGTGGAACTTTATGTAGAATTGCAGGTATTTTTGGTGTCTAGTGTCATTTTTTTCCAATGGTTATAATTATTTAAATAATTTGATACCCATTGTCATGGATCACAAGATGCTATAGGCCATGACAATATAATATTTTCGATAAAAGTGTCTTATATAGCTGAAGAATTAGTCAGTGCTTAATCTTACGGTCAACATGAACCTATGCAACAAAACTAGTAGTGATACACAGAGAATCTCTTTTTCTTTCACACACACACACACACACACACTTTTTAGTTATATAACACACTGATATTATTATATTGTTATGGCCTGTAATGTCGTGTGACAATCAGTACCAAATTATTGAAATATAAACATTTAAAAGTGGAAAAATGATTGTGGACTCCAAAAGTGCTTGCAGTTATATACACCATTACATGCCTGGTTTGAGGTATTCAGTGTAGTCTTTTTCTATAAATGTGTGAAGATTTTCTTATTTTTGAACAAATTATATGTACCCACCCTAAGAGGGTGCATGTCATCTTTTTAAACGTGAAAATAAATGTTTTGAAATTGTCATACTTGTTTTGTTAAATAGTGTAGATCTTATACCTTTAACAAGGTCACTATTCGGAGGTCTACACATTTTGAACATTGATCTTGTACAAAAAGTATTCAGCAGCCTGTTTTAACAGGAGGATTGAGTGTCAGAAACTGTTTGTACCATGCAGATCTCTTTACTCAGGGTTTAATATCATCTTTGCCATGTGGGCAGTTTGCACAATCCAGCAGTTCTCTCACATAATTTGACTGTTCAAAGTTGCCACGTGTTTATAAATTGAACTTCACATTTCTACATTTGAATTGCATTTTAAAAGATTTTATTTATGAAAACAATTTCAATCATTTGAATAATTTTCCAACATTTCAACATAAATACATTTATTGTATGCATCTACGCAGTTGCGAATACCATTCTAGAAAGCATCATGTTTCCTGTCAAAAAGAGATAAAAATTAAAATGATGAAACATTTCATCACTTATGAAAACATAAATAATATACATACCCCAAATATCAAATCGCCAAGTCCAAAAAACTCTGCTGTTCATCCCTAAACTCTGAGTTTGCAGGAACTCGACCAGATCTCAGCAAGACCATTTCTTTCCAGGAGTGCTGGAGGTCTTCTGAAACATTTGGACAAGGTGATGTTCCTGACCATATCAGTGGGATCTCAGGAGGTGCTGATGGGACAATGGGACTCCACGTAGACTCCAAGCATGACTTTGGGCTCTCCACCATGGGGTTTACGAGGGACACTTCCCATGAAGGATGGGTGGTGGTCAGGTCAACACATGACAGGTCAAGCGAGTCTACCACAATGGACTTTTGAAATTTCACCCTCTCATAGGGTGTGGAGGACTTGTCTTCCACTGGACTGTTCGGCCTAGTATTTAAGGTGTTGCCTGGGGAGAGAAGGTTTTTGCTGACCCCAAACAGAGGTGACAAAATACTCATTGCGTAGTTCAGACGTGGTAAAACTGTAGGGTTAGGCTCTGAATACTCCACCACAATGCTTTTACTTGGTTTCAGGGAAGCATCGGTTGAAGTCACAGATAGTGATGATATACTTTGATCTGTACAAAAGCCTTTGTCCATGTCAGAAAGTGATGTGCCCTCATAGCTCCTGGTCAATTCTAGAAATACAAGATTTCCTTGAGTGCGTTTAGACTTAAACTTATAAAGTGTTTTATATATTGAGAATTTACCGGGTCTTTCTGGTCCTGTATCCATGGGGAAGATTTGGTGCTAATTGGATTCAGCTGATATTTATAGCTGTGTCTAATTAGGACCTAATCCATGACACTTGTAACATAATAACACAAATCTAAATGTTGTTTTGCTTTATCAGCAACATTCTCTAACTATAACTGCACTGAAACCATTAAAGTTATAAGAATGCAATTCCTGCAGCACTGACTAGAATTTTTTTACGTCAGATGTTCAACGTTATGAAGCGTCGTGCAGAACGACAGGTGTTGTGTCGAAGTCTGTTCCCCCTATTTTTCCCTTCAGTGTAGTGTTTTTTATAGCGTTTTTATCACGTTATAAGTTTTATTATTTATATATTTAAAGTTTTAATGGCTACTGAGATGAATATGTGTGCATTTCTGTAATGTATCTATATTGTTCTTAATGGTAAGTCAATTATTTTTACAGTATGAATCATATTATATGTATAATATATATTTATTATGTATGCAAACATTAAATTTTAAAAACAACCAGTAAAGGGAAAAAAAGAAAAAGACAGGCTATATTTTAAAAGAAATACCCTAATAGAAAACTGTCAAATGTATGAAATATTTAATAAATTGTATTATAAAATACATGATATTATTGCATTTTAGTATAACCAATTCAAATCTTTAATCTTTCTAAATGTAACGTGATGAAAACGCTATAAAACCACTACTCTAAAGGGAAACATAGGGGGAACTGAGTCCGACACAACACCGGTGTCGTGAGCAATCCAGTCCCCCCGAGCAATTCTGCCCCCCTAGGACCCCGCGTAATTCCATTGGCTGAAAAAACTCCTCATGGGTAGCCTTTGTAGCGCCTTATTACAATTCCTTCAAAATTTCGTGATGATTTATATCGTTAGAATGTTGTTAAAATTACAATTGGTCTATTTTAAATTATCCGTTTAATATAGTAGTATATAACTGATGCTCTAGGTGGTGAGATCTACCAAATCTCGTTCTTAGATTTTTTTTAATTAGCTTAACGTGACGTACCAGCTTAGCATACAGCTATCGGGTAAAATAGCTTAACACAAACACCAGTTGCACTCACCGTAATAACGTAATGTCATTTTTTTAAATCCTGAGGTTTAAAAAAATATGTTTCACGTTCAGATAACTTAGTAATCAATAACATAAAATTGAAATGTGTTTTTGTTGTGTAAGGCAATTAATTGGGTTTTTAGGCGATTACGTGTGTCATTACGTGCTGCTCACGTGTTTGCAACATGAATATTAGTTCATTAATTATATTATTTTTGTAAGCTTTTATTTTAAAAATATTTTGTATGCTTCTATTTTGTAAAAAGTACCTACACCACTAACGCAGCTTCGATTAGCCATTAGCATCAAGATATCGCGATGACAAGTTTTTGACCAGGCATTACTGCTAGGTACCAATTGGGGTCCTAGGGGGGCAGAATTGCTCGGGGGGACTGGATTGCTCATGACACCGGATTATGACATCAAAAAACCGCGAGAGTGAAAGGGTTTTAACGATATTAAGATTGTTTTCCATTGTGTTTCTAAACTTATAAACTTAGTAGTATTGCCTATAAAAGTATAAATCTTTATATGCATGTTAAATAGACTATACATTGATTTCATTTGCAGTTCAAATATGGAGGAGTATAATATTTCTTATAATAGATTTGTAAAGAATCGCATATTCTGACATTTTCCGGTTAATCCAAAGCTGCGTCCGAAACCGCCTACTTTCATACTATAATGTATGCAAAAGGCACTAATACTATGGAAGTAGGCGGTTTCGGACGCAGAGCATAGCTCTGTTTATATCCGGTAGGAGAGCGCACAATCCTGCCACTCGTGAACGTGCGCGCGCAGCTTCTGTCTGCTGACGTCACTCGCGGGAACGGCTGTGAAAAAGAAGCGCGAGATAGAAACTTGAGCGCGGGGTAACAGATGTGATACCGCTGAGTTCCGATGCTGGTTTTATTTAATAGTGCGTCGTATGTTTGATCGACCCTCTTATTGACCTCACAGATGTTTTTGTCTTTGTATGTTGCGTGCACAGCATCATCTTAAAGGTCTGTTATTAGCGCAATTTGATAAACCGATTGGGGAAATGTCGCGGTGGGCGCGCTGGTGAGTACACAAAGTTATTTTTATTTGCACAGGTCTAATGTTATAGAGTTAAACGTACTTTATAATAAGAAAATGTTCACAATATATGATTTTAACGTAATGCTTGAAAGTTGTAGAGATCCTTGACAGTGCGTTTATAAATGTCGCATTGAACCCCGCCTAATGAAAGAACAAAAAGAGTTTGCAATCGACAATCATTATCTTAACACTTTATCTTTAAATCTTTTGCACTGTAAAGGAAGCCAGTAAAAATGATTACTCTATTGCATTGTGTATTTTTAAGTGGTAAAATATGCATCGCATTTTGATGACATGCTTTGAAAGTATTAGCCAGCTCTGCTAACAGTTGTGTACGTTAGTGTGTTGTTACCTAATTGTTTATTGCGAACTATCTCAGATCTACTTGTGCTGTGTTTAAACTACTGTTTAATCGATGCTCCCTAAGGTTTTAACGAGAGATCCATTCTGTCTAATGGACATTGGTTTGCAAACACACATTAGTCTCAACACATTGTTGCCAGTATTTGATAGACTGTTTGTGTTAACAGTGAAGATGAAGAGGAGGCTATGTGTCAAGACACAGATTCAGATGTGGCAGACCAAAAGGATTGTGGGAAAGTGAAAGTGAAGTGGACTCAAGATGAAGTATGCTACTTTTATATACATTAATAAACATTATAAAGCCATTATCCGTGAATAAGGAATGATTGATTTTGTCAAAATCTCTCTTATTTTTTTTTTTTGATTGACAGTTTGTGGAAAAAGCTTTTTTTTAAACAACCCAGTGAATTCAGTACTTTACTCATTTAATTTTGTTTGACAAGTTGTAGCAACATCTCAAATGGTTGATGTGTCTCATTTTTATAAATGCAACTTGTATAGATGGTTACAACAGTAACAACATAAACAAACGGCTTTCGTGGAACAAACATAACTTCCTGTAAACTCCACCAAGAATCAATAACAACAAAGTCCTTTTAGAGTAGTTAATTTCTGATAACAAGCAAAATAAACAACACATAGATGACCTTAGTTCAAATAATAGCTAATGCGTATCAAAAACTACACTTGCGCTGCTAATGTTACTGTGTAAAGTGTGAACTTTATAATTTATGCAATCTTAACTACAGATTGGCTGCCAAACCTGCCATCAAATAGCGGTAACCCATGATCGTTGTCTTCCCTTGTCTTTAGGAAACCAAACAATTTGTTATATTCAACGAGATATTTGTTCAAGAGTTCAGTTTAGCAACTAGTCACACCATTAAACAAACAGAGTCCGGAAGTAAAATTCTGCTCAGACGCGTAATCGTGTCACCGCAAATGCGTCTAATGAAGCCATCTATACAACTATGCTTATTGGTTTCTTGTTTTTCAGGACGATAAGCTGCGGAAATTGGTGCTAAACGTTGGACCAAATGATTGGAAATACATTGCCAGTCTTTTACCTGTAAATATTACTTTGATAAAAATCAACTTTAAATTACTAGAATTTCTTAATTACATTTATAAAACGTTTATGTTTTTACAAAGTCTATGTTATTTTAAGCTTTTTTACTATTGTTAAATCTGGCACTTTTTTTTTAGAATCGTTCAGAGCATCAATGTCAGCATCGCTGGTTCAAAGTATTGGATCCAGATCTTGTCAAAGGACCTTGGACCAGAGAAGAAGATGAAAAGGTACAGTAAATAGGCAAAAGAAGCATTATCTATCTTTAGCAATAACAGGGTTCCCTATGTGGTACTTTACATCAGTTCAAGTTTAAGTTGAAGTGTTGCCACAGCAAATGCCTATGTTGTGTCCAGGTCATTGAACTGGTCAAACGGTATGGCAACAAGCAGTGGGCAATGGTAGCCAAACATCTGAAGGGTCGCCTTGGAAAGCAATGTAGGGAACGCTGGCACAACCACCTCAATCCAGACGTGAAGAAGTCCTCCTGGACTCCAGAGGAAGACCTCATTATCTTCAAGGCCCACTGTGTGCTGGGAAACCGCTGGGCAGAAATTGCCAAACTGCTTCCTGGAAGGTATCAGAGTTAAGATATGCAAAACTACACAGATGAGTCACAAGCTTGTCTGAATAACTAGACAACGCCTTGGTTTTAACAAAGATATTTCATCTAAGATATGTCACTGCTATTGCTTTGAATAGGGGAGATTGCAATGTTCAATATTGCAGCAGGGTCCGGCTTTCGCAAAATTGCTAGCCCGACGTCCCAGGGCTATTTGCATTCAGAATGCACCTCTGCCCTGCCCGTCGTGCTATCTAAGGGAGAAAAAATTATTTTTTTTGCATTCTCTCACAGATTTGGTTGGGTAATTCATGCATCGGGTATTAAAATTGCGTTTAAATGCGCGCTCACTTTTTAGTTTCACTTTCCATGTGCGATCGCTCAAACAGTACAGTAAGCATGCCTTACTGTTTTTTTTCATGGTTGCTCTGGATCTGTTGTGCACAAGTTCCTCCATCCAACATGGTCTTGTCAGTAATTACTATCCTCACAAAGGAAGTGAAATCTCCCACAGCAAGCTTAAATGTGATATAGATTACGGAGGGGCATGAATAATAAATAGCTCGAGTCCTCGAACGTGACATTGACGATTGATCACGAAAATGATGACCGTGTGGGTTTATTTATTTATTTATTTTTTGTGGTTATGGTGGCATTTGGATATCTGGTTAGTGTAACAAGCGCCTGTGGTTAGTAAACACTGGATGCGTGTGATGCGCCCCCGAGCGGAATTTTCGGAAAGGTGCTTTGATGGTAATATTATTGCCCCGCTCAACGCTATACGCACCGCTCACATAGTCTGCCCTAAAACGTAAAACGCACAGGCTCGCAACTGAAGGAATATATGCCTACGAATCAAATGCTTTGGTAAAGTCACAAGAATTAAACATTGAAGTCCATGTTGCACAAAAATAAACACTGAAGTTTATAATCTCTATGTTGTTGTTGTTTTTTACAGTGGGTCATAATATATCATATCTTAGTTTGTCAGTGCGTTTTGTGGAGTAAGGAATTGTTTTTCTGCGCATTTCTGCACTAACTCAAAACGTGCGTACATCACCTCCTGAGCTGGCGTAGGATATGAGCCAACGTCCATATTGATAAATCTCAAAGTCACCATGGTTTTGGGTGTATGCCAGGCAGAGCCGGCCTTAAGCATCTGGTGGCCCGTTTCAATAACTAATAGGGGGCCCTACCCACATAAAACATAAGCATAAGAGAGCAAAAAAGCAAGGATTCCTGTTGGTTTGCATCAATGGTGTATTATTTTATTACGTGCACTTGACTTTCAGCTTCACGAACAGGCAGCTCAACAGAAATGATCCAACCTTATTTAATTAAAACCATACAATTATAGTTGAAATAAGCCTCGCCCTTTCATGGACGCTAACTTTTCTGCTTATTGATTTGCGCAGTATATTTTCAGCTGTCTGGGCTGACTTTAAAAAAAACAGCTCAAACATTCTCTTAAATGTAATTAATTAAAAAAAGCAAAAAAGAAAAAGTGTCTAACTGACACTGAACCGAACTTATAAATAACGATGGGCGTAATTTATAAGTACCTTAGACAGCTCACCTGGCGGCGGGCGTAGATTTCACCTGAGCCCTTTTAGAAATCCACCCTTCTGTGTTTGAGTGCTGAGAATGCCCTGATAAGTTCCTCTTTGTCCAGCAAATTTTGTCGCCTCGTGCTCAATTAAAATCTGAACGAGAGCTGACGGCGTCTATGTTCAACAGGATATTATAAAAACAGTTTACATACTGTGATGCGGGAGCAAAACAAAAAAAGAAGACTTCCAAGCCACAGTAAAAAAAATCACCCCTCGTTTATCTAAAGTTCTTGGTCATTATGTTCATTTAATGGAACATTGTGTGGATGTTGCGTTAGAGGAAAATGCAGTCATGCACAAAAATATTAAAGGCAGTCAGTAAATGCACACAGAAGTTAAACATATATATTTTTTAATACAATGAAATACTGCATTAAGGTTAGTATAAAATCCAATCATATTATTAAAAAAAAAAACATTGAAATCAGCCCCTAAAAAGTTTATTATTAAAAACCTGTAATAGCACTTGCACAGCCAAGCCTGATGAGAGAGAGCATGGTCGAATTCAAATTCCCTTCGGGAAGGGAACGCCGCTTAAACTCACTCCAAATAAAATGAAAATGATGTTGTTTTCATTGCTCTATTCTCCAAAGGCTATTTTAGCGGTCACAGTCACGCAATGAGAGACACAAATACGCATCTGTCTGCACAGCTCTGATCTTCGAAGGGAATAGGGCATAGGGATGAGTACCTCCAATTGGTATTCTCTCCATTTGTGACGGTACATTTGTCGGAATGAATGCGCACGGGCTAACTACGACAGGTAACACAATTAAGAAATGTCATTTTTCACAAAAATAAGGCTATTAAGCTCTCGTCTATTGATTTCTATCGTAGGCTAAAGCGCGTATGAACCTCCGAGAGAAAATAAAGAGCAGAAATGAATTGATTTAAAATGAAAGATATGTGATTGCTTAACATCCACTGACACTGACACGGTGAGCTCCCCCGTGCAGGAATCATAGCCCCCCGTTCAAACGTTCTTGCGCCGGTCTGGGGCCCGAAACGGTTGAAACATAGCTAAGGCCGCCTCTGATGCCAGGTGTACGCTGGAAATTTGGTGTACGCACTTTTGATAAATGATTCATGTCTTTACCGGACAGATACACCTAAAACAATTTTGGCATGTATTCTAATAAAAAACAATTATTTAAGTGAACATAATACGCTAAAAAGTCAGATTTGTGAAATTAGGCCAAGTGGCTCAGTGCAGAACTTTCTCTTAAAGCGGCAGCAGCCCCTATTTTTCTGAAATTGTGCAGTCTGTGACTAGAACAAAGCTACAATGGTAAGAAAATTGGGAAAACAATTGAGTAACCAAGACGTGAAACTGGCACTAAAAAGAAAGTCGTGCCACGAAAACGTAGAAAAACGTCTCTTAAACATTCGAGCTGAATACAGTCACATTCCTATCTTAACATATCTGCGCTACTCACTGGACCAATGGTGAGGTCAAACTGCCAGAAGCTGGCGGACGGCTCGATATCTAGCACCAGTGCTGTGATTGGCTGAAACGCTCGGGGCATGGGGATTGCCTTCCAGGCAGTGCTGCCTTGAAGGCTTTGTTGAGGGCTTAAAACACCAGCGAGCCAGGAAGTCACCTCCTGCTGAAAAACTGTGCTAATTAGCTAATCCAGGTGATTGGAACAAAATACTGGAGAGGACTTTTACTCATGGCACATGGATTACCCACCTCTGCCGTTAAAGAATGACATCCTCTGGAGGATGGGCTTTTTACAGACTCGTTTGTTCTTTGCGATCATCCCTGTCGATTGTTTGTGCATGCGTAGTATTTGACAGGTCTTGCTGTGTTAACGGCTTTACTATAAACTAGGGCTGGGCATAGATTAATCAAACTCATACAAAATAAAAGTAGTTTTTAGCGTAATATGAGTTTGTGCTGTGTGAATATTATGTGTAGTTAAACACCAACACTCATATACATTTAAGAAATGTTTTATTTATATATAGTTTTTTATTTATGTATAATATAGAATATAAATACACATGTAAATGTTTCTTAAATGCATACATGAATGTGTGTGTATTTATAATTACACACAGCACAAACTCATATGTTATGCAAAAATGTACTTTTATTTTGTATGAGATTAATCTATGCCCAGCACTACTATAAACATTTGAACCCATAACTGTATCAATTTGATATCCAAAGAACTTAATTTCCATGCGGACTGCTAGATTGTGTAAAGCAAGCCAATCGTTGTAGAATCTCTTCCAAAGCATTTTTTGACTACCGGTATTTTATTCAGGTAGGCAGATGTTAGATGTTGTGAAGTTGAGGAAGTATACTTTTTTTTTTTTTTCAGAACAGACAACGCAGTCAAAAACCACTGGAACTCTACAATTAAACGTAAAGTTGAAACGGGCTATTATGCTGGGGTGGACACTACACTGCATGTAATCCAACAAACAGAGAATGAAGAGGTTCTACCTGAAGAGACTGCTCAGCAACAGGTATTTTCTCTAGCATACTTCAGTACAAAGTATAAACTGCAGGTGGGGTTTTTGCAATGTTTCCTCTAACATTTTTTCCAGCTGTGGCGGCAGGGGTGATTAAATGTACATAATGTTTTTATTTAGAATATAGGTTACAGTAAACTAACATGTGTTTTTTGTCATTTTCACACTTTCATTTACTTTTCCTTATATGGCATATTGCTTTTCTAAGTTTGTATTAAAATGCATTTTCTTAAAAATACGTTTTACTACATAGCTTCGTACAGTACGCATCTTTCATTGTAGCTTTAATGTTGTGTGCAAGTTCGTGCTCGTGTTTAGCGTTACAGTTCCCTGTTGCAAAGTCATGCACAGTCCTGTTTGATCATCTGCACAGCTGTGATTGACAGAACACCCGACCAGTTATCCGACATCAGCAGCTATTTTATTCCACACCCGTCCGGTTTGACATAAAGACTGTGACCATGACGCGGTCACACCACAAATCGCGCAGTTAAATAGAAACCTTTAACGGTCTTTAGACATATCTTAAACACAAAAAGCACAGGGCATTTTAAATGTGATTTTACTGATGCCTATCGTAATGGACTCGAAATGATCTTGGATTTTAGACCCATCCACTTGCCTATTGAGTCCTGACCTGCATTTACAACGCAAATGACATGGTAATATTATTATAACTGTAACATCAAATATTACACAGTTCACCGGGGTACCCCGACCCTGCTGTTACGTCTGAAAACAGATCCCACAGAAATATTGCAAGTTTCCTCCCAAACAGATTAATGTAGGCTATTAATGTGTTGCAGTCCTGTGTAAGTAGAATTTAGTTTATAGCCAACCTTTTGTTTTTGGATAAATATCTTTTATGTACAAACTATAATTCTATCGACATGCACATTGTCTGGTTCATGTTGGTCCAGTTTAATTCAGAGGACTCATTGGTTTGGTGTGTTCATTTATGTTAATATTGCTTGCATATATAAGTCCTGTCTGGCGCCAGAACACTTTTTTTTAATGTGAATATTACTGGAGGCTACTTGGAGAGTGTAGAGAGAGACTTATATCACGTGACATTGTGGCGCCGTGGTTACCTCATGGACTTATGACACAGGCGATCCGGGTTTGATTCCCCTTTAAGGCAATATTTTTTTATATATAAACTTTAACTAAGTGACCAAAGTTACAACTGGCTTGTTACTCGAGCTACGCGATCTTTTGAAAAAAATAAAACCCATAAAATTATATTCATATGACATGCTGGAAGGCACACTTTGTGACCTAAAGAGTTGTCTTCTTTTCCTTTGCGATAGTGCTGCGGCGCGTGTGGCCTCTAGGGGCACTAGATGTAAAAAAAATACATGTCTAGCACCCCCTAGTGGTCAAAAAGTTCCATGGTGTGCCTTTAAATGCAATAAATTATTGAAAATGACAAGAGCAGCTGTGAGGAGAGCGCTATATAAATGCAGTCCATTTTACCATAAAATGCCCTGGGCTGCGTTCTCCGAAACTACCTTAACGCTACGTCGTTCTTAAGTTGTACCTTAAGCTGTACCTTATCGCTAATACGTGTTTGCCGAAACGTTCTTAGTTACGTATACCTTCTATAAGTCATACGTTCGTAAGGTTGGTCTGGAGCACTCTTAGCTATACCTTATCCCACATGAATCCACTAGGGGCCATTACTTTCATAAAAGCTTACATTGCGATCTATATAACTAAATATTTGTAAAAAAAAAAGTTGCAATACACTCCGTGTTTAATTAGGCAAATATTTTTATATTTAAAGAATAAAACATTTACATAATTAGACATCATTACATTGATGGTTGTTAGATTTTTAATTATGTTTTCCAAAGGGACGTCATCAGCTGCGAACTATTAAATGCTGCAGGATTAAGAAACTATTTAAATGTTTGGTATTATAATATTTGGTATTTATAATATTTTGGGTGATGGAGTTGGTGATACTGGCAGCTATACAGCGAATCCTACTATTTCATTTGTGCATTTCATATCCGTTAAATCTTAGTCTACCGGCTAGTATTTTAGCTGCATAAATAAATCGGGAAAAAAACAAAAACAAATTATGATTATTAATGTTAATTCGACTTTGCGAGTTTTTTAATGTTTTATAACTTTGAGGCAACTGCATGCCATATTATTTATAAACTTTCAAAATAAACTGCGCACTTGATTACTGCTTGTATAGTCTCCTAAGGTCAACAAAATTCCCACATTAAACTAATCAAGCTAAAATCTACAGCAATCATACTATATATTTATATAGGCTATTATATAATATTTAATATGTTATATTTAGACATACAGGCTCCAGAATGCGTCCGTTAAAGGCACACAAGGCAAGTCTGAGTATTATTTCTCTACTAGCTCCCCCTAGTGTCTGGGAGTAAATGCGTTCTATATCTAAGACTATACGAGACTGAAGCACACCGGGTCGGATACAGTGAACTTGCAAGTGGGGTATTCTTCCTACAGACGGTAGGGGCGGGCGAGAGAGTCTTCATTCGTCATGTAATGAGTCATTTAACCATATACCGACTTACGAAGATGATTTATTAACATAAAAATGCTGCCTTGTGTCCCTTTAAGCTTTATCCGCATTGTAACCACGTTGCTTGGGCATCCAGTGTCCAAGCACAATAAACGCGTGAACTAATGAACAACAGCAGTTTGTTTTTATATATTTTAA
Organism: Misgurnus mizolepis; assembly: GCA_025389145.1. Lineage (NCBI taxonomy): Eukaryota > Metazoa > Chordata > Actinopteri > Cypriniformes > Cobitidae > Misgurnus > Misgurnus mizolepis. The sequence continues at coordinate 40,645,328 of JAIFKI010000010.1, read as the reverse complement.
GTGTAATGCACAGCCAAGTACTTGCACGACCCACTTTATTTCCCTGTGCAAAGCACTTATTGGGAACCCCTAATATAAATGATCCTTTCAGGGCATAGCGGATGAATTGGAGCAGTTTAAACATGATACGTTTGGAAATAAAGTTGCGGGTTTTGCACAGGTTTGATATAAAATATAGAAGGTTGAATTTAGTTGTTTGCAATTTGAAATATTTTTTACCAGATATTCCTAATAAATTTAACTTGAACTATTTCTAAAATGTTTCTTAAATAAAGAAAACCGCTATCTCATAACGCAACGAAACCTATTACATAAAGTGAACAATTGATTGTCGAGCAATCGATATCAACCTATTCAGCACCTCCACCATGGACAGCACCCGCTAAGGTCGAACTTAAGAAGGTTTACCTTAAGCAACATCCTAAGGTATAGTTCGGAGAACACACGTAAGAAAGGTATACCTGTAGTTAAGGTTTTACCTTAAGAGTCTTTGTAGCGTGCTAAGAGACAACATTATCGGAGAACGCAGCCCTGACTTTTAGAAAGTCAGGGTTTTTGCAGGTTTCACAGAGTCAAATTTAAGACTTTTTAAAACTTATATCAGGACAATGTAATCCAATGTTTTTAATTCGTCAATATAACTAGTTTAAACAAACATGCCTTACTAAAAACATCAAAACAAAGGGTACTGATATATTTTAAGATATGTCAGTGCAAGTTGTTTTCAGTTTGGGCAGCGCTTACATTTTTTACTCTAGATCTAGTCTAATCCCTGTCTGGGAAACCGCCCCATAAGCTTGTAATACTACACAGTGTGGTGCATTTTAAAGCTTTAAAGTTGTATGAGGCACAGTAAAACATGTTAACAAGGCACAAACCAGCAGTTGACCATACTAATCTTGTCATATTAGTGGTTTTTATTTGACAAAAACATTGTTGATAGAATTGTATAAAAATACTACTTACACATATTTGTGTGAAATGTGTTCTTTGGCTATTCTCGTCTTATTTTCGTGAAACCCAGTCTCATGTCAAGGTTGGTTTTGCGAAGTTTCTCGTCCCACCCCAAGAAAATAATGTTTTTTGTCATAAAAGGTCTTTAAAAACACTGGACTATAAAATTGGATTTCATTGTCGTGATATAGGTTTTAATTATTTAATTGTTCATTATTTGCAAGCATTTTAAAGTTTTAACAGTTTAAAAAGTCTTAAATTTGACTCTGTGAAACCTGCAAAAACCCTGACTTTCTAAAAGTCTGGGCATTTTATGGTAAATGGACTGCATTTATATAGCGCTTTTAACAGACCTATTGCCATCCAAAGCACTTTACAATTTACTTCACATTCACCCATTCACTCTCTCATTCACACACCGGCGGCGCTGTCAGCCATGCAAGGCGCCATTCAGCTCATCAGGAGCAGCTGGGGCTAGGTATCTTGTTCAAGGACACCTCGACACTTGGTCAGGTGGAGCCGGAGATTGAACCACCAACCTTCCGGTTTGTAGACAACCTACATGAACCACTAAGCCACTGCCGCCCCAGTCAGAATTATCCATGACTATCCATTTGGTCTAGTTTTAGTCATTAGCCCTATTCGGACGGGATTAGTTTTACTGGGGGACCTCTGAGAAAATCATGCTTCTCAGAGGTCCTCCGTGTTTTTAATCCGCTTTTTTTAACGCGCTGCGGTCCTAATAGCGCAATGCATCTTCACATCCCCATCAAACAGCGTATACAACACTATAGCGGACGTTGCATCTTCATGCTGAAGGTTCATTATTTGCATGCATTTTAAAGTTTTAACAGTTTAAAATTTCATTTCTCTCTCTCTCAAAAAAACTGATGCCATTATTCCATCTGTGTCTAAAATTTCCTGTGGGAACAACAAACTCGCTGGTTTGAACCCTCTGCACGCCTAACAACCTCTCTAGTGCAAGGAAATGTCAGAGCCGTGTGTATTACAAGTTCATGCCACATGCATTTAGGTCCAAGATGCAAAAAGAATCTGCACATTACAAGCTCTCTCGTGCAAAGTAAAGCCCACAAACCCTCTCATGCGAGGAAAAGCATGCAATGCACATCATCGATACACAATACTATCGTCTATCTGCACAACCCTACAGTTTCATTTAACAGACATAAGCCTTTTTAAAGGCATATTCAATTTCTCTATGCAAAATAAATATTTGTTGTACTTATTTATTTGATTCTCTGTTAAAACAATAATATGGGCTACCTAATTACTGCAAGTAATATAACAAAGGCAACATCTGTGGTATAACTTTATCTAGAAAAAATGTCAACAGTTACAGTCATCAAAAAGCTTGCAATGAAGAATCTGAATCGACATTGGTATCGGCCGATCACAAAGACAACTAATTCGGTACTTTGTATCAGCTGCAAAAATCTTGATCGGAGCATCTCTACTTTCATATACACTAATGATGAATCTAATGAAAAGGAGTTCCCATGTATTCTAATTCTTGTCTGATCAATTTGTTCGTTTTATGAAGTAATTTTAAGCATTGAAGAATTAACCTTAAAATTAAATGTTTACCCAATTGTTTTGGCAGTGTAACATTTATTTCTAACACTATTGGATATTTATAGGATTCTGATGCACATGAGAAAGGCAACACTGCTTCTACCAAAACTGCATCTCCCAAGACACCAAAAGCTCCAACAACCCCTAAAAGTGAAGCAGACCACTCTGGAGACTCTAATGTGTCCACCTGGATCATGGACAGCTCGGGTTTTCTCTCACCCTCAGCCGCTCCAACGTTGAAGGAGGTGATGGAACTTATGGATGGGGTAAGTCCTAAAAACACATTTAAACTGTGGTCCAGTAATTCGGATTAGGGTTTTTCAGTCAGAGGTTTGTAATATTGGCAGAAAAAAATTATAGTGTTAATAATATCTGTGATTTTGCCAATAATGATATCACACAAAATTTTGCATCCTTCAAAAATGTGTTTGTAAAAGTCTTATGGTGCGTATAGGCGAAGAAGGAAACCTAAATACATTGAAACACCTTGTACCTTTACCTTTATATCGACTAATATTTCATTAATACTGAATTCTCTATCGCCATATCACTTAAATTAATCTGAATTAAAGGGATAGTTCGGCCAAAAATGATATTAAACCCATGATTTACTCGCCCCCAAGCTGTCCGAGTTGCATATGTCCATCGTTTTTCAGACAAACACACTTTCTGATATTTTATAAAATGTTTTAGATCTTTCAGTTGATTAAATGTAATGTTACGGGGTCCACCCATAGTCCACGACCTTCAAGTCCAAAAAAGTGCGTCCTTCACAAATTAAATCCAAACGGCTTAGCGTAATTTGAATACTTTAGTACTTTCACTTAAGTGCTGTGCTTAAAGAGAACTTCAACTTATACTAAAGTCACCTTTTTTGATAGAGCACCTGTACTTTTACTCAAGTCTGTGTCCCTAGTACTTTATACATCTCCTCTGGTGACATGATGAGTTTGGTGTGCGTTCACGTGCTCTCTGTTTCTCAATGAAACGGGATGCGGCGCGAACAAGCTTGTGTCACATTGTATCCTTCATGTTTCTGAACTTGAGCAAAGTTTTACCATTAGAGGACTTCACGGAGCAACCGCGGCCTGTATGGTTCCGGGTATGTATTTGAAATGGTCAGTCGGGTCCGGGTCAGTCATAGTTAAATTACTTCGGGTAATTTGGTACCATTGAATGAATGGGGCTAAGCTAAATGCTATCGAAGTGTCGCAGCGCGCTCCAGCACTTACGTGCACGCACACAGATGACAGAGGGATGTATCAACAATTCTTAGGTAATAACATATTTTAATATTGAAAATGAGTAGACTATTCCTTTAACTTGCAATTTCTGTGATCCTGTCAATCCCAAGTGGCTGCAACACACATTTCGTATTTGATGCCTATTTGACAGAGAAAATGGGTGTTTGTAGTGTCAAAGATATTGGACTTCCTACTTTCAATGATGCAAAATGATGATTTTTAAATCATTGAAAGAAGGAAGTGCAACACTGAAATCTGTATTTCTCCTGTCTCAGCGGCAACTGAGGAACTGATGCATGACCATTCAAAAACATGACTGGGGTTCTAACTATACAAAGCTTAATGCAAATGGGTGAAGTGTCCCTTTAAGGCCAACAAAATTCAATTTAAGCTGATTAAAAGTCAGTTTTACTGGCTCTTTCGCAGCAGCCGCTATGAAAACCAGCCGTTTTGCCACTCAACAGGGCGAGTTCCGGCGTGGTCACATGGAAAAGTGACGTCAATGCATACCATCTATATTAGAGATCAATCAAATGGTCGAATCAAACAGGGTGCACCACAGTGAAATAACGGGACGGTGCGAGGTTACAGCCCTACTGTATACTTTGGGTTTGGCGAGAAAAAAACCTTAAATTTAGTTTTGTAATAGCAAAAATCTTTTCTGGGTTAATTTAACCAACTAGCCCGTAGCTTACCTGAGCATTTGCCAGGTTCTGAAACATAGAGGACCCAGAAGGGACCCGAAAAATTTATGCTTTCAGGGATTAATAATAATTGAAAGTGCACAAGATATACACAGCACACAGTCAATTGTGCATTATAAACATAACAGTTGCTTCAATGCATCTCCCAGAATGGGAGAGAAAGGTGATTTAAGCAATTTTGAGCGTGGCATGGTTGTTTGTGCCAGATGGGCCGGACTGAGTATTTCACAATCTGCTCAATTACTGGGATTTTCACGCACAACCATTTCTAGGGTCTACAAAGAATGGTTTGAAAAACATCCAGCATGTGGCAGTCCTGTGGGCGAAAATGCCTTGTTGATGCTAGAGGTCAGAGGAGAATGGGCCGACTGATTCAAGCTTATAGAAGAGCAACTTTGACTGAAATAACCACTCGTTACATCCGAGGTTTGCCGCAAAGCATTTGTGAACCCACAACACACACAAACTTGAGGCGGATGGGCTACAACAGCAGAAGACCCCACGGTTACCACTCATCTCCACTACAAATAGGAAAAAGAGGCTACAATTTGCACGAGCTCACCAAAATTGGATAGCTGAAGACTGGGAAAATGTTGCCTGGTCTGATGAGTCTCGATTTCTGTTGAGACATTCAGAGTGTAGAGTCAGAATTTGGCATGAACAGAATGAGAACATGGATCCATCATGCCTTGTTACCACTGTGCAGGCTGATGGTGGTGGTGTAATGGTGTGGGGGATGTTTTCTTGGCACACTTTAGGCCCCTTAGTGCCAATTGGGCATTGTTTAAATGCCACTGCCTTCCTGAGCATTGTTTCTGATTATGTCCATCCCTTTATGACCACCATGTACCCATCCTCTGATGGCTACTTCCAGAAGAACATTGCCCCATGTCACAAAGCTTGAATCATTTCAAATTGGTTTCTTGAACATGACAATGAGTTCACTGTACTAAAATGGCCTCCACAGTCACCAGATCTCAACCCAATGGAGCATCTTTGTGATGTGGTGGAACGGGAGCTTTGTGCCCTTGATGTGCTTGCGACAACTCGTACAAAACTGGCTTGTATAGCAGGGTGGCACGAAAGAAGTAATTCTTAAAAAAAAGTGCCACTTGCTATGCAAAAACACACTTCGAAGACTCTGTTGCCATTTGGCAAAAGGCGCTATGCTCTGAAGAGACTCCAAGCGCTATTTTTGAAAAGCAAATCCAGCACACCATCCAAAAACACACCATACTGTTTGTTTAATGTTTAATGATCTGATTAGTGGCTAAACTGAAATCTGAAACAAAGACCGCGTCAAAAATAACAAATGTTTTGGTTCCCTAAAGGCGAGGGAAGATTGGCGATCATTAGGGATGCTCCGATCAGGACTTTTGTAGCCAAAACAAAGTAGTGATTTGTTGTCTTCATGATCGGCCGATACCAATGCCCGATACAGATTCTTCAAGCTGATATGCAAGCTCTTTGATGACTGTTACTGTAAAAAAAAATCAAAATAAAGTAATAGCACAGATGTTGCCTTTTGTTTTATTACTTACAGTAATTAGGTAGCCTATATTATTGTTTTAATAGAATCAAATAAATTGGCACAACAAATATTTGTTCTGCAAAGAGAAATTTTATATGCCTTTTAAAAAGGCTTATGCCTGTTAAAAGCAATGAAAATAACACTTCACAGTCTTTACTATATGAATTAAACATACACAATTCGTATAAAGTACAACAGTTCTTCAGTAAAGGGCAGAGAGTGATTTTATTGAGAGATGAATTGGGTTACTTTAGCTTTAAGATGTAAGAGAGATAGCTCTGCTCATGTGCACTGATGACAGGCAGCTGTGTGTGCGCGTATGTTGGGTGTACGCAGACAAGAGCAGCTGTGAGGAAAATGAAAGTTTAAACTGTCAAAACTTTAAAATGCATGCAAATAATAAACGTTCAGCATGAGGATGCAATTGTCCGCGATAGGTAGGTGTTTTCTAAGCTGTTTGATGGGGATGTGAAGACGCGTCACGCTGTTAGGACCGGAGCGCGTCCTCATGGAAAATGCACATCTTTTTAAAGGCAAAGTGAGAAATTCTCTCTAATTGCAGCCGCATTCAGGAGTCCTATGATGACAAAAGATGATGACAAAAGTAAATAGAAAGATCGGTTATTGAGATCAGCTAATTAAGGGAGTACCGATTGTGTCATTAAATGCCATTATCGGCCGATACCGATCTTCGACCGATCGATCAGAGCATCCTTAGCGATCAACGCTATGTAAAGGGAGGTTTGGTAGCCGATCTGTAATTAACATTGTATACATTATATAGTACACATTTTACACAGTTCAAATCATAGTGTACAGAAACTACACTGAGCTAACGTTACTAAGGTAATCTACTTGTTGTTTATTTTGCTTGTTATCAGAAATAAACGACTCCGCAAAGAATCAATAACAGTAAAGTTCTTTTTTACCGGAGGTTATGTGTTTGAAGAAAGCTGTTTATTTATGTTGCTGAGACAGTCTATATCACATTCTGAATGTGCAGGCACACAGTGAATTTGTGGAAAATTAAATGAGCAATATACAAGATAATTTGATTTTACACATCATTAAAACGACAATTAAGATATCATCTCAAATATATATTGCACACCCTTAGTCAGGAAACTTAGACTTTTTTTAAATGCAAACGGCCACCAAAATAAAATTTACAGTACTGTGCAAAAGTGTTATAGCCTGGTCCAACCAGACTCTCGTACATTCATTTCATAGAGTCTGGCCACGCTCCATTGCAAAGCGTTACTTCTGTTAAGGAGGGTCCATTGTTGAAGTTTAAAACTATTGGATCTGCTCAGAGTCACTCAGGATCTGCCATAGGTGATCGCTAACGTGTGGTCGTGACGTATATCATGCGCCGAAACCGGCCGGAAACAACAAGTCAGAATAATCAGACAAACAAAAGTTAGCAAACCTGGTTCTTGCTCCGGCTTTAACTTCTGTATATTCGGCAGTTTTGCAACAACAAGACTTCATCGTTCTTAGCCACCCCCATCTGTTCGCTGATTGGACCTGCAGATTTTTGCAGAAGAAAACGAAACTCTACAGAGCAGTCCCAGACGTACTGCTGAAGCGAAATGAAAATTAAGCGGAAGCACGTAGGAGGGTGGAGCCAGGCTAAAAGTTTTAGGCCATCACCACCACTTTTTTTAATGTCCATCCATATTTATTTTTTTAACTATTTTATTGAAATGCAAGCAGAAAATACAGGAAATATGAAAATAAAAAAAATAAAAAAAATCAGACATCTAAAGACGTTTTCTTTAGACATTGTCAGTGTTTAGTGTGACCTCTCTTGGCACTAAACACATTTTGGGCAGAATTAAGTAAAAAGACTTTTAAAATTAGAAATTAGGATTTAATTTTAGTTAGGTTTATGTGATCTGGCAGTTTCCTGCTATTGCTCAAGTGGACGGGGAGTTTACCCTAAAAATTTGACCAACTGTTTAAATTTTTATTCAGTTTTTAATACTATATACACATTTCCTGTATTTTCTGGATGTATTATATTAAAGAGACTGAGAAATAATTATATACAGTGCCCTCCATAAGTATTGGAACAGATAGACATTTTGTGTTATTTTAGCTGTTTACCAAAATGTATTCCAGTTACAGTCATATTATGAGTATTGGCTTACAGTGCACACTCTCAGCTTTATTTTGAGGGTATTTACATGCAAATTGGCTAAAGGGTTTAGGAATTACAGGTGTTTAATATGTAGCTCCCCCTTTTTAAAGAGGTCAAAAGTAATGGGACAGTTGGCTTAAAAGCTGTTTTATGGACGGGTATTGTCTATTAGTTAAATAATTTCCTCATGAATGACAGATGTTAAAGGACTGGAGTTGATTTTAAGTGTGACAATTGCATTTGAAAGCTGTGGCTGTGAACCCAAATCATTCGATTCAGGGACATCTCCATGCAAGTGATACAGACCATATTTAGCTTTCAAAAACACAACAAATCCATCAGAGAGATAGCAGAAACATTAAGAGTGACCAGATCCACAATTTGGTACATCCTGACTAAAAAAACAACACACTGGTGAGGTGAACTCAGCAACATAAAAATAAAAATCTTGTATGTCTATATAGGATAACAATGGTGGATGATCGCATTATCCTCTCCATGATAAAGAAAACCTCTTTACAATGTCCAGAGAAGTGAAAAATTAATCTGAATGCTTCTGTCTTCTGTTACATCACCAAAAAACACCAGCAATCCAGTGCCTTAGGAAACCATGCATGGAAATGCAATCCCACTGCCTGAACACTATTTAACTGAAGATGTTTCTGCTGATATAATGAGATGTTCTTGGCCTTCTCCATCATTTTTATTCTCAATAGTTTTATACAGGTTGATATCAGTTTAATCTCTCCAAATTAAGCTTTTTGAGAGCTTGTCTGACTTTTTTGAGTCTAATCTCCCCTTCCTATTCTTGTGGCTTTTGTATCTTGTGGTGAACCCTTTTTATTTCTCCTTGTAATGTCTTCTCTTTATTGTTTTGATTGACAATGACATCTTTACCTCATTTGTCTGGACATTGTAAAGGGGTTTTTCTTTATCATGGAGAGGATAATGCGATCACCCACCACTGTTATCCTTTATAGACATACAGGATTTTTATTTTGCTATGGTCTGTATCACTTGCATGGAGATGTCCCTGAACCAAATGATTTGGGTTCACAGCCACAGCTTTCAAATGCAAAATAGAAATAGACAATACCTGTCCTTAAAACAGCTTTTAAGTCAACTGCCCCATTACTTTTGACCCCTTTAAAAAGGGGGAGCTACATATTAAACGGCTGTAATTCTTAAATCCTTCGGCCAATTTGCATGTAAATACCCTCAAAATAAAGCTGAGAGTGTGCACTGTAATCCAATAGTCATAATATGACTGTAACTGGAATACATTTTGATAAACAGCTAAAATAACACAAAATGTCCATTTGTTCCAATACTTATGGAGGGCACTGTATGATCACTATAACATTGCAAAAACAACAAATCTAATTCTGGCATAGTGGCCTAAGACTTTTGCACAGTACTGTATGTCACCATGCTGTTATCTAAGATGTATGAAATAGATGTGCTTTATCCAAAGTGCTTTTTTCATGATTTGCTGTTTCCTTTTTACAAGGATCTTGAAGGCTGGTGTACAATGTCAGACTTTGACTTACCAGAGGAAAATCAGAATTCCGAGCATCTGCAGTTTCGGCTGGAGGGAAGCACCCTGCAGGAGCTCAGCAAGGGCAGTAAAGGAGAACTCATCCCCATCTCACCAGGCGGGGCAACACCACCATCAATTTTGAGTCGGCGCAGTCGTCGGCGCATCGCCCTTTCCCCAGATCCCAACGACTCCATGACCCCAAAAAGCACACCAGTCAAAATCCTGCCCTTCTCTCCTTCACAGGTACTACCAACACTATCTGCATTTGAAAAGGACATCTGTCAGTGTGTGTGTGTGTGTGTGTGTCTGTGTATATTGATCTGTGTCTGATGTATCTGGTGGTATTTTTTTGTCTGGCAATGCCCTGAAAACCACACAGCATCCTAATAACACCCTGAATAGAATTGTTAGTAACACTGACACGTCATTCAATTTGATTCATTCGTATATATAGGGTAATTGTTTCAAAGCAGCTTTACGTTAATAGAAGTATGAGAAAACGCAGAAAAATCGGTGTACAACAAAAGTAGTAGAGTACAACAGCTAAGATTAAACCGTACTAGCAAGCAAATAATGTAACCTATAGAAAGAAAGTTCTTTAAGCCAAGGGTTGAAAAACTCTTAAAGAAAAAAAAAAAGAAATTATAATGCGTTATTTTGTCCCAAAGTGACTTAAAAGGGTTTAGGCTTTATAGGTGTTTAGCAATATTTAAAAATGTATGCCTTATTTAACTGGTAACCAGTGTAAAGATGCCAAAATTGGGCTCATGTGATCATACATCTTAGATCAAGTAAGCACTCTTAAAGCGACATTTTGAACCAACCGAAGCTTGTTTACCTGATCTTGAGTAAATGACATGACGAATAATAAAACATTAAACTAATAAGCAAGCATTCAACCATTAAAATAAGGAATGTGCTGAGTCAATAGCAGATATCAGTATCAGGAACGATCAAGACATTTTTTAACTGAGAGAGATCTCCGGTTGTGGATGTAATGCATGGCTAAAATGTTTGCAGTGTGCAAATATTAAAGCAGTGCATCAGACACTTGTTGTGATGTCAGCAGTGCGAGCATCTCACAAGGTGGCACAAGAACAGATTGGTGTCCAAGACTGCTACTTCAACAAGGGATTTCAAACTCAGATTCACTCAATTGCTCTGTGATAGAGAATACAGGATTGTAATAGATTCACATACGTGATCGTAATTTTATTATCTTCTAGCGATTCTGCAGATACTCATTAACTCTTTCCCTGCCATTGACAAGTTATCTCATATTTGAGAGGTGATAAAAGAGAACAAATGAAGATAGGATAGATGAAGCTTTCTTTTTAAAGCAGAGGGTCTGTTCTTTCATTTGATATATTGTTTGTTTATATATTTAAAGAACATTTTCGGGAAGGCATTACATTTTTGTGAAAATCTTAAATGCTGGCACTGATTGGCAACTTCTTTTAAAAATGCTGGTGGGGAAGAGGTAATTATTATGGGGCGGTTTCTCAGACAGGGCTTACCCTAGTCCCAGACTAAAATGCAAATTTGATCTGCGTTAATTTAAAAACACCTTGCCTTGACATATTTTAGTGACATCATTTTTTCTCAAGATGTGCATCAGTAATGTTGTTGTTTTGTTGTGTGTGAGGTTTGTTTGTAAAAACTACTTAAATGTCTTAATGTTCTAATATAACTAAGGGCTAGTCCTGGATTAATTTAAACCCTATCCGGGAAACCACCCTTATATGTTTTATATAGATTTAGGGATAGTAGAATCTGACTACTTTCCTTGCTTACTGGTCTCAAGGATCTGAGGGTTACTTTAAAATCAGGAAGTATTATGAAATTTTGTTTACAATGTTTCTGTAATTGATATTGTTATCAGTTATTGTTGCTCATTTTATTATCTTTATTAGAATATTATACAGTAGTTTTTGACAACAGAATAATATGATAAATGATGTTAATTTTTACAGTTTCTGAATATGTGGACCAAGCAGGACACCCTGGACCTAGAGAACCCTTCACTTACATCTACTCCTGTGTGCAGCCAAAAAAACATCGACACAACACCCTTACACCGTGATAAAACTCCACTTACTCAGAAGGAAAACTCTTTGTGCGTTTCCAAATCTTCAGTGTTGACTTAAACCTTAAAAAGTTTTATCTTAAGTTCCTGACATTCCTAAACCTGCAGATTTTTTGCCGTAGGTTCATCACACCAAATCACAAGTCTGACCTGGACACAACTCCACGCACTCCCACTCCATTTAAAAATGCCATGGAGAAATACGGACCCCTGCGACCACTGGTGAGAAATTATATTTTCACGTCATCATCACTGCAGACCTCTTGTTTGGTTTTCTAGTTTTGATACTGTAAGGGAAATAATGAAAGGCATGTTTGTTTTGGTTCTTTTTTTAAAGCCTCCAACCCCAAATCTGGAGGACCTCAAAGAAGTCTTGCGCAGTGAGGCTGGAATTGATCTGATAGTAGAGGATGAAACTCCTACTGAGAAGAAATGCAAACATGTGGTAGGTTGTTTTATTTGCTCGTTAATGACGGTCTAGTAGGGCTATTGCGTAAACGCAAACCTGTATTACCGCGCTACTGACAAGCCAACCGCAGATGATGACAAGCAACCTTAACAAGCGCAATGTTTACGTTTAGTTTATGAAGCTGTGCTCTTGTTTTAAATGTTATACATGTGTAATAAAGTCAACGACAAAGAGAAAGCTCTTGTTGGTAATACTTTACTTGAAGGGGTGTTCCAAAGACTAACATGACACCTTCATAATCATGACATGACTGTTGTTATGAACATGAAGGATATTTTATGACAACTGTCATTAAGTGCCATTTGTTCAATTACCGTAAAACTTCAAATAATAGCCCGGGCTTTTATTTTCCCAAACCTATCGTCACACCAGGCCTCTAAAAGAGACAGGCGTCTATAAGAGACAGGCTTTTAATTCAATCGTTCCAGCATGACAGCAGGAGGTTACCACATATTATGTTTTATTTATAATTTGAATGTGTTTAACAAATTAGTTTGTGTAAGAATAACAGTCTTAAATTATTTGGCAGCATTAATAAAGCAAACAAGGATATGCTTTTTATTGGTTGTTGCGTAAAATCTTACCCAGATGCAATTTTCTGATTGGCTATTGTTTAGCCTCTTTCTTAAATTTTTTGGATTGGCTCGCTGGACTAGAACTCCAGGGGAGCCGGGCTTGATAGAGAGAGAGCAGTGCTGCCGGATACATTTAGGTGCTGCAGCATATTAAATATGATAAACAGTGTTTCCGCGTGAGAAATACAATGTGTGGCGGGAGTGCATGCATGACAAAAGACTGAAAGCCCGGCTCAAAAACACTACCGGCCCACTGAGAAAAGTCCCGACTCTCCCAATTCCCACTTCGCTACTGTCATCATCACTTCAATCCCGACGACGAACCTTGTTTTGTTGTCATAGTGATGAGTAATGGAACGACTGCGTCTGTCACGTGATATCTACCGGTAATCAAAACTTCAGCGTGTGCAATCTGCACCATAGAACTGGCTTAAACAGACGATCTGACGGGTTTTAGAAGATTAAATACAACCCGAAACTAAAAAAAGACCCCGCCTTTATTTGAGACAGGCGTTTATTTACCCAAACCTGTCGTCACACCAGGCGTCTAAAAGAGACGGGCATCTATTTGGGACTCGGCTATTATTTGAATTTTTATGGTATGTAATTTTTAATGCAAAGATGACATTGTTTAAAATGTCTTTATGACAACTTGACACAAACCAAAACATCCAACTTGTCATAAATCTGTCATAAACATTTCATTGCAGAATAATTATTAGACTTAAGAATTTACCAAGCTTTATGGGTTAACATTACATTAAACTGTCATTTAAATATCATTAAGTGTTAATACTATGTCAACTAATTTTAAATACCTTAACAAAATGCAACAGACATGTCAAAAGATTATACTTAACTTTATGTTTGTGTACAAAACATAACAAGCTGACAACTAACAGAACTTGTTCTTCCTTACATAGAGGGTTCTGAAAAAATTGAGAAAAAATGTCATTAATTAATTTAAATGATTTTCCAGGGATATGGACCCAACGCTGCATGGCTAAACCCATTATAAGTGGTCAGTTATGTTGTCTTGGTAATGTCAAGTTGTCATGACAAGTTATGATGTATTGGTTAATGCCAAGTTGTCATAACAAAGACATCTCAAACAATGTCATCTTTGCATTAAAAAAGACATAATTGAACAAATGACACTTAATGACAGTTGTCATAAAATCTTCGTGTTTATGACACCTGCCATGTCATGTCATGATTATGAAGGTGTCGTGTCAGTCTTATGAACACCCTTTCAAGTAAAGTGTTAACGTATTGGTTTTCGTACATTATCCAAATTGTTAAAAAAAAACTTGGCTATTCCTTTTTCGTTAATACCTTTGCCTGACTCTAAATGCAGTTTTAACTTTAATCAAATTGGTTAATACAAATACAATTGATCACTTGGCTTTATTTAAACTGCTTTAAATAAAAACTGTTAGAGGTTTTATCTTTAAATCATTATATAAACATGATGATCATGTGCCGTCTCAGCTGTTTTACTGCATTCTCTTAAGTTATTACAGAGAGTCTGGTTTATTAACAGACTTTTCGTTCGCTCCATGCAAGCTTAAACATTTTTATATACTTTTTTACCCACATATATTTGAAGAGTTTGGTTCCAAAACACGAAAAACGGCATTTAAAAAAAAGGATATTTACTGCCAAAATCAGTATCTGGTCAGTATTAAAAAGTAAATTCTTAATTTTATGCAAAATCCAATATTCGCCATGTTATTGTGTTATCTTCCTTTTTTCCCAAAATGCGATAAACTCCAGTCCTTCTTAATATAAATCCGCTCAACAAATCACAGAGCATCATTTCACACATTGTAAACAACAATGGTGACGTGATGAATACACACGGAGTCCTTGTTTTCCTCATCTACTTTGTACTTCGTGATCAACAAACAAACAAAAGCAAAGAATAGTTTGATGGCATGGATAAACCTGTGTTGATTTTCTGTGGCGGGAAAGAAACTTAAGCCATCAAAATCAAATTATTTACGCTAGAGGCACTTAAGCGATAGAAAAATGCCGGCTGTTGCTGTTTCTCTCACAGTATCTGTCATGCTAACACACTGACCCCAGGGGATCTTAAGAAAAACTTTCCATTATTTTACTTGGTCAACAAAAATCGAGCTGGACCAAAACATTTTACAGCTTATCGCTGTCGACGACGTCCCAAGGATGACAACTGCAATGACAGCGTTCTTAAAGGTGGAAAAGAGGATGTTTGTTTAATACATTTTTGCAATATTACTTGAAACTGTCTTTACTAAATGATAAAAGACTATTTATTTGGTGCACTGAACTTAATATTATTAATATACGTCATCTGTGCACAAAATAGGGCCTTAAAAACATCAGCCAGTTGCTCATGCGGTCATCACATCAGCGATTGGCCCTCTGGCTTGTCAATCACTGCTATTACGATCCTTGTGAGAGACGTGCGCGCTCCAGTAAATAAACACAGGCGACGCATGCGCATGAAACTCCGTCTTAAGTTTCGGTTTGTTTTCATTGTCGCTCCTGCTTTCCTCCTCGAATTTGCACCACGGTAGAGAAGAAACGCGAAGGAGGACGCAAAAGAAAGACTTTTTTTAAGCCGCTGGGAAGAGGAGAAAATTGTCAGAAGAACGTAATGTAAACAGAGTCGTTATTGGAGAAACATTTCAACGCTGGAGAGCAATGAAGGAACAGAGAGATGTCAAGACAGACGCGCAGTTCGCAAAATTCTTCCTGACAGGTAACAGTGATTATTCTTTCTTTGTGGAATAATTATTGTTGTACTGTTATTCAGGTATATTGACGTTGTTCTTGTACTGTAGTTGTAAGTCTGCTACATGCTAGTTGAAATGGGAGTAGCGTCGACTGATCTAACGTTACATCTTATGTGTTTATTATCATATCATTTCACATAATGAATCCACTGTTTCGTGCACGAGTTTTGGAAGGCGTTCCCTTGAAATGAGCTGTGAAGGAGGGAGGCTGTTCTTACGCATGCGCTCATTTAAAAAACTCAGTAACCGTTTTTGGATTCTCAGTCGGCGAAAAACATCCTCTTTTGCACCTTTAATGACAAAGTGTTTTGATTAATGCCATTACTGTTTTTTTAATCAGTGTATACCACTACTCAACTAAATGATTATAACATGGCAAAGATGAATGCACATTTATATTTAGAGTCAATAGATTTATAGCATTTTGAAAAAAAACTTGCTGAACAAATCAGTTTTTATAATAAATCTGTGAAAATCAAATTATGGATTCAAATTTTTTTATGTTATTATAACCTAAATATGCTATGTAAAGGTTTGTAACAGAAAATAGTGTTTTTCATCTTGAAACTTTTTTACTATAGAAAACAAAGAAATATGTCAAAATGGATTTATTGCGTTTTGGAACCCAATTCTTAATTTCTACATATTTTCAAACAAGGAACACAGGACATAAAGTTGTTATGGAAAGCCTTCAAGTTGGTTTTAAAATGGTAACATAAGTAACATAAAAGAAGAACTTAAACAATTTCAATTTGATATTATAAGTTATGTCAACTTTTCACAAGCCAAAACCTAAACAGAACGGGTTTAATTGCCTTAGAAAATCAATTTGTTTTACCTATTTGCGGGGTTTGCTGATTTTTTTTTACAGTGTATAATTGAAAAATGTCCTATATTAATATGCATTGCCTTCTTTATTGCATTCCTTTTGTAAATTTAGCCTACAGGTGCACAAGACACTGCTGTGTTCTGTATTGAACGAGTCTCCGTAAATTTGACTCCAAGGAAAAAAGTAGCATGAAAATACATCAAACTCAGCCTAAGGAATAAGCATTAAAATGATTAGTCTGACCACTACGTGGCGCTGTGATGAAACTACGCATGCAACCTCAGGCCATGACTCTCATCACAAATACCAAATGTCGTGTTGATACTTCATTCCTGTCCCCAGTTTTAGCCAATAAAATCCTAGTGGCTGAACACGCTTCAGACATTTAGGCAGGGCATGTTGACCGTAAGTCGAAAGTTCAACTTTTTTTAATAATTATTGATATTCGAACTCCAGCGAACCTTTTTTGGCACTAGAATGATTCCGATCGAGCGAAAAACCTAGGACTAGTTTGTTTTTATTTGTCGAAAATCGTGGAATTCTTTTCAAGACGGAAGTGTAATCGGAGATATACGTTTTGTTTGTCTTGATGCAAGGATTCCAGGGATATAAGGACTTGACATTTGGACAAGAATTGTGGGAGTTATGAGCATAAACGCGTTTGCCATCGCTGTAGCGCCCCCCCCATAGACCGATTGGGGTGACACAGCTTCGCGCACCATTTGAGACCTACCATTTGGCCAAGTCATTGCTTTACGGTAGAATAATAATAATAAAAATCCATACAAATACAAAAGGGTTTCAGCCCTACGGGCTTGAACCCCTAAAAAAACCTCATTTTTTTAAACTCTTATTAAATTAAGACTTATTTAGTTCTTGGCGAGCCTTAATGTTTTACCCTTGGTCCCATTTGTAGTTTTGTAATAGGGTTTGTAATGGTTTAATTACCTGTTTGCTTTTCCGTTCACTTTCTTTGTTCTCTTGTGACAGCATCGACCTCCTATGAAGAAAGTGCGTAAATCTTTGGCACTCGATGTCATTGACTGCTGCAAGACTATTGCTTCCCGCAAACCGCAATCTAAACCCACGATCAAAACGAATCATAAGGTACAGAAAGCAGAGAAATGACAGCGTTCCATTTGTCCTAATGTCCCTGCATACATAATAAACGTGGTTTTGTTTATTTATAGGTTAAAACAACACATCCACTCCCTCTCGTGCTAAAGGAAGAGAATGTTTTGGATCAAGGATTTATTCTCGGCCCAAATGAAAGTGGACTGCCCATCAAATCAGAGCCTCCAGTATTCAGATTGGTCTCTCCATTGCCTGTAAGTGCTGTTAAATACAAAGTTCAATGTACTGTCTGGAAATGAAACCCATGATATTGGCGTTGCTTAATCAGGGTTTTTCCTGGCTTAAATTGAGGTGTAGGTGGTGCCATCCTGATGCACACATGCATGTGTACCGAGGCTCAACAAGTTTTTTAATAATTAAATGATTAAAGAAAATGACATTAATTACCTTTTTATTTAAAAACAACAATAAGGCCTGGTTTCACAGTCACTTAGTGTAATTTAGTTCTATGTGATAGCTACACCGTAGGCTGTCCATAGCCTGACACGCACCTCGTCAAAAATGTAACAAGAAAATGGCAAATATTAACTTTTTTTATAAAAATCATTTAAATAATTAAAAACAACATGGCAGCAGTGTTTATTCACTGTTAATAAACAGCAAAGTTGTTTAAAATATGAAATATAACCTTGTTTTGCAGTCTTTTGTGATAGCTGATGAGCCTTGCGAAAGTATTCGGCCCCCTTGAACTTTTCGACCTTTTGCCACATTTCAGGCTTCAAACATAAAGATATAAAACTGTATTTTTTTGTGATGAATCAACAACAAGTGGGACACAATCATGAAGTGGAACAAAATGTATTGGATATTTAGAACTTTTTTAACAAATAAAAAACTGAAAAATTGGGCGTGCAAAATTATTTAGCCCTCTTAAGTTAATACTTTGTAGCGCCACCTTTTGCTGCAATTACAGCTGTAAGTCGCTTGGGGTATGTCTCTATCAGTTTTGCAAATGTTTGTTGTGTCTCCCAGGTGGATTGTGGCAAACTTTAAATGACAATTTTTATGAATATCTTTAAGAAATGGCTTTCTTCTTGCCACTCTTTCATAAAGGTCAGATTTGTGCAGTATACGACTGATTGTTGTCCTATGCACAGACTCTCCCACCTCAGCTGTAGATCTCTGCAGTTCATCCAGAATGATCATGGGCCTCTTGGCTGCATCTCTAATAGAGATCGACCGATACTCATTTTTTTAAACCGATGCCGATAACAAATATTTGGATGCTTATGTGCCCGATAACCGATATGCTGAACCGATTTTTATTTACTGTTATACTTCTGATTTTGACATAATTACTACAACACTACTGAACTGAACAAACCCTTATAATAATAATAATAATAATCATAATCAGTCCCTCTTTGCATACAAAGTAATAAATAGAGGGGTCTGAAAGAGTGAAGAATAATATTAATTTAATGAATAATGTAGAAACTATATTCCCAATACATGGATTTTGGTGAAATGTGGCAAAAGGACGAAAAGTTCAAGGGGGCCGAATACTTTTGCAAGGCACTGTAGAAAACACGTTTTTATCAAAATTTCTCAAAATGGATTTAATGCGTTTTGGAACCAAACTCTTCATATATGTATTTTTGAGACTGGTAAGTAGGGTCTGTACCAGACTATCGATAAGCTTTAGGAAAACGAGACTGTTACGATTTTTTTGTTGGTGTTAATATAGCCAGAGCCATAGAAAACTGAGTTGCGCCACCGGGAGTCTAAAAGCTCGTCAGTCTTGTGTAGGGATTAGGGGTGTGCAGCGGAGTCAGTATTTGTATCTGTAACATTCTCAAAATTATTTGCATCTGTATTTGTATTTGGATGGAACCGGAAGTGGGTGGGTCTTAAACCGGAAGTTTGTCATTTTACATGAAAATTAAAATTTTTGCTTTTATTATAATTATAACTTAAATAACTGTAAATATTTATAAAAAATAATATTACAAAATTTTCCTCAAAAAGACAAATAACTTGATTCTTATTAATAATAGGCATGGAAAACAAACTTGTTGTACAGCAATACAGCTTGTGCCTTTGTGCGTTGAACTTGAGAGCGCGTTGACTGTACATCACCTTTAAGTATATGTGACCCATTCTGTCTAAATGAGTGGGAGATTTTCAGGAAAAAAGTAGCCTACATTAATCCCTCGTCTAGCGATTCAAATACTCTAGTAATTACACATCTAAAATGATCTTTATTTGTACGTTTTCTGAGAGTGAAATGAGAAACCTAATATACTAAGATGCGTGTCATGTCTGAATTTGTTTCGGTTTAAAAACATGCAGGAATTTGGAAATAAAATGCAGGACTTGCTTGATGTTTAAAGAGTTATTAAGAGAGGTAAAGTTCGGGACTGATTTATGTTAATAAGATCGACAAGACTGGCGCTGACTGACAGATCCGTGAGAATAGTTCAAAAACATCTGTTTTGACAAGAATGAACAAAAGCATAATAAGCATTAAAACAACCTTGCTGAGCTCATTATTATCTATGTCCATACATCGTTTGCGCGAACAGAATGAATTGTTTAAAAAAAACTTTCTTATTGATCTTTATGTAAATTGATAAATAATCAGATATTCGTTTAAAATTTCAAATTACAATATGCTCTATTATTTAAAAATCAGTTTTGACTAAGTTCAAAACAAGTAAAATGATTTTAAACAATAAGGTAATTGGAAAGATTTAATTCAAATGTTTCAGTTGTTATTTACTTTATTTTTATGTTAATTGCAATTCATGTCATTAGTAATCTTCAGTTTACATTTTGCTTTTATAATGTTTCATTTTCAAATTTTATCTATTAACTTATTTATTTTATATTCACCTAGAGCAGGAGTGGGGAACCCTGGGTCCTGGAGGGCCACTGTCCTGCTGAGTTTAGTTCCAACCCTAACCAAACACACCTGAACTTCATTTCCAAGTAATCCTGAAGACTTGAATTTGATTTTTCAGGTGTGTTTAATTAGGGTTGGAACTAAACTCTGCAGGACAGTGGCCCTCCAGGACCCAGGGTTCCCCACCCCTGACCTAGATTGACAATGACGCTTGCTTTAACTTGAAGTAATTAAAAGATCATCTGTGACTGAAGTCACACGGAGACACCGAGTTATTAACGAATATTTTATTATCAGAGTGCAGCATTTTATCAAGGTTTTCTGGTCTTGTGTAATAAAAAAAAGGTCAATTTTTACAGTTGGGTTAAAAGAAGTTTGATATTAGCAAAAGAGAAAAGTTCTTAAGAATATTAATTTAATGTTTCCAAAAACATTCTGCCAACGTAAAAAGTATCCAGTTTTTATGTTTTTAGAATGTTTCTTGGTTTGCTAGAATTCAGATAGTTTTTGTCCAACTCCATTGACTTGTATTAGATGTGCTGTGAGGTTACGGTATTACTCCGTCTTGGGAACATTGTTTGTATTCCTGCAATTGGCAAAGGCGGATTAACGCCACCAACTGGGCTGGAGTGTCTATTATTCAAGCTCTAAGCGGAAGAATGTATGGGTGTGAGGCGTTTGGAAAAATAGGTCCACAAGTTTTCAAAGAATGGTAAAACACCTGTTGGAAAGCATCTTTTGCAGCGATTTTTTTTGTGAGCATATCAGTGAACACCCCTTACCACTCGGTGAGTTTCACGTCTTTGTAAACAATTTTAGGAAGGATTGTTCCTGTGCACCTATAGACCTTTTGTAGTGGTGGGGGTTGATACAACATAAACCGAAAATTCTCGGGCTAGCATCATATGCCCAAATTTCAGTCAAAACCGTTCTATTTCATCATAAACAATCTGAAAACAGGGCTTTAAGTGTAAAATACCAAACTTGTCCTTTAAGTGTAATAGAGGCAGAAACCAGTCGTGCTTATCTAAGGGGTTGTGCACACCAAAACTTTTAAACGTGGCTGAAAACGCCTGGACAATGTCGAATGCCAGCTGTTTTTCAGATGAGTTCCAGCTTTCTTCAGCTAAGCGCTTTTGTAGCTCTGATACGTCAGCTGTGAAACGGTTGGTTGCTGTGATACTTGTCCCGCCCCTCCTCCACTGTGATTGGACGGCCGCGTGAGAGCTGACATTGACGAGTGGAGCTTTTTACCCAAAGGATATTTTTCAACTCTCAGCGCAGAGTGTGGAAAAAACACCGGGTGCCGGTTTTCAGCGCGGAAGAAAACCGCTAGCTGCTGGCTTACTTGAAAAACGCTGAGCTTCTATTGGAAATAATTGGAAACAATTGAAAACATGCGCCGGCCGCGGGCGTAAAAGCGTTGCTGTGCACGCCCCCTTAGAGAGACCGTAACCTCAATTAAACTAATCAAGCAACCCAAGACAAAGAGAAAATCACTTTTCTAGCTCTAAAAGTAACACTTTATTGTATAAATTAAATATTAGTGTTATTATTCATTTGATTACCTAATGCTAATTTTAGACCTAACTTAATGTGCACATTTTTTTTTTATAAATGTTTGTAATCTTTTTATTTTTTCTTATTAGATTTTTCCCACCTCTTTTTTGGCTGATCCATAAAATGATCCGTGCATCAAAAAACTTTTTGTTATCTGTGCCACCCCTAATTTATTTGTATACAAAGAACAAGATTAATAATAATGGACTCATATGGCACTTTTTTATTTAATTTATTATAAATTATTATTATACCCCTGGCTCAGTGTCATTTTCTTTTTTGTTGTTAATATAAACATCTGATGGGAAATCCCATCATCACCACTTTCAATTATTATTAAAGGGGCAATGAATTTGTCGATTTTATTGTTTTATACTGTTATCTGAGATCTACCCATGATGTTTGTGTGTTTTTTACATTCAAAAACATCAAAAGCAATGAGATGGTCCTCACTGCGGAACACAACATCCAGGGGGCGGGGTTGGATCTAGATCCAACTCCTCCCACTTTATATACTTTGTTCCGCCAAATGAACCAGTATATTTGCGTTGTTGCAGACCGCCAATTAGTTGCAACCTGTGGTCACCAACGTTTGCTCTTATCAATTTAAGTGTACAATTGATTAATAATATAGTTCATGAAAGATTCATAATTTAGAAAGTATCACAGTTAGGTGTAAGGGGAGGTAAGGACACGTTCCCGACAGCTTGATATCACTGAAAGGATTTATTTGTACATTATCCCACTTATTACACAACTATTCCTATACGAGTAAATATATAAACTTATTTATTTGATATCTTTTATTAGCAAATAAAAAAAAAAAGTAAACCTATTTCCTAATGGCTGTATAAGCAAAGACGTTAAAACAAGTTCAAAGTCCATACAAGATAAACATTCAATTTATTAATTTCTAAATAACATGCCATAGCCTATATATCTTAATAATTATGCATATTAATACTGTATCCATTAATAGGTCTTAAACTGCATGTGGTAAGATTACTCGTAGTAGGCTTACCCGAAATGTTTTACTCCAAAACATTATAGCAAAAAACTTTCATTTCACCCTAAAGGCACTACTTTTATTGTAGTCATAAGTGAAGTTAGTTATTATGTCAAAATAATAACTTAATTTAGTTACGACTAAATGCGGAAATGGTAACGCAGCAACACGTGTATGACGTGTCTTGTGGTAAAACTGCCGACCAATGGGATCTCTGGATCGGGATCCAGCTCCGCCCCTGGATCTAAATCCAACCCCGCCCCCTGGATGTCGTGTTCTGCAGTGAGGCGCTACTGAAAGCAATAAGTAATAGGCTATTTTGTAACATGGATTAGTGGCTCTCTGGAGAAATGGTTCGTTTGAAGGGGCGGGCCCCATTGAAGACCTGGATGTAAATGCCCACTGCTATGAGCTTCATTCCCCGTCATTACATGTGGGGGAAAAGTTTAAAAACATTAATGTGTAAAAATAACAGCCGAACACAAATATGTTTGAGCCACAAAAGATTCTGGCTGCTAAAGATGATACACATAAATGACAATACTATGGCTGGGATAAAGATTATTTTTTTAACGATTAATCTAGCGATTCTTTTTCGATGCATCGATTAATCTAATGATTAATTTTATCAGTCCGATTCGATTCTCGATTATCTCCCCATTAATTAACTAATAGCAATTTATACATGTTGATTTACATATCTGAATGTAAACATTTCAATAATATGTTTATTGCTCTTAAAATTTCAAAATAAAAAAGACTATACAAAGTGCAAAATAATGCATTCTTAGAAAGAGGTAGCATTCTGTGTTTGCAGCTCATACTGTGCAGTTTAAGTAACAGTATAAAAATCTCAAGTTCAAATGACTTTATTTTACATGCATTTATGAGCAAAACCTCTTCAATGAGCCTTTTGATGGTCACACAGTGTAATTTTTATAACTTGATTTGTTTAATCCACATTGTTTTCGTGATGTTCTAGTCCATTTAATGACAGATATAAACACAATTATAGACGCACAAGAGCACATACATTATTAAATCTCTTTCTCTTAAGTTTGTTAAGATAGATGAGGACTCATTTACTGCTGGACAGAGAGTAACATATTTCATTGCTTTCTGTTAAATTTCTCTAAGTCATGACTGTTTAAAACACACTTCACATTCATGATTTTATGGTAAAATGACACTTTTTTTCACGTCAATCCACGAGCATTTAAACCATAAACAAAGCACTTTCGATTTAATTGAGCATGAGCAGCGCAGCAGAACCGACGCAGAAACGATTGCAGCACTGTTGCTACAGAGGCGCGAGCTCGCGCTGCTCATGCGCAGGGGAACATGCTTGTTAACATGGGCGCTGAAAAAAACACGCACCGCACGTACTGCTCACACTTGCTGTATGAAACTGGCGTGGACGGAAGCCACTCGCGTTGCTAATATTCTACGGCGCCGCCTTTTTGGGTATGACGAAACGACGAGCATATTTTGCGTCAACGTATTTTTGGCGTCAACGTCGTCGATTACGTCGACGCGTTGTCCCAGCCCTAGACAATACGTATGGTAAAGTAGAAAAAAAACTTTAAACTCAACTTGCCTAAATTACCGTATACAACACAGTAAGCGGGCATCAGAATCTAAACCGCGGCTGATAAATCTTTATCAGTAACTTTGAGTATTACTATTGTGCTTGTGAGGTTGCTCTTAGATACGCGTAACGTTACATACCACAGTTATATGATTAAAAAAGCTTTGTTGAGCGTTTGACCTTTCTAACGCAACTTGCCTAAATTACCGTATACAACACAGTAAGCAGGCATCAAAATCTAAATTGCGGCTGATAAGTCCTTCTTTATCACTAACTTTGTATATTTCTATTGTTATATTACAGTCGTATTGTTAAGTGTTGTACCTTTATTAATCGTTTAATGTTTTTATATGAAACGCGAACATGGGTAAACACAGGTTTGAATGGGACTTGCGTGTATATATGTATACGTGTGTGTGTGTGTGTGTGTGTGTGTGTGTGTGTGTCTATCTGTCTATATCGATTTAAAGCGCTGAATCGATAAAATCATCCCTAATACCTAATTTACACTCCGCATATTTTCTTTGCGATAGATGCTGTTTACACTATTTTCACTAAGAAAACACATTATATTTATGCTAAGTGACAATATTAGCCTTTTCTTAACATTATGCTATTTACAGTAGTTAAATATAACATTTTTAATAAATAAAATTATCAAATTTGCAATAAGTGTAAATAGTAATTAGATATGGTAGATACTATTTGCACCTCTTATTTTTGTAAATTAACAGGATCCAATAATTGACACTGTAAATGATTAAATTTATTAAAATGATAAAATGGAACATTATATTGTATTATAATATTAGTTTCACTTTTTTTAGCTTCTGTTTCAAAATGTGAAACTGTATTGCATGCCAGAGCTGATTTTGTTTTCTTCTGATAGATGTCTCCAGCTTGGAAAGCTGTTGTATGTGGACGGACGAATGACCAACTTATCATGACCGAGAAAGCAAGACGTTACCTTCGCTCTTTGAAACCTCATGCTCCAAGTCGAGCCCTCATACTTTCCTGATCCAACCCTGGTTTTCATAAAATCATTTAATAATTTCCCCTACAAAATAATGTGGAAATTAAGTTGATTTTAAAAATGTCAATGTCATGAAGCTTTTGTTTAACCAATTATTGCTCCAGACTTACATTGATAGACACTTTAATGCTCTTATTCAGTTTTCTATGCCATACTTCCACACACAGAAAAACAAAATCCTTTGTTTAACAATTTATTAGTTTCTCCCTCATTTCTTCATGTATTGTTAACCTTTAATGCATGGAGCAACAGACCTGTATACCATCATTCTAATTCCCAAACTAAACCTCATATCCAAAAGTAATAATCAAAACATTTTTTTTAATAAAACTTGTTCTGTATTCTGCTAAAATAATTAATGTTACCAATTAGCTGTATGTACAGTTTGTGTATATAACTTTTGGTAGAGTTGTGTTGTATTTGAAAATAGTGTTTAGAAAATCAAACTTTGAAAAAAATATTACTAACGTGAAAAAACACTTTATTTCAATGTGCACAAAGTTATGAAGTGATGTTTTTCTAAATGATGTTAAAATATGCATGTGTAAAGAACAATAAACCAGCTATCACCTGCTATTTATGAGAAATTGTCACTTGCAAAACATAAAAAGGCCTGTACATAACAATTGCTTTTTAAAATTTTTACTCTAAGCTAAAGATCTTGAGAGATGCCGCACCAGTTTTACAAGCTCAGTCTTCATAATATTTACAATCCCTATCAAATCTAATTAATATTTACCTTTCAGTATAAATATGTTAGGGTATACAGTATTTCAGAAAAATGACCACCCCTCACATTTCAGCAACCGTTCTACTATATCTTCTCTAGGGACAATACAATAGAAATAATATTTGAATATATTTAAGAGTTGTCAATGTGTCTTGTCCTCTGTAAATAACATGCACCCATTGTCAAAATAGCTATCAACAAAAGTGATTACATCCAAAGTGATTAAAGTCACAGTACAGTGGCCAGGGTCATACAGAGGTTTTCAAAGACTGTTTATATATACAGTGCCTTGCAAAAGTATTTCCACCTTGTGAACCTTTCCACATTTTTTCACATTGCAACCACAAACAAAAATGTATTTTATTGGGATTTTATATGAAAGACCAAGAAAAATGATAAATGGTGTCCAAATAAATGAAAAGTGTGGTGTGTATTTGTATTCACAACACCCTTTACTCTGATACCCCTAACTAAAACCGAGTGGGACCAGTTGGCTACCAAAGTCACCTAAGGGTGCACTCACACTATCCAAAATGCTTGGTTTGATTAATCGTGCCCTGGCCATCATACAGAGGTGGGCTCAAGTGCGGAACGCATAGTATGATTGCAAATCGCGCCAGAGTGTGGTTCAAAAGAAGACGTCAATTGTGCAACCACTTTATCTGTCTTCGTAACAACCTTCTGATGCAGGAAGCAGTGTAATGTGAATGTCAAATCTGCACAAGCGACAGATCAACAAAGAAATATGTTGGCATGTGAGAAGGCTGTGTGTCATCGCGCACCAAACGACTCAGAATAAAAACAGAATTAACATTACGACGGGCTCCAGTGTTAAGAGAATGCTTTACTTACTGTTTTGTTCAAAACAATTGCATCCTAATCATGTAAGCACAGCACACCCTAATCCCTAATGTGAGTGCACCCTAATTGGTAAATAGGGTCCTCATATATGTAATTTTGCAGGTATTGTGGAGGATTTTTTTTCCAGGTGGATCATCACGACTGATCAAGACTATTGGTCCTCCTAGTTGTCAATCAGGAGTGTTGCGCAATTGCATTTTTTTTTTTTAAATGGAGAAGGCTGTTCTTTTTTAAAATTCTAGAAAATCCTCCACTACACCTTTAATATGAAGTTTATTGAACTAAGTTTGGGAGAGGAATGGTCATGTGATCCAACCAATCAGTGCAAAGAGGTGTCTATATTTAGGCGTCCCACACCTATGTCCCGTGACTTCCCTCAGGCCCTTCCCTATGCTCGAGCGTTCCTATTTGATTGCAGGTGGAACCCACCCGTCCGATGCCGAGAACATCCCAGGTAAAGCTCCCATCAGATGCTTCAAAGGGTCCTCCCAGTGGAAAGTCTTAACTGGATGTTTTTTTAAAAACCCTATACTAAAGCATTTTCGTTTGTTTACAGGAAGGACCTTTCATTCCCGTGCTGTGAGCATCCCTGCTAAAGCTCCCATTGGATGCAGCAAGAGTCTCCCCAGTCAAACACCTAATTCAAATGCCTTGTTTCAGTCTTAGAATTTCTCACAATTTACACTAGACTCCCTGCTCAATTGCAGGTGGAGCCTTCCCGTCAATTTGCATAACTCTTTCAATTATGCTCCCCCATTCCAGTACTCGAGTGCGCTCCCCTTTTGACTTCAGGCGGGGCTTCCTCTCCGATGCTGCAAGTATCCGCGCCAAATCCCCTGTCAAATCACTGGTTTCCTACCACTCTGTCGTTTTTTTCACTTAACACTTTTTGGTGATGTACTTCTGGCTGCAGTCCGTCATGTGCATGGCATTTTTGCGGAGTACTCTGGGATCGGGCTAAAATTCCAAGCTTGGAGCCCTCCTCTCAGACAGCATGCCAAACAGAGATGGGCATAAATACATGGAAATGTATTTAAAAAACAAATACAGAATACATGTGAAAATGGCGATTCAGTGCTGGTATCCCTATTTGGCTGAAATCTATCTGGGCCTATTCTGAATGCCAAAATTTGTGCAACTAGAAACTTAGGGATGTCACAGTACCAAAAAACTAGTAGTCCGTACAAATACCACAAAAAGTGCACGGTCCTTAAGTCAGCACCACAGTGTGTAAAAACGAACAATTATACTTAAACATTATTATTTTTTTTAATTTAAACATTTTAACATTATAGAAAACTTTTAAGAGCTTCTGTTTATGTTGTCTGTGTTAATTTTTGTTGACTATTCTACTGACTCTCTTGGTGTACATCCTCCGCTGGATGATACTGTCAAAAAGAGAGAGAATAAGACAGATATTTTATTTATTAAACATATTGTCTGACAATGACTAATAAATCAGCTAAGGCTACATGTGCTAAGGTGCACTTATAAACACATTGTTGCAGGATGATAATAGTTATTAAAAACCCTTAACATTACAATATTTATTCAATTCAATTCAATTTTATTTATATAGCGCTTTTCACAAAAGTCAATTGTTTCAAAGCAGCTTTACATAAATAGAAACAGTGAAAAGCACAGAAAAACGACAGATAGCACAACAAAATACATGATAGCATGAGCAGTTAAATTTGCTGCGGCTATGACTCAATATTATAATTGCACGTATTACTAAAGCAACGTATAGAAGAGGAAGCTAAGTAAAGCCCAAAAAGGCTGCCTCCCCGGGGTGAAAAACCCCTAGGAGAAACGGGTCTGTATGGCATACTATTCACAAGACTTACGATAGCGCCAAAATCGCAACCCGACCATACGTGCCAACCCGTTTGACTAAGGCTGGAGGCCCACTGTCGTCGTTAATGCAGGTTCAGTGGCAAACGGTGGCAAACTATTTAATGCAATTCATTTTAAGTGTTCATGCAGAAAAGGTTTTTATTTATTTATTTGGTTGGTCTGTGTTATGACCGTGAGTGCTTTGTTCCATAAAAATAACTATTGCGAGTTTAGTACCTTTACTAGACAAATTATGCGAATGCTTTGTTGAAGAGAAAAGTTTTAAGTCTAGATTTAAAATGATCGACTGTGTCTGATTCTCGGACATCGGTTGGTAAATCATTCCAGAGCTTAGGGGCTAAGTAGAAAAAGGATCTTCCACTTTTAGACACTTTTGATAGTCTAGGGATAATCAATAGACCAGAATTTTGCGACCGTAGTGTGCGTGATGGACTGTATTCTGATAGTAATTCTCTAAGATATGAGGGTGCTAAGTCATTTAAATCATTATTATGCTGTCGAACATCACACCTAAGTTCCTAACCGTGGAAGATGGCACCACAGTACAGTCATCTATGTGCAATTTGTAATCTGACATATTATGTTTGTAGCGATTTGGTTCAATAATAAGTACCTCTGTCTTATTGGAGTTGAGCTTAAGAAAGTTATGTGCCATCCAGTCACTAACATCGCTAATGCAGTCTTTTAGCTTAGAAAACGTGTGTGTTTCGCTGGGATGCGAGGAGATGTAAAGCTGGGTATCATCTGCATAGCAGTGAAAACTTATGTTATGTTTCCTGATAATGTCTCCTACGGGTAACATGTATAACGAGAACAGGATAGGACCTAAAACTGATCCTGCGGTACACCGTATTTAACCAGGGAGTGATATGACTGTTCCTCATTTACATAAACAAAGTGATAGCGATTGGTTAGATATGACCTAAACCAGGCTAGCGCCTGACCACTGATACCAACATAGTTTTCTAGTCTATTGAGTAAGATTGTGTGATCTATTGTGTCAAAGGCTGCACTAAGGTCTAGTAATATAAGAATTGAGATTTCACCACGATCGGATGTTAATAGGAGGTCATTTGTAACTCTAAGCAGCGCTGTCTCTGTGCTATGGTGGGGCCTGAATCCTGATTGGAACTTTTCATATGTACTATTATTTGTCAAGAATGTGCGTAACTGGCTTTTCTAATATTTTCGAAAGAAAAGGGAGATTTGAGATTGGTCTAAAGTTATAAAGCTCTCCTTGATCAAGCTGTGTTTTTTTAATCAGCGGTTTAATAACTGCTAGTTTGAAAGCTGTTGGAACGTATCCTATTTCTAGCGATGAGTTAAAGATATTTAGAACCGGGGTTGACACTACAGGGAATACCTCTTTAAGTAGTTTTGTGGGAACGGGGTCTAATATACAGGACGATGATTTGGATGATGTGACTAGTTTAGAGAGCTCATCTATTGTAGTAGGTTTAAATGAATCAAGATGTTCGTATGGTAGTCTAGTGTTAAGTGAACTAATGGGTAGAGTGGTGGCTGCCTGGGTAGCTACGATGTTTTCCCTAATAGCCGAAATTTTGTTAGAAAAGAAGTTCATGAAGTCGTTACTATTGTGTTGAAGTTTACTATTGGTTTCTGTTTGTTCTTTGTTTCTAGTCAGTTTCGCAAACTGTGCTAAAGAGGAAACGAGGGTTATTATGATTCTCATTTATAAGCTTGCTAAGATATGTAGATCTGGCGGTTTAAATAGCCTGTCTGTAGTGTTTAACACTCTTTCCATGCTGCACGCCATACTTCTAACTTTGTGCTTCTATAATTTCTTTCCATTTTTCTAGCTGCCTTTTTAAGGGCTGCGGTGTGATGGTCATACCATGGAGCTGGTGGTTTTTCTTTGAATCTCTTTTTTCGAATGGGAGCAACGGCATCCAATGTGATAGAACAGACATTGTTTAGGTTTTCTATTACAATATCTAGATCGTCACAGTTATCTGCTACATGTTTCATCTGGGACAGGTCTGGAAGAGTGCTAATAAAGCTATCTTTAGTGGTGGAAATTATTGTTCTGGCTAGTCGGTAGCATGTTGTGGATTGAGTGATCCTATCTAGAAGTACAGTGTATGGCACAAGGTAATGGTCAGAAACTGCATCACTCTGAGGTGATATTTCGACATCATTAATATTGAGTCCGAGTGACAGAATTAAGTCTAATGTGTGATTACGAGTATGCGTTGGCCCTGTCACGTTTTGTCTAATATTGAGAGAATTTAGAACATCTATAAACGCACGTCCTAATGCATCTTTTGGGTTATCCACATGGACATTAAAATCACCAACAATAAGAGCTTTATCTACAGTGACTACAAGCTCAGATAGGAAATCTGCTATTTCTTTAAGGAAATCTGCATGGTGGCCCGGTGGTCTATAGATTGTCGCTAAGGCAAAAGAAAGCTGTTTGTGGTTACGATCAGTTATTTCCATATTTAACAAAATTAGTTCAAATGATTTAAATTTTAGCTCCGATTTTTGGTTTACTTTAAAAATTGTGTTGTATATTGTAGCTACACCACCCCCTCTCCCCTTTAATCGAGGTTCGTGTTTATAATAATAGTCTTGTGGGGTGGATTCATTTAAACTAATGTAGTCGTCTGCTTTAAGCCAGGTTTCTGTTAAACAGAGTGCATCTAAGTTTTTGGTCAGTAATTATTTCATTGACAATAGGTTCTTTATTGGTAAGCGATCTAATGTTAAGAAGGCCGAATTTTAACATTTGGGGTTCATCTGTTAATGTATTGTTTTCTAATTTTATATTAATCAGATTTGTACCAGATGTAACAAGCAGTGCTCTGTATTTATTTGTTCAGGGAACAGATACAGTTGAAATGTGCTGATATTTCGGTAAGATTGACTCGAAGTGCTGGGATATAAGTGGTCTTGACATATCACGGCAGCTAACAGATGGACGGTTAAGCCGATCCGTCTGTTTCCTAACCTGGGCCCTGGATAGTCAGACTATATCAGAATTAAGACTATTGATCAGGGGCCGTATTCACAAGGAATTTTAAGGCTAAAAGTAGCTCCTAACTGGCGAATTTAGGAGCAACTCCTAAAAATACTGGGCGTGTCACTCCTAAATTTAGGACTCCTAATTTTTTTCACTAAGAGTAATTCACAAAGCATTTTAGCCCTAAAAGTAGCACCTAAGTCTGGGACAGCTTAAAAGAAGTCGAGAGGACTCCTAACTCACTAAGACCTATTCACAAAAGATCCTCAAAATAGCAACACGCCAACAATGCGCCTGAACACACCTCGAACAGACCAGAACGCCCATGGGCGCAAAAGGGGGCGCAAATGCATTTGCTATTTAAACAACGTGGCGCTAAACGTGAAAATTATAATTGCGCAGGGTGGAAACTAGCAAAAAACACTTGCGTCGGCCATTGTTCCGGGTGTAAGATAGAGCCCTTACTGTTTCCACAGATGTAATATGTAAACAACATGGTAAACATTGTAATGTAAACAACATTCTGTTAAAATATAACCTTGATGTCTTTAATACTGAATCAGCTTTATTTCCAAGTGTGTTTTTGTCACATACAAGGAATTTGTCTTGGTGACATGTTGGTACAGACATACATAGAATAACTTAGTAAAATTTAAGACTATTACACACTAGTAATATAAAAACAAAAACAATTTACATAAGCAGTATGGTACAGTAAGTATATACAAGTATGGTGGTGAAAAAGCTGGCATGTCAGATACAGTTTGAGGAAAGCCACATCTCCATCTTCTTTAATTGATTATCGGCATCTTGCCAAATCTACAAAAACAAAAAACAACAGTCAAATCTCATTAAGTTGACCTTTTCAAAAGGATTGTTAACATACTGTACTCTAAAGGCTCTTTTATAAAAAAAATCTAATCCAGGTGTATTAGTTTAAGATTAAGTTATACTGGTTATAGTATGTGAACATTGAAATTACTAGGCAACTGTCATTTTAAAAGATATTCATCTAGAACAGTGTTTCTCAAACTTTTTGAGCCCAAGGACCAATTTATCTTCCAATTTTTTTATGAGGACCACCTAACTGAATCCCACTCTAACACGCAGCCAAAAAAAAGATAACAGGAAGGATAATCTAAATTTCATTTTAATATGCAACTGCTTTAAGTCAAAAACAAATTTTTTAAACACATATTGAACGCTATGTTCAGAAGTTAACTTATTATATGAATTTTATTTCATTTGAAAAAGTAAATGTGAAATGAGTTGCAGATTAATATAAACAACAAACTGCACATGTGAAAAAAACTGCAATACTGTAACAGCATAGGTCCCACTTAATGTCATTTCAAAGAGCCATTAGTTTAAAACTGAGGTGGTGGGTATATGAAGTCTATGGTTGTACCTATGGTAACAATAAAATGCTGAAAAAAAATGTTCCCCTTAATGTCCAAAATCACTGAAATTACAGGGAAACACAGGAAATTACACATGAAACAAAAACTACTAAACTAATAGATCTGTGGATTTAGCTGTTTTCAGTTGACTCTTGATCTTTTCTTTCGACTCCTCTTTGGTTTAGCCACTGATCCAATTTTGAGTTATTAAAACAGAATGGCAAGAACTGATATCACATCGCAAGTGCATTAAAAATCTACTTAAATAAGTGACAATTGTATAAACACTTGTCTAGTATAGGTCATCTTTTGGTGGACCACAAGCGGTCCACGGACCACACTTTAAGAATTACTGATCTAGAACAATGCAATAGCAAAAAAGCATTAGTTAGTCTAGCAAAATCGGGTTAGTCTTACATTAGACCGGCAGTCTGTCCACATGGCTTTATGTTCTGAAGTATAAAATTAAAATGACAATCTCTGTGAGCATATTAAAAGTCACCTTTATCCCGCTTTCGGACACATAACACTAACGTTACACAAAACTATACATGTTGAAACAACAAATCACTAAATAAAGATTAATTACCTACCTTTATACAATCACTGTTGTTAAATAATCCATCGTTTTTCTGCAGATTCTTCTTGAAATACCAAAGCACGTGCGATTATTCACCAACAACAAAACACCACCGTGCATGCGCAAAACATTATATTCACTGCGCATGCGTGTTTGAACATCCACTACGTATTAGATTAATCCACTAGATCAGGAGTGGGGAACCCTGGGTCCTGGAGGGCCACTGTCCTGCAGAGTTTATTTTCAACCCTAACCAAATACACCTGAATTTCATTTCCAAGAAATCCTGAACACTTGAATTAGATTTTTCAGGTGTGTTTAATTAGGGTTGGAACTAAACTCGGCAGGACAATGGCCCTCCAGGACCAGGGTTCCCCACCCCTGCACTAGGTCATTGCGCTGCAGGCTGCAGTGAGGGGTGTCTCTTTCTTACAAACGTTATTAACATGGCTATAATTCTGGATGCTTTAACATGTTTCATGATTTTTTTTTTTTTTTGGTTAACTATGCAGTGTCAAAGCAAACATCTTTGACGTTTATAACAAACCAAGCTGTTTGAAAATCAGTAGAAAATTAAGCAAGTAATGGTCATTTAAAAGTACCTGCACCTTTAAAACTCAATGCTACGAGTGAGCGAGCTGGCTGTGGTAAGATGGCCGCCAAATGCGGATGTTCCACTAAATTGACCAGGAGCGCTGGCGAGAAATCTAGCCTTTATACATATCTATGGGTGTCTCAATCACTGCTCCGAAATGTGATTCGAAACACCCATGTCACGTGATGAAGTGATTCGAAACACAAAAGTCACGTTACTATGGCTAAACGAAGCAGCGCATTTCACAAGTGTTTCAAAAGGTGGCGTACCTGTCAAATCTGACAGGGTAGGAATCTGACAATACCTTAAAGATGCGTTTTGCCCTGATCGAATACTCTAAATTACTGGGAAAAGTAATTTTTCCTTATTTGTATGTAACAGTTAGGCTACTTACAAAAAAATGTCAGCAATAAGTGTCCCTTGTGTGAGAATTTTTTCAAAGGCTGGAGAAATTATTATGTAATAAAGAAGTAGGCTGAGTCCATCAACACAAAACAATTTATATTTCTGAATAAAGATCTTTTTATAAAAAATGTGGCATATTCTGGCTTGATCCATTTTATGAATAAAAAAAAACATTTAATCGCATTATAACGACATAGCTCATGCGTTTCCCCCGGTTCGATCCTAAGATCCTTGCATGGGAGTTGAGAACACTACCCACTCTCCCATTTGATCACTCAGGTCCAGTGTGGGCATTACTGAGTTAAGAAAAGAACCTGATTTGGTTGAATTGGGGATGGGAGATTAAAAATGTATATGTAATGGCCTTTCTTTTCTTGGTCCGTCTTTGTTTGATGAAGTAAGTGAGTTTCAAGAATGGACAAATAGAAGATTGTCGGGTGGAGTTTGGTGTTGAACTTGGAGGTTATTGCAATTTTGGAGCATCTCAGAAAACTGAAAAAAAAACAAACAATGAAAACATGGCATCAAGGGTACAAGCAGTATGTATTGAATTGTAACCTGTGCTGCGATTTTGAATACATTTTATGAGGATGTCCAGAGGTATAGGATTGTCTCGAATCTGGCTTTGATGGTCGAGAGCGCTGGATTCCTTTGATTGGAAGTTTGAGAATTATTTATTTCGGGGGAGGGGAAACCGTGGATTAGTTTGTTGCCACAAATAGGGGTGTAACAATTAACCGTGCAAATGCGTATTTCCTCAATAAATGAATTTGAATGAATTACGGTGAAATCCCGGCACATCCGAACGCCAGGGGGCACTCTCATGCAGAAACTCCCTTTGTGCCACAGAAGAAGTAGCATTACAAACACTATTCCAGGAAATGTCTACAGGAATATTTATTAGGGGTCAAGCACCGAAGGTGCTGAGACACCTATTGGAATTGTTAGTATTATTAGGGGTCAAGCACCGAAGGTGCTGAGACACCTATTGGAATTGTTAGTATTATTATTATTCTGCTTCTTCTTCTTCTTCTTAGCCATTGGTGTCTATGGCAGCCCTATGAACCGTACATAGGAAAATGATGAAATTTGGCACAGTTGTAGAGGTGGTCCTGAAAAGTCAAGTGACCAAAAATGGGGTCTCTACCACTAACTCTATAGCGCCACCAGCAGTGCAAAAATTCAATGTTCAAATGGTTATAACTGCTGATCCGCTTGATCTATGAAAATTCTACTTCGTACACGTGATTGCTCTCCTCATGCTTGTTGTTTTTAATACCTTACAGTAAAACTCCACCCATTACAGTAGCGGCCATTTTGAAATGTACAGTATTCAGTTTATTCGCTACTCCTCCTTCAATTTTGGTTCAATTGTTATGAATTTTGGCACAGGTGATCTTTGGAGTGAGCCGCACAGAAATGACTGAACAGAATTTTGATATTTATCTTTGTTCAAAAGTAATAAATGCGCAAACTTAACGAGGTTGACGCAAAAATGGTTCTGAAGCTGTAGCTCGGTCAATCTTTGATCAATTGAAATGAAATTTGCTACACTTCATGTGGACCATGAACTTGGGGTTCATGCCAAATTTGGTGACAGCGCCACCTATGGGTCATGAGATATGAAAATAGGCTTTTTTTGCCCATAACTTCTGAACTGTTTGTCAGAAAATTATGATCTTGATGTCTAAGGATTGCTTACCTCATGCCGCATCTGTCGATGTGTCTGTCCGCCATTTTGAAATTTGTGATAAATTGCTATAACTTTTGAAGTATCGGATATATCGGCGCAAAAATCGGTAGGGAGCTTCGGCATGATGTCCTGAGGAAATCAGAGAACAGCGCCACCTAGTGGTATAAACTATAACACTTCTTATAGAACTGCTTATAACTTCTGAATTCTTTGTATGGCATGTAAGCTCTTTTCTGCTGGCCCTTGAGCTGTGTCTACTTAGTGGCGCATCTGTTAAGTCGTATGCAAAGAGATCCTGAGATCATGGGTTCGGATCCAACCTGAGGCAGGTGTTAATTTCTTCTATTAAAGTTTTGTTCTTTCCCACCTATTCTTCTTGACCTGTCTGTAGTTCACATCTGTTCTATTTTTGCCATGTTTTCTGTTGCTTCTCTGCACTGCGGTGGTTCTGCTCTGTCATTGCTACGCTTTGGGTTCTTTGTGGGGCCTTGTGTTCTTGATGCAAACTGGGTGCTCGATGCGCCCTGGGTGATTGATACGTTGTATGTTTCTTGCTGTGCTTCGGGTGCTGATTGCGCTGATGGTGCTTGGCCCCGTATCGCTGCTAGCAGCTATATTTATTATTATTATTATCGTCCCATGGGAGTCTATGGCAGCCCTATGAACCGTACATAGGAAAATGATGAAATTTGGCACAGTTGTAGAGGTGGTCATAAATAGTCATGTGACCAAAAATGGGGTCTCTAGCAATAACTCTATAGCGCCACCAGCAGTGCAAAAAATCAATGTTCAAGCTGTTATAAATAGTGAACCATTTGATCTATGAAAATTCTACTTAGTACACGTGATTGCTCTCATCCCGCTTATTGAATTTGATACTTTACAGTAAGACTCCACCCATTACAGTAACGGCCATTTTGAAATGTACAGTATTTTGTTTTTTCGCTACTCCTCCTTCAAATGTGGTTCAATTCTTATGAGATTTGGCACAGGTGATCTTTGGAGTGAGCCGCATAGAAATGACCGAACAGAATTTTGATATTCATCTTTGTTCAAAAGTAATAAATGCGCAAACTTAACGAGGTTGACGCAAAAATGGTTCTGAAGCTGTAGCTTGGTCATTCTTTGATCAATTGAAATGAAATTTGGTACACTTCATGTGGACCATGAACTTGGGGTTCATGCCAAATTTGGTGACAGCGCCACCTATGGGTAATGAGATAGGAAAATAGGCTATTTTTGCCCATAACTTCTGAACTGTTTGTCAGAAAATTATGATCTTGATGTCTATGGATTGCTTACCTCATGCCGCATCTGTCGATATGTATTATGCCGGGTTTGACCAAACTGCCTGTCCGCCATTTTGAAATTTGACATAAATTGTTATATTTTTTGAACTATTGGACATATCTGCGCAAAAATTGATAAGGAGCTTTGACATGATATCCTGAAGGTACCTGAGAAGTCAGAATACAGCGCCACCTAGGGTTAATAAACTAATTTGACATATGTTAATCCTTGTAGCTTTCTAATCTCTTTTCTGCTGCCTCATGAGCTGTGTCATCTGAGTGGCGCATCAAGTTAATCATATGTATTGAGATTCTGAGTTCCTGGGTTTGAATCCCACCTGAGTCAGGTATTTTGTTCTTCCTCATCAGTTCTTCTCAACCTGTCTGTAGTTCAAATGTGTTCTATTTTTCCATGTTTGCTGTTGTTGCTCTGCATTGTGGTGGTTCTTGCTGTGCTTTCTGTGCTTTGTGTGCTTTGTGTGCATGCTGTACTTTGGGAGTTTGCTGTGCTTTGTGTGCTGGTTGTGCTTTGTGAGCTTGCTGTGCTTTGTGAGCTTGCTGTGCTTTGTGAGTTTGCTGTGCTTTGTGAGCTTGCTGTGCTTTGTGAGCTTGCTGTGCTTTGTGTGCTTGCTGTGCTTTGTGAGTTTGCTGTGCTTTGTGAGCTTGCTGTGCTTTGTGAGCTTGCTGTGCTTTGTGAGCTTGCTGTGCTTTGTGTGCTTGCTGTGCTTTGTGAGTTTGCTATGCTTTGTGAGATTACTGTGCTTTGTGTGTTTGCTGTGCTTTGCGTGCTTGCTGTGCTTTGTGTGCTTGCTGTGCTTTGCGAGCTTGCTGTGCTTTGTGTAATTGCTGTGCTTTGTGTGCTTGCTGTGCATTGTGAGCTTGCTGTGCT
The DNA here is from genome assembly GCA_025389145.1 of Misgurnus mizolepis. Lineage (NCBI taxonomy): Eukaryota > Metazoa > Chordata > Actinopteri > Cypriniformes > Cobitidae > Misgurnus > Misgurnus mizolepis. The sequence continues at coordinate 40,606,429 of JAIFKI010000010.1, read as the reverse complement.
TTGTGTGCTTGCTGTGCATTGTGAGCTTGCTGTGCTTTGTGTGCTTGCTGTGCTTTGTGTGCTTGCTGTGCTTTGTGTGCTTGCTGTGCTTTGTGAGCTTGCTGTGCTTTGTGTGCCTGCTGTGATTTGTGTAATTGCTGTGCTTTGTGTGCTTGCTGTGCATTGTGAATTTGCTGTGCTTTGTGTGCTTGCTGTGCTGTGTGTGCATTGCGCCGAAGGTGCTTGACCCCGTGTTGCTGCTTGCAGCTATATTTAGGGGTCAAGCACCGAAGGTGCTGAGACACCTATTGTAATTGTTAGTATTATTATTATTATTATTATTATTATTTTTCCCCAATGGGAGTCTATGGCAGCCCTATGAACCGTACATAGGAAAATGATGAAATTTGGCACAGATGTAGAGGTGGTCATAAATAGTCATGTGACCAAAAATGGGGTCTTTAGCAGTAACTCTATAGCGCCACCAGTAGTCCAAAAATTCAATGTTCAAACTGTTATAATTGGTGAACCATTTGATCTATGAAAATTCTGCTTAGTACACGTGATTGCTCTCATCCCGCTTATTGAATTTGATACTTTACAGTAAGACTCCACCCATTACAGTAGCGGCCATTTTGAAATGTACAGTATTTCGTTTTTTCGCTACTCCTCCTTCAAATGTGGTTCAATTCTTATGAAATTTGGCACATATGATCTTTGGAGTGAGCCGCATAGAAATGACCGAACAGAATTTTGATATTTATCTTTGTTCAAAAGTAATAAATGCGCAAACTTAACGAGGTTGACGCAAAAATGGTTCTGAAGCTGTAGCTCAGTCATTCTTTGATCAATTGAAATGAAATTTGGTACACTTCATGTGGACCATGATCTTGGGGTCCATGCCAAATTTGGTGACAGCGCCACCTATGGGTCATGAGATAATAAAATAGGCTATTTTTGCCCATAACTTCTGAACTGCTTGTCAGAAAATTATGATCTTGATGTCTATGGATTGCTTACCTCATGCCGCATCTGTCAATGTGTATTATGCCGGGTTTGACCGAACCACCTGTCTGCCATTTTGAAATTTAACATAAATTGTTATATTTTTTGAACTATTTGACATATCCGCACAAAAATTGGTAAGGAGCTTTGACATGATGTCCTGAAGTTACCTGGGAAGTCAGAGTACAGCGCCACCTAGGAGTTATAAACGATTACAATTCTTATTGATATTATACTGTTATCTCTTTCTGCTGCCCAATGAACCGTGTCAACTGAGTGGCGCACCTAGTTAATCGTATGCATTGAGATTCTGAGATCCTGGGTTCGAATCCCACCTGAGTCAGGTATTTTGTTTTTCCTCATCAATTCTTCTAAACCTGTCTGTAGTTCACATGTGTTCTATTTTTCCATGTTTGCTGTTGTTGCTCTGCATTGTGGTGGTTCTGCTCTATGATTCCTGAGCCTTGCGTTTTTGATGCAATTTATGGTGCTTGCTGTGCTTTGTGTGCTTGCTGTGCTTTGTGTGCATGCTGTGCTTTGTGAGCTTGCTGTGCTTTTTGAGCTTACTGTGCTTTGTGTGCTTGCTGTGCTTTGTGTGCTTGCTGTGCTTTGTGAGCTTGCTGTGCTTTGTGAGCTTGCTGTGCTTTGTGTGCTTGCTGTGCCTTGTGAGCTTGCTATGCTTTGTGTACTTGCTGTGCTTTGTGTGCTTGCTGTGCTTTGTGTGCTTGCTGTGCTTTGTGTGCTTGCTGTGCTTTGTGAGCTTGCTGTGCTTTGAGTGCCTGCTGTGATTTGTGTAATTAATGTGCTTTGTGTGCTTGCTGTGCTTTGTGAGCTTGCTATGCTTTGTGTGCTTGCTGTGCTTTGTGTGCTTGCTGTGCTTTGTGTGCTTGCTGTGCTTTGTGTGCTTGCTGTGCTTTGTGAGCTTACTGTGCTTTGTGTGCCTGCTGTGATTTGTGTAATTGCTGTGCTTTGTGTGCTTGGTGTGCATTGTGAGCTTGCTGTGCTTTGTGTGCTTGCTGTGCTTTGTGTGCTTGCTGTGCTTTGTGAGCTTGCTGTGCATTGTGTGCCTGCTGTGCTTTGTGTGCCTGCTGTGCTTTGTGTGCTTGCTGTGCTTTGTGTGCCTGCTGTGCTTTGTGTGCCTGCTGTGCTTTGTGAGCTTGCTGTGCTTTGTATGCCTGTTGTGATTTGTGTAATTGATGTGCTTTGTGTGCTTGCTGTGCTTTGTGAGCTTGCTATGCTTTGTTTGCTTGCTGTGCTTTGTGTGCTTGCTGTGCTTTGTGTGCCTGCTGTGCTTTGTGTGCCTGCTGTGCTTTGTGAGCTTGCTGTGCTTTGTATGCCTGTTGTGATTTGTGTAATTGATGTGCTTTGTGTGCTTGCTGTGCTTTGTGAGCTTGCTATGCTTTGTTTGCTTGCTGTGCTTTGTGTGCTTGCTGTGCTTTGTGTGCTTGCTGTGCTTTGTGTGCTTGATGTGCTTTGTGTGCTTGCTGTGCTTTGTGAGCTTGCTGTGCTTTGTGGGCTTGCTGTGCTTTGTGTGCTTGCTGTGCTTTGTGTGCTTGCTGTGGTTTGTGTGCTTGCTGTGCTTTGTGAGCTTGCTGTGCTTTGTGTGCCTGCTGTGATTTGTGTAATTGCTGTGCTTGTGTGCTTGCTGTGCATTGTGAGCTTGCTGTGCTTTGTGTGCTTGCTGTGCTTTGTGTGCTTGCTGTGCTTTGTGAGCTTGCTGTGCTTTGTGTGCCTGCTGTGATTTGTGTAATTGCTCTGCTTTGTGAGCTTGCCGTGCTTTGTGTGCTTGCTGTGCTGTGTGTGCATTGCGCCGAAGGTGCTTGACCCCGTGTTGCTGCTTGCAGCTATATTTATTATTATTATTATTATTATTCTGCCGTTTCTTAGCCATAGGCATCTATGGCAGCCCTATGAACCGTACATAGGAAAATGATGAAATTTGGCACAGTTGTAGAGGTGGTCATAAATAGTCATGTGACCAAAAATGGGGTCTTTAGCAGTAACTCTATAGCGCCACCAGTAGTCCAAAAATTCAATGTTCAAACTGTTATAACTGGTGAACCATTTGATCTATGAAAATTCTACTTAGTACACGTGATTGCTCTCATCCCGCTTATTGAATTTGATACTTTACAGTAAGACTCCACCCATTACAGTAGCAGCCATTTTGAAATGTACAGTATTTCGTTTTTTCGCTACTCCTCCTTCAAATGCGGTTCAATTCTTATGAGATTTGGCACAGATGATCTTTGGAGTGAGCCGCATAGAAATGACCGAACAGAATTTTGATATTTATCTTTGTTCAAAAGTAATAAATGCGCAAACTTAACAAGGTTGACGCAAAAATGGTTCTGAAGCTGTAGCTCGGTCATTCTTTGATCAATTGAAATGAAATTTGGTACACTTCATGTCGACCATGAACTTGGGGTCCATGCCAAATTTGGTGACAGCGCCACCTATGGGTTATGAGATAATAAAATAGGCTATTTTTGCCCATAACTTCTGAACTGTTTGTCAGAAAATTATGATCTTGATGTCTATGGATTGCTTACCTCATGCCGCATCTGTCGATGTGAATTATGCCAGGTTTGACTGAACCGCCTGTCCGCCATTTTGAAATTTGACATAAATTGTTATATTTTTTGAAATATTGGACATATCTGTGCAAAAATTGATAAGGAGCTTTGACATGATATCCTGAAGGTACCTGAGAAGTCAGAGTACAGCGCCACCTAGGGTTTATAAACTAATTTGACATATGTTAATCCTTGTAGCTTTCTAATCTCTTTTCTGCTGCCTCATGAGCTGTGTCATCTGAGTGGCGCATCAAGTTAATCATATGTATTGAGATTCTGAGTTCCTGGGTTTGAATCCCACCTGAGTCAGGTATTTTGTTCTTCCTCATCAGTTCTTCTCAACCTGTCTGTAGTTCAAATGTGTTCTATTTTTCCATGTTTGCTGTTGTTGCTCTGCATTGTGGTGGTTCTTGCTGTGCTTTCTGTGCTTTGTGTGCTTGCTGTGCTTTGGGAGTTTGCTGTGCTTTGTGTGCTGGTTGTGCTTTGTGAGCTTGCTGTGCTTTGTGAGCTTGCTGTGCTTTGTGTGCTTGCAGTGCTTTTTTGTTGCTATGCTTTGTGTGCTTGCTGTGCTTTGTGTGCTTACTGTGCTTTGTGTGCTTGCTGTGCTTTGTGAGCTTGCTGTGCTTTGTGAGTTTGCTGTGCTTTGTGAGCTTGCTGTGCTTTGTGAGCTTGCTGCGCTTTGTGTGCTTGCTGCGCTTTGTGAGTTTGCTGTGCTTTGTGAGCTTGCTGTGCTTTGTGAGCTTGCTGTGCTTTGTGTGCTTGCTGTGCTTTGTGAGTTTGCTGTGCTTTGTGAGATTACTGTGCTTTGTGTGCTTGCTGTGCTTTGCGTGCTTGCTGTGCTTTGTGTGCTTGCTGTGCTTTGTGAGCTTGCTGTGCTTTGTGTAATTGCTGTGCTTTGTGTGCTTGCTGTGCATTGTGAGCTTGCTGTGCTTTGTGTTCTTGCTGTGCATTGTGAGCTTGCTGTGCTTTGTGTGCTTGCTGTGCTTTGTGTGCTTGCTGTGCTTTTTGTGCTTGCTGTGCTTTGTGTGCCTGCTGTGATTTGTGTAATTGCTGTGCTTTGTGTGCTTGCTGTGCATTGTGAACTTGCTGTGCTTTGTGTGCTTGCTGTGCTGTGTGTGCATTGCGCCGAAGGTGCTTGACCCCGTGTTGCTGCTTGCAGCTATATTTCAAATTGTTTCAGGTATTTTCATGATAATGTGGCATGTAGAGATCGGGAGGTCATTATTGGGTATTAGTTTATTCATTGGTTGGGGCCGATAGAGGGGGTTGGATTACGCATATATAAACAGCATACTTGTGTGTGACCCAGACGAGCGTCACTTCCCGGTATCCCGTTTCGCTTCCGGCGTATGGACTGAGGGCTGTTGTTATCTTGGGTATGTGAAACTATTACCGCTATGTGCATCTCTTTAAAACATGGATTATACATGTCGGTTTTCTGCAGCTGTGCAGGACGATTGCTGCAACTGTAAACATCTCCGTGGCTGCAGATATTGTGGCTTTGACTTGTCGGCGGCGTGTCTCATCTGTTTATGCGATCACATTCAGGTAACGTTGTGTTCTAATGGCATGGTTGACTGACTTGCATTTCATTAGTAACTTATGCCTTTATCATAGTCAATACGATGCTGCGTATGGGCGGATGACGACTGTATATGCCAAGTTATTCTCCTTGTGTATCCTGAGCTCCACCAGCTGAGTGATTAAACTGAAACTAAAACTTTGCATTGCCACTATGGAGTATTATCTTCACCTCCACTGATTCCCGGGTCCCTGTGCCTGTTATTCGGTATGTCTCATTCATGTGGGTTTATTACAGAAATGTATTGTGACGACTGATTAACATGATTAGTTTTCCCCTATTTTATAGAGCGATAGGGGTATGCAGTGACGTCACCGCTGTCTTGTTCCGGGTTGAATATTCGCGTTGTTCGTGAACGTGAATCCGCTAATGCGGTGGGAGTGCTTTTGCACTTACATGGTCCAGTTATGTTTTCAGTTGATTTACTTGTTGTTTTGGGTTAAGTTTTGTATTATTGCCAGTGTATTGGCGTGAGCATTTATGTTTTTTTTTCTGTTTGTTTCAGTGACAATTGGTTTTGTTTCTTTACTCTAATTCAATTTAATTTGGTTAATTTTGTTATTGTGTGTTTGACAGGCATTAAGTGTCAGCTGTGTTGCCTGCCTGAATTTTGTAAATCATTTTTGTTTCTGTTTGAGTGTTTGTGTGTGCTGTGTTATTCTGTTTTACAGGAGCTGCAGACCTTTAATGAAGAGCAGGGCTAAAGTCTTTCTTTAGGTGGTGATGGATGGTGTTTCCTCACAAAGTGCTGTGATTTGCCGTGTGCACTGGGGCTTTTGGAGTGGTGTGAGTTTGCAGTGTACGTAGAGTAAAGGCCTGTACGTCCGGTCATTTAGCCGAGGCTGCAGCTCCTTGTGTCGTCCTTCTGGACCATTTGTGTGATTGTGGTCCCATTTTATGCATCTTGTGAATGCATTTTAAATTTCTTCTGACATTGCAAATACAATAAATATTCTATTTTTATACCAGTACCTCTGTCTCCATTGTCTATTTGCCACAGAGTGGGGAACCTGTGCATATTGTTTTCAATAAATTCCTTGGGTGAGACTCCCAGGGTGGCGTAGTCAGGCATTATTAACCCTTTGGGTAATTAACTTATTCAAATTTATTTAACTCATACCTTCCCTCTGCCATCTGGCCACAATAATAAAGAATATTTTGAATGATTTTTATTTAACGAGTGTTGCTTTTTTAAATGCACTTTATAACGACTCCGACTCATAGTGATTTTAGATTGATAAGGACTTCCTACTGACCAAATGCCGTAGTATACGCACAAGCTGTGCATGAAACAAAGAATCGCAGCCTTGCGATTCAGAATCGAGTTCAGACAGGCATTTTTAATGGGAACCGCCATTTAATTGTTACATACCTAGCCACAAATCAACAAGCTGATCCTCTATCTCTGCTCTCCACATCTACTTCACTTTGGCCGTTTCTCAATCTGAAGGCTGGAGGTTGCATATGCAGGCTGCATATGTCTTGAAACCTGGTTTATTCAAGTTAACTGAGCATTACATTCGCAAGTCATAAGTATATTACAACAATATACGATAAACTATGAATAATAGTCAATCTATTATTCATAGAGTTCTCCTCCGTCATTTTCGTCGCTGTTTACATTCCACCCAAAGCTGGAGCCAAGTAGGCTTGTAGGCAGCTGGCAGCTCAAATAACAGAGGTGGAGAATTCTAGTTCGGACTCAGTCGCTTTAATTTTAGGCGATTTTAATCACGTGGACTTAAAAAATAAAATCACTACCCAAGTACAAGCAGCAGATTCATACTGCTACCAGGGGTGAAAAGCCTTTAGATAAATGTTACTCCAAAATAAATTCTAGGCAATGTGGGCCGCTCTGACAAAATAAAGACTTGAACATGAACTATTTCCATCATGAAATATTTGAGTAAATTGATTCTGTATTCAATACGCTACAAACTATGTGTGCGCGCTAACACCAGGCATGAGCTGTGCACGTGAATATGGCTATTGTTACACGTGCGACTAAACTAACATGTCCGACAAGAGAGCACGTGAGCCACACAAAATATAACCGTGCATTTGTGTTACAAGTAACAAATATACATAATACTGACCACGAGTGACATACATAAATATAAATCATAGTTAATGTCATGGCAGCAGGATAATCAAATAGACATCAGAACAGTTAAACTCTTATATGGGTGAACAACCGTTATCTTAGCATGTGCTAAAAATGTTCAGTAATTATATAATTACTTACAGTATAATGCACGCACAGTCTATAAAACCTCATTTGATTTGAATCAATTCTACTTATTTAAACTATAACTATTTACACTCTTCAAGCAATCTCCTTTCCTGTTATCATTCACCTGCTCTATTCACCAACACTTTGCGGACTCTAGCGGAAAGTTTTGGAACAGTCCATTTCGCACTGAAAGACAGGGGTGACCGGAATAGTCCATTTATTAAAGGTGACACTTTTCTACACTATCGATATTGTCATTTGGCAGAGAAGCTTGAAATTTTACTGAATCCAAGTTAATGCCCAGAAATTCAATAAATCGGGTTGGTCCTAAGGACTTCTATTTCGGTGGGAATTCCCAGTTCCGCAAAAATCCTATGAACAATTGTAATGTTTTCGGCTGGGATGGCATCGGGAGGAGATATGATAAAAAGTCGTTGGGCAGGTCGATTATGAGGAATTGAATAGTTGTTGGACAGGATACAACAGATTGCTTCTTATAACATGTCGAAAATTTTTGGGCTACTTTTACATCCGAAGGTAAGGCAAACTGAGAAATAAAACTTTCCAGCGTATCCCTAATAAATGCCATGAGTCAGGGTAAATGCAGAAGTGATGTCTACTTTAGCCAGCCATGCACTGCAACCTACATTTTTTTTCAAAGTTGATCGCTTAGTCTATGTCATGATAGACTCACAGCTCGCAAGGAATATTCTCTGCTCCGTTTATGCTGGACACCGGGCAGTTATGTGTTGCTGATAGATCGATTATCAAACGCTTTTTCTCCAAACATTTCCCGGTAGGCACTCCTATGGGGCTGATGAGGAAAATTTTAAAGGGGGGTTCTCGAAAGGGCCAAACGTGGAACCAGACTCAACTTCTTTTTTTAATAAATCATCTGCCGTATCTGGCTCTGTGAGTGTGGATTGTTGCATATGAAGAGAGCGAACATTTAGTACCAGGATTGAACCCTTGTTGGAGGCCTGATAGTAGATAAATAGTAAAATTTGTGTGTCTGTGTTGTGTAAGTTCAAAGGAAAGCCGAGAATAATTTACTGGAGTCGATAAGTAATTTCTAGATTTTTTATTTGAAGCTTTTGTGACGGGATTTGAGTATTGATATTATTTTTTTATGAACATATTAATGAATTGTATAATCTTGTGCATCCCCAGGTGAAAAAGTAGTACACTTCCATAGTGTACTTAAAGTGCTTTATTTTCGCACACTAATTTTGTACTTAATATACTAAAAATTCATCTTTAGTACTTCTTAAGATGTTCTTAAAATCATCTAAGTGTACTTCACTGTGCTATTTTGAGACACCATAAATATGAACTAAAATGTGCTAAAAATGTATTTAAAAAATGTATTTAGATACCACTAAATAACCACTAGTAAACTTGAACCCATCTTTGTATGAAAGTTGAGTTCAAGTTTAATTCAAGTGTTGAGTAAATACATTTTTTAATACAGAGATAGTATGTTAAAAATGCATTTTAGTTCATATTCATGGTGTCTCAAAATAGCACAGTGAAGTACACTTAGATGATTTTAAGAACATCTTAAGAAGTACTAAAGATGACTTTTTAGTATATTAAGTACAAAATTAGTGTGCGAAAATAAAGCACTTTAAGTACACTATGGAAGTGTACTACTTTTTCACCTGGGTCATGCTTGTCTGTATTGCCGTGTTCTACTTTTTCTTATGATTAATAGACTGTTGCGTATGCCAGCATGATAAGCTGATTAGGGAAGGGTGGAGACTGTGCCCTTTAAAAGCATGCTGTAGAGACCGTGTAACCGAGAGCTCCCTACGGAAGACGTACGGTCACGTGTGGAATAGCGGAAGTGTGACTGGCGTGTTGGCATCTTACGGAGACCGCGTGAGTGGGTTAATGAACAGCGAACACCCTGAAAGATTTAGAGATTACACCAGTGCGTTACGAGTGTGAGCAGATCCATGTGCAGTGTATTACGCTGAAGGACGAGATTCGCTACACTAGGAAACGAGTGCGGGTGGATTGGCGTGCAGTGACGACGCAGAGAGAAAGAGAGCGAGAGGAATCCACACTGTGAGTGGTGCATAACAGTGTACCCCGGCGGAACAGAACACTCCGTTTACACCGCTGGACTTCGCGAAGACTGGGTAGTGGGAGTTGCTACCCGGTCCTATTGAGAATGAGATGTCGTCTTCACGAATCAGTGCCCCTCCCCCAGAGACCGCGTCATCCTCCCCTTTCCACCATTTTGGGTGGTAACCCGCCAAACTCGTTCATTGTTTGTATTGGTAGTAGAGGAGGTTGTCGCGCTATTTTAGAATGCCTGGAAAACACTGCTGTGTAAAAAATTGCTCCAGTGTCTCCCACGATTGTCGTGGAAAGTCTAGGAACCATTTGTTACTGTTTTTTCGTTTCCTTAAATGGAAAAAGTTTCAAGGAGTAAGGAGAGCATGTCTCTGATGTGACAAGAAGACGTCGGATTTCTTGGGTGGCTGCAGTTAGAAGAAAGGACATTACTTTTGACCGCATCTCAGAGTCGATGAGAGTGTGTTAAAACTCATTAACATACAAAATAATTTTCACCTTATATTCAATAAAAAAATTGATCTGCCTGCATTGACACTATTTTTGTACTCTTTTACAGAGACATACAATGAACATCACTGCATGTAATACACTAACAAACATTATATATATATATATATATATATATATATATATATATATATATATATATAAAATCTATAGACACTATTTCATTTGAACTTAAATGAGCTGGATGATACATCACTGTTTGATCCACAGCTGCTGTACAGCAGAAGCAAACTTTGTTATTTTCCTGTTATTATTGTTAAGCTGCTTTGATACAATCTGGATTGTAAAAAGCACTATATAAATAAAACTGACTTGACTAAAGGTGAAGCAACTTACCTTTGCCAGTACAATGTTTTTTTTCACAATTTGAAGGCTTGTAACGTTAGATGACCAAGTTGCGCACCCAGCCGCAGAAGAATGTTTCGTAGCTTTCCAATGACTTCAGGGTTTAAGATTCTTGCATAGTGTAATAACTGATGCCGAAAACCAAGTAATTAACGATTTCCAAATACGTGCAGGGTGGTAAAGAGTCTAGATCTCTCTTCCATTCAGCTGCAGGCACCTCGTATGGATCGACGTTTTTAATATCCGCAAGCTTCTCTAAATACCTCTGTTTGGCATTGGTTGTAAGCTTCTCCCTGTAAGGACCCTTTTGCCGCATTCTTCTCCATTTCTGCTCAATTTTCCTCGAAATTTATATTACAATTTCTGCTCTTTCCCGCTCCGTCTTTGAATTGCTCATACACTGTTGCTCCTGGCAACCGTTAGCGTGCCCTCCCAAAATGGTGGACAGGCTCAGTTTGTCACGTGACAGCAAGCTACCGTGACGCATGTCCTCATTCTCAATTGTGAGTACCATTTCAGCTCTTATACTCCTGAAGCAAGACCCATTAAGGAAAACGCTATTTGAACTTAACCGGTCGCACCATTTATTACAAAAACTGATGATTGCCAGAGATTGCTAGCCTATAGTCACTTTGTGTACTTTTATTACTATATTTGGAGTGGTGTGATTGTGCTGTGGTTTGAAACTGTGTGCACGAGTAAGTAATTATTGGGGTGTTGTGTATAATTTGTGAGCTAGAGATACTGGCAGTCATTTTATCTGTTTTTCAGTGTACTGTGTAAATTCGGTGGAGACTTAGGCCACTGTAGGACTGAAACGAAGTGGTGCACTTGAGCTGATCGAGCCAAGACGAACTGGACTGCCCCTTTGGACTAAACAGCATCCTTTTAAGGACTTCTCAGTGTGCTAAAATATTTTTATCTGTGTATTTAATAAAAGGTTTTATTATACTTAATCCATCTTGTGACTGTCAATATTATATGCCCAGCCCTCTGTGTGAAGTGATTTAAATTAAATGTGGTTGTCCTTTTGAGTCCTGGGTCTCAGATAAGCCCCCAGGTGGCGTAGTCGGCTACCTTAATAATTAATAAAATTTTGTCCTGTATTCAGCAATTAAGAGGACGAATATTAGTGTCACCCTCTTTACACTTTCATGTCGGGGCATACTGTACGGGCATGAGCCCCACCACAGTAGTTGCACATGGAAAGATATTTGCAAGTGTTGTCTCAAGCACTGAAATTTCCACAGACCTACTGGTTGTTGGAGAATGGATTATTCTTTTTGTTTAAATCTGATAATGGGTTTAAGGTTGCAGGGCGAGGGACGTAGCTGGTAGATCTAACCTGAGTTGGTTCTCCGCAATCTACTTGCCGGTGAGATTCGGCGGGAGGTAACAGAGAGAGGAGAGATGATAGATCAATGTCGGCACCTGTTAGAATCTGAGGTTTGATGAAGTTAGGCACAAGATGTGGTTCCAGAGCGGCAGCATTCGTTGGGGTAGGTAGAGGGGTTGCTGTGAAAAGAGTGTAGCGAGGTTTTTCCCAAGTCCCTGGTGTTTGGAGAAACCCATAGGATGAAAAAGAGGGAGGAGGCCAGTATGCTGAAGCTGACTGATGGTGTCCGGCTTGGGTACCCACAGCGGGGGCTGCTGGCCATTGGTGAAGCTAGGGAAAGGTAGCAGGAGGAAAAGGGAGAAGAGGCTGAGTTTGAGGGTCAGACAAAGGCATCCTTATGCCAGCGTGTGCAGCCAGAGAAAAAACAGAGGGTTGAGAAATCATGCCTGTAGCTGATTGGATTGCTGGAAACAAAGATCTTGCATTGATTGGCTGGAAGGAGAAGAAAGGCAGTGCAGTGTGAGAGACGGCTGATGGTCTGCTACGTTTTGAAGCTTGAGGGGAACCGAAACTTGATTTGGAAGATGACTTTAGATGGACATGTTGATTTTTCTCAAAGAAATGTAAAGCTTGTTAAGTTGAGCTTAACTTCAGAGTTGGTCAGAGCTTGTCTCCAACCTGCGACGGTCCATTTCCCGATGGGAGGGATGGATGGTGAAGTTGAGGCGTATTGAAGATGTTCGGGATTGTCAGTGGTTCGCAACGTTATTCCTGGAGGCCCACTGCTCTGCACATTTTCTATGTCTCCCTTATTTAACACACCTGATTCAAATCATCAGCTCATTAGTAGAGCTCACCATGAACTAAACTAAGTCTGTCAGATAATAGAGACATACAAAATGTGCATAGCAGTGGGCCTACAGGAACGGAGTTGAAAACCACTGGTCTAGATCAGTGGTTCTTAACGTTATTCCTGGAGGCCCACTGCCCTGCACATTTTGTATGTCTCCCTTATTTAACACACCTGATTCAAATCATCAGCTCATTAGAAGAGATCTCCATGAACTGAACTGAGTCTGTCAGACAAAAGAGACATACAAAATGTGCAGGGCAGTGGGCCTCCAGGAATAACGTTAAGAACCACTGGTCTAGATGGTGGAGGTGAATGGAGATTGTGTTGTTTAGGGTTAAATGTGCTTGCATGAAAAATCCTCTCTTCCTTGCTATCTTGTTCCTATCCATTTAATTTAACTTATTAGTTAATCTCAGGAATACTTTAGCTATTCGATCCGATATATATATATATATATATATATATATATATATGAAATGGTATGTGAAAGTTTGTAACAGAAAATAGTGGTTTTCATCTCGTCACTTTCTTGGTATAGAAAACCCATTTTTACAGAAATTTGTCAAAATGGATTCAATCAAAATTAAACACTACGGAACGGTCACTAAACACTACCCAGAAAAATAGAAAACACAATGCTCAGGACATGAAGCTTGAGAAATAAATGTTTATTGTTTACTGTAGGCTAAATGCATGTTGCAAAACAACAAAAAAAACTGTGCATTTAGCACTTGTACAAAAAGACAAAACAGAAATCTTGTGCAGAACATGGTCAATCACAGTAGCTCTGATTTCATCAGATATTACGTTTTTTTTCGTCTTCGCTGACCACCCCGACCTCCTCTCATACAAACTCTTCCTCTCAGATTTCTATCCATTGTAGGGCCTCACAAAGCACAGTTGTTTGTGTTTCAATGGATTTATATTAAACTGCGGTCAAACATGTACAAACGTTAAGATTTTGTGACCGTGCGAACATGCGACTGCAAGAACGACAGGTGGATGACATCAAAGTACCGTGATCGCACCGTCCTCTCGGATCGCTCTCACTGGATTTTGATGTCATCTGCCTGCCTCTTGATTCTTGTGGCGCCACATGAAGTTTACCCGTGAGTTTAACAAACCCGTTGTATCAGCCAGTGGTTAGATCAGTGTAGCAGTCAAAAACGTTTACTTACGGGACAAATCAATTAATGTTACCCCAAAATACAGTTGTAAAACGTCTTTGCAAAAACATGCAAGTTACCTGGCTGTTTGATTTTTTTAGCCCACGAACTGAAAGGCTTGCAAATCTTCCTAATTTCGCTTAGCCAAGTCAAATCTTCATTGGTCTTTTACACCTTTATCGATCTTCAAAACTGCCTTCCTGCATTATGTCCATGGTCTGGGCCATGAATGTTGTTAATGCTGCAAACAAGAGGCCGTGCTTTTTCCCTTTCATATGGCTTACAATTGCCGTCTCAGCCATGTTGGGGATTTTACACAAAGTTTGCATTTAGCTTTCGTTACCATTTTGGGATCCTTAGCCAGTCAGTCTTTATATTCAGGATTGTCAAGCCAGCGACCATAAATGTACATTTACCCATTGTGGCAGATCATTCGGTTCACACTGCAGTGCAAAATCTAGCCCTATCTTGCACCCAGCGCAATTGACTTTGTCAGTGACACATGTTTCATTCGTATTTTGCACCGGCGCACAGTGGGTTTTTCCTTCCACAGACGCACGTCGGCAAACTAGGGAATGAACTAGCACTTCCTGGGCGGTTCAGCGCAAAAAGAGGCGTGTTCCGGCGCAAACCATCCCTGATGCTATTTTGCAGTTTCAAAAAACAATTGCGCCACTGACCAGAAAAAAAAAGTTTAAAGTCAGTGGCGCGTTGTTCATTATGCAATTTTAAGGGCGCATGCTTGACCATAATTTATAGCGTTCACAACGCGCATACACTTTGCTTATCTAATCTACACAGATGCAACAGTTATTTTTGCAAATCATAAATTGTTACACTTAATGTTTATACATGAGATAAGGGAAATCATTGTATTGAGCATCGTGGTGATAGTTTTTAATTATTGTGTGGCTGCGTTACGAAATTCTCATGCAAATAACAATTAAAATATTTTCATAAGTTTGTTGTGTGGCTGTATTATATTTATTTTACGTAAATAATAATTAAAATGTTTTAATAAGAAACCTTAATGTATATTAATGATTTGTAAGAGTACTTTGGGGTTGGACTGCTTGCATTTCTTGGCTTTCAGCGGTGAAGGTGGACGCAGCGATGTCCTCTGCTGGCATCTGTGTAGAGGCAGATCCACCTCCCGTTACACGGCGTGCCCGATTTATGCTGGCAAGCTTGGGATTCCCCCGTCTCCTGACATCATTGAAGCGCTTGGCGCAATGTCCTGGGGATGCCAGCTGATGAGACAATTGCGGCTATTTCCTCCCATGCCTGTTTAACCTACGCTGATTTGGGCGGGTTTCTCCTATCCCCATACAAAACAACTTCTCTGTCTTTGACTGCTCTTATAAGAATGTCGGTCTCATCGGCTGTAAAACTGCTCCTGGCGTGCGCCTGGTAAATCCGTCATAATACCACCAACCCGCCATGGAACTTGCGTTAAAAGGGAATGTTGGATGACGTTCTGATTGGTTTATTTGACATTACGCCATATGCTCTGGTTTGATCAGAGTCTAACAGGGTTGCTGCAGGTTTCACCAAGTCAAATTTAAGACTTAAGACATTTTTAAGACCATTATGAGTGAAATTTAAGACCAACGCGACACAATGATCTCAGAAATTCTCAAAACATTATATTTTTTATTTTTATTATATCATTTTTTTTTACAAATAAAATCCACTAATATGGAAAGATCAGTATGGTCAGCTGCTGATATGTGCCTTGTTAACATGTTTTACACTTTTTCCACCCATACGTTATATGCATAAATATGCACTATACCGCAATCAAATTTATTCGCTTCTCTAATTCCACAATAATTAAATGAAAATTTACCATTAAAGGCTGTTCGTGGTTTGTTTTGTGTTGCTAACAAGGCTGTTTCGAAATAGATCATGTTTATTGCCAAATAATGTAGGCTAAGGTATACGAACATTGTGTTAAAAAAAGAAAACATCATGGAACATACTTTTAAAACGTACTTTTTTCCAATAAACTGATGAATTTTGCATCAAATAAATAAAAAAATAAATTTAAATTAATATTTTATTTTTAGCGGACGACGCTTTTCGGGAATAAACAGAGGAAAGAAATTTAAGACTTGGGTTAATTAAATTTAAGACCTAGGATGAAAATCTGTCCGTTTTTAAGACTTTTTATGGCCTTAAATTTAACTTTCTGAATTTTAGACTTTTTAAGACCCCGCGGAACCCTGCTAAAAGCTTTCCCATAAGATACAATAAATTAGTTTATACTAACATTCAGGCCAAAGACCCTGGACGACCGTAACAAGAGGTATTTGAAGTTTTTTGATACTGTACCCATTGACCCCTGTCAACTCTCTCTCTTCACTTTAGTCAATATCATAATTTGCCTTGAGATTTTTTTATTTTATTTATATATTGCACACACAAACAGAGTAAAACTACAATCAGGTAATACAGATATAGTTAAGTTTCCGGGAAAGTCAAAATCTACATCCACTAATTCAGTGGGCAATGCAACAATCTAGAAATTTGATTTCATTTTTGAGATATCAGCATTGGTCTCCAGAACAATGCTTTCAATTCGCTTGTTGTACTGCTCCAAAGTAGTAAGAAGATGATCATAGATCTCCTAAGAAAAAAAAAAAACAAGTGCTTTAACACAGCATATGAGTTTATGAGAACAGCAGGAGCTCATCATAATAGATGTGCATAATATGTGCGCTTGTATTAATGGGTCTCATTCACTAAGCATGTGTACGGACAAATTTGTTTGTAAAATGTGCGTCCGGACGCGTTATTTTAAATGTATGCAAAAACGTAAGAACAATTTAAACCACATGTACGCAATAATCATGTACAAAGAAAAAATATAAAATATATAACAATGATATATATTATAGACCACACACACGCATTATATAATCACAAACAAGGAAAAAGAACCCTACAATATATATCGGTGTTATATATTTTATACATTTTTCCTTGTTCATGATTATTGCATTTGTGTGGTCCAAGTTGTTCTTAAGTTTTTTTTTTGTATACATTTTATTATGAAAGTTTCAGTTGAATCATGATTTGTTAGTTAAAACGTCCGAACACACATTTCACGAACAAATGTGCGCGTACGCATGCTTAGTGAATGAGACCCATTGTCATGTTCAAGAAAACAATTTGAAATGATTCGAGCTTTGTGACATGTTGCATTATCCTGCTGGAAGTAGCCATCAGAGGATGGGTACATGGTGGTTATAAAGGGATGGACATGGCCTACCTGAGAATTGTTTCTGATCGTGGCATTTAAACAATGCCAAATCGGCACTAATGGCGCTTTTCCATTGCATAGTACCCCACGGTTTGGTTTAGTTTGGGTCAGATTACTTTTGGGAGCTTCTCCATTAGGTGCAGTACGTGGTACCCGATACTTTTTTCGTACCACCTTGGGGTTCCAAGCGACCCAAGCTGAAACCAAACCTGACGCAAAAACACAGTAGATCACTGATTGGTCTGAGAGAATGGTCACTACGCGCCATCACTATAATGTAAAGATTAGCTTTACCTAAGGGCTAGCTTGCGCTCGAGCCAACATGTTGTCATCAGTGCTCTGCTATAAGTTCCCAAACTCCCTTTTAGAGATGAAAAACATCCACAGGTTGAGAATCAGGGACACCATAACAGTTTTTTTCCCAAACTTGCAGTTTGTGGCGGAACATTTGTGACGAGCACGTCAGAATTATATATTATATATAAATGCAACTTTAATGAGGCTCAGCGGAGTGCGTCAACTACTGACCCCACGGGTGTTTGAACAGAAACTGTCATGTGAGACAGAGGATGTGAAAACACGATGAGCAAACATCTATTTGTGGTGGCCAATTTTAATTTTGTGGCAGACTGAGAAATAAATAAATGTATGGGAATGTACAACGATGCGCTCACTTGTATTATGTCACAGCAGTAGGCAGCGCAAATATAACAACACGCCCAGGGTTCTAAATTAACTTTTTTGACCACCAGCCAAAGTGGCTGGTCACTTTCTAAAGTTACCAGCCAATCAGCATTTCCACTAGCCAAATTTTTTCCGGTGAAAATAAGAGAAATTATGTGTGCCACTGAATCCAACAATTATTCGTTTTTTCTTTCACGAGCATGCAACAATCCTGACAAAACATGACAACATTTTTGTGATGAAACATAAGCTTTCTTAATTTCTCTGTTGATAGACAAAGCTTTACTGGGGCACAGGCCCCCCATTTTTTGAAAGCCTGCTGTGTGCAAGAAGTGTGCAACACTTCTATACAATGTCCATTGCTTAACCCACTATTCTAAAGTGCAACAGGTACTGCGGAAGATAAATATGTATTTAAGCAATATCGCTCTCGGAGTCGTGATGATATAGAGCTATATCACACGACTCCGAGAGCGATATTGCTTTTATACAACAGTTCGACGGCACACGTTTGAAAAACGAAAACTAGAAAACAACAACAGAGTTATTTTAAAAGCCTCTTTGTTTGAGAACTACTTCTTCCGCCACGGATTTGAGGGCGGCCAGAATGACAGGTAAAACTTCCGGCTGCTTTGAATCTCATAATAACTCAATGGACGGAAAAGCCGTTACTTTATATTACCGTTTCTTGGTCACAAAGTGTAGTTTTAAGATTAGTTCAGTCGAGAATGTATATGTATTATATTTAAATCTGCAGTCGATTAGTAAAGATAGCGCCTGTTTGAACGTTTGCTTACTGAGATTCGGTACGAATGAGAACCAAAGCATGAACGGACGTCTGTGTTCACTCGCTCCGCTGACCACCGCCCTCTCTGGGCTACATCTCTGACAGAGATACCCTGGCTCTCGTGTTGGCCTTGTTTGTTTATGATCGTCAAAATGAGACCAAATCAGCAGTATTTGGTGTCATGATCAAACTATTTCTTGTTTTTTTTATTCATATTTTGTGTCTTTTGTGTTGTTATTGTTTTGGCGCGAGGTAAAAGTTAATAAAACTATACTTGTATAACGTTACTATTGCTTTCTCATTTAATCTTAACGCAATACGAGCACTCGATTATTATTAAACTTTGTTCTTGTCAGTACTATACAAAACGGTTTTTTATAAGTGTCAGAGAGATGTTTTTGCATGCTGCTTATAAATATACCAGTGGCGATATCTCATAACATGTTTTAATAGTCACATCACGATAAAGTAAATGATCAATGTCCACATTTAAAAGCTGGGGTGGTTACCTGCAGTTCCACTGTGTTTTCGCGTTCTGATAAAAGATATAGCTCCAGAAAAAAACGAGTGTTTATATTCCTATTTCCAAGTGTTAATCGTCCACACGATGTGACAAGACATTTCTCCCATTAACTTTAACGTAACATCCAAGAGCGCTGATCTTTGACAGAATAATTACTTCCGATTGGGGATTCACAGACTGATTTATGAGCAAGTAAACTAATGAGACACACGGAGAGTGATTCAAAACAGCGCGTCTGTGTTTTTCCATTCAGAGATGAGCCTGCTTAGGACCTCCATTCACTAGGTGGCGGACTGATACGAAAGGTGATGCGGTTACAGTGCCGTTATCAGCACAATATCGCATAGCTCTTAGCCAATCAGATTCGAGAACCAGAAAGAACTGTTGTATAATTAAAAATATTTAAGTGTAATCTTCATCATACCTAACATTATTAACATGTTTGGAGGCATACTTGGCATAACATGTTTGAAAATAATGACAGCAGAGAAATAATTTCTACATTATACAATGATAGCAATGATTAATAACTTATTTTTACAAGAATATTTTAAGAAACCAGTCATTTTATGACTGCTATACTAAATAATCTCATTCATAGTTACTGCTTACTGTTTATGTAGTGTCCTAGAGTTAAATATTAGTAAACTAAATATTAATTTCATATCTGCAAATACAGAACAGTGTAACGCATACATCTGTTGATTTTCTCAGCAACAGTGCAATCCTATAGACTTGACAAAAGGTTTTCCTGAGATTTTTCCTCTAATGTTTGAGACCTGACAGGGTGAGGATGTAGTTTGTCCTACCTCCCTTAAACTCATCATCTCTCCTTTCTGCCTCCCTATCCCTGCTTTGCACAAAACATTTCTGATGTCCATCTACAGAAGCCAATACTGATCGAGTAAAAATAAGATTAGCATTATGATTTAGAAACTTACTTCTCGTCATGTTTTCATAATTACACAGTCGCGTGGCGTCCCCTTTTGGATGCAGTTGCGCGCGCGGAGGAACGCAAAGACGCGTGTGGACAAAAATTAGGCCTGTCACGATAACAAATTTTGCTAGACGATAAATTGCCTCAGAATTTATCGCGGTAGACGATAACATTGATGCTCCGGGACCATTATAATAATGCAGATACACCTTTTCAAAGATCTATAAACTTTTATTTCTAAACAATAAGTAATACTGGAACTGGAAGACATTTTAAATATCCACAAGAAATGAACAAAATAACAGGATGATTGCGTTTTAGGTGCATATGCATGTTTGTCGTGTTGCCACTTTTAAGTGCTACGTTTTTACCACAAATGCGACATAACGGCTCGTTCAGGTTTAGTGGTTCACCTCGGTCATTAGGTTTAAATCCAAAGTACTCCCACACTGCAGCTGTAGCGTTTGGTTTTGAAACTTGCCTGTTTACACTTGGTATTAAGATGTGTTTTTGATCAGATCACAAGTGGACGAGAGAGACATATCACGTTTACACCTGGTATTTAAATCCGTCTCTTTTGTCCACTTTCGACCGCTTCTGTGCTGAATACTGTGAGGGGTGGTCTGTCGAGACGATGGGCGAGTCTCTCCGCTGTCCTTTGAACGCCAGCGGGAGTAATTATGAGTTTATATGGACGCAAACTAATATTATGTCCACTGCTTGTTTAGCAAGTAAACATGCTGCACAGTATTTTCTACATGTATATGTTAGAGCTTTCTCTGAATTTTCAGCGCAATTGATGAAATAAGAGCGAAACTTTCACACGCTTGCAAAATGAAACTGCGGAGATCACCCGCTTTAGTTTTTCAATGAAAGGCTAAAAATAGCACTGTTCACCTTGTGTCAGAAAAGTCAGAAAAGACGTAAAACATTGTGATCCGATCGATAAAAACGCATGTTACTGACAAGTGTAAACAGCCTCTAGTAAATCCATCTTTTTCTCCAACTCTCGTCTCAACTAGTGTTTTCTCCTGCTACACTTCTCACGCGGCGCTCATACTCCTCAGTACTCCTACTGTGATAGGCTACACCAGGAGTCCCCCCTCCCCACACAGATCATGCGACTGACAAATGACTGACGAGGGTTCACTCCTTGTCACTCGTTGCACGGAGCGGTCATCCAGTCTCTTTGGTAGAGAGAGAGAGAGAGACAAGGAAAACAAACAAGCATGCAAATGTGAATTATTGCGGCCGAAAAAAATGATCGAGCTCATTTTATTTACCGTGCGATTAATCGATTTATCGTTTATCGGGACAGGCCTAACAAGGATACATGCGTGCACGCGTCAGAGCGACTGCTTCGTCGCTTTACAAGCGTAAATTGGGTAACTGCATTGCATATAGATCTGTTTTTGCCGCTATTATCTTTGTTAAGGAATACACTAGTTAACTGCTAAAATTTAAACTTGAGATTTACACATGGGCACAAAAGATTTACACTGGAGCACATGCCCCAGTAAAGGGGTGTGGCGACACCGCTGTCTTTTAGTCTATCCTCAATGCTCTGCCCGTTTGTTCTTCTCCTTCCTTTTGTTTTCTGGTGGACGCGCTCAGTTCGTTTCCATGGTTTCTCGCGCTGGTTTCGCTGCAAACTGCGCGCAGCCAATTGGCGTATCAACATCAAAGGCACAGTGTTCATGGGAAATGTAGGAAGTACTGCCAGAGGGATAAATGTCCGAGAACGAAGCTTTATGTATCTTGCATGCAATGCCTTATGCATCACCGGCCAAACTGGCTAGTAAGTTTATTAACACCCGCCAAAATGAATTTTAACCCGCATTTGGCGGGTGTTAATTTAGAACCCTGGACACGCCTATAATCCCTCCCACTACGAAGTGATACCAAGCTCGATGGAAAAGCTAACCACGCCAAAGTGAGGTGAGCTGACCCGACCTAAACTAAACCGTCCGTACTATGCAATGGAAAAGGGCCATAAGGGGCCTAAAGTGTGCCAAGAAAACATCCCCCACACCATTACAACACCACCACAGAGGTAACAAGGCATGATGGATCCATGTTCTTATTCTGTTTACGTCAAATTCTGACTCCACCATCTGAATGTCTCAAGAGAAATTGATACTCATCAGATCAGGCAACATTTTCCCAGTCTTCAACTGTCCAATTTTGGTGAACAAAAGTGAGTCTTCTGCTGTTGTAGCCCATCTGCCTCAAGTTTGTGTGTGTTGTGGGTTCACAAATGCTTTGCGGCAAACCTCGGTTGTAACGAGTGGTTATTTCAGTCAAAGTTGCGCTTCTATCAGCTTGAATCAGTCGGCCCATTCTCCTCTGACCTCTAGCATCAACAAGACATTTTGTCCACAGGACTGCCGCATACTGGATGTTTTTCCCTTTTCACATCTTTTTGTAAACCCTAGAAATGGTTGTGCATGAAAATCCCAGTAACTGAGCAGATTGAGAAAATACTCAGACCGGCCCGTCTGGTACCAACAACCATGCCACGCTCAAAATTGCTTAAATCACCTTTCTTTCCCATTCTGACATTCAGTTTGGAGTTCAGGTGATTGTCTTGACCAGGACAACACCCCTAAATGCATTGAAGCAACTGTCATGTGATTGGTTGATTAGATAATTGCATTAATGAGAAATTGAACAGGCATTCCTAATGACCCTTTAAGCAAGTGTATGCCCAAACACCTTGTAAAAGTGGATTTTGTATAATAGGTTCCCTTTGAGCTATGCAGTAATTCTCTACCACAAGATTAATACAAGTAACACACAATATAAAAAAAACATGTCCATTACAGTAACTAATAGGAAAGCACACCTGGGCCTTTTGTGTACGCTGGCTGCACTTCTCTTTCAGCATGTGTATCTTTTCGTTGAACTGTTTAGTTTCGTGATTTTTTTCTTCTATTAGTTTCACAACTTCCTCCCGCTTCTCGTGGATTTTGTCATATTGCCTAAGGAAAAATGTATTTTAGTATAACCAGAGTTCATACACAATTTTACCAATACAGTAACATTTAGCATGATTCAACCAGTATTAAAAAACAAACAAAACTTCTACAGGCCTGAGACCCACCATTTAATAATGACTTTTTCAAATCAATTTCCGTAGATTTTTCAGTTCATATTTGACAAACAGCAATTTTCACTGCAATTAATTTTGATCGAATACATTTTGATCGGGAGCATATTACACCCACCTGGATCGCTTTAAATTGGCTTCCAGTCTATTACAGAATTGATTTGAAAATTCTTTTATTGGTGTATTAATCCTTGCATGGACTGACACCGGCCTATCTTTCAGAGCTTTTAGTTGAACATCAGCCCGGACGTACTTTGAGATCAGCAAATAATAACCTACTAAAAATACAGAGGACACATTTACACCAAAAAGGAGATTGTGCTTTTGCCGTCGCAGCACCAAAATTATGGAACAGTGTGCCTAACAGTTTTGGAGACGCACCGACAGTACTTCACGAGTCACGACCAAACTTTAGCGATTGGTTATGGCAGATTCAGAGTGACTCTGGGCAGATCCAATCATTTTAAACTTCAACACCCTCCTTAACGGAAGTTACGCTTTGCAATGGAGCGTGGCCAGACTCTCTGTACAAATGAAATGAATGGCTAGGCAGAAGCAGCATAAAAGTGAGTCAAATGTTAACAAAGTACAAACAATCTTGTTTTTTGTCATGAAAGATAAAAGGTCTTAAACACATGTACGCATGTACACTGGACTATAAAAAATTGGACGCATTTTCACTTTTCACTGTAAAATTAGATTTCATTTTTGTGATATTGGTTTTAAATTTCATTCATAATAGTCTTAAAAAGTCTTAAATTTGACTTAGTGGAGACCTTCAAATACATCTGCAGGTTTTATCAATCAAGATGACTCACAGCACTCTAATGCTGATATTATACAAGTTTTTTAACCTTGAGACTTCAGGACGAAGTTTTAAGAAATACTCAATGATGAAACTTGTGACTTATTTAACGGTTTAAATGTTTTAACCAAACTTGGGTTTTCACTAACAATTATTTTGTTAATTGATGATGAAGTAATCAGATTTTTTGTTGATAAAAACAGACCTAAGTGGGCAAAAGCATTTTAAAGGACAAAAAATGATGAGACAATAATTGGTTTAAATAAAGTATCAAAACCAAATAAACAGATGGTTTTATTGAACAACAAAATTTTAAAATATATGGGGGGAGGTTTCCCAGACAGGGTTTATATTAATCCAGGACTAGGTCTTATTTTTATTAGGACTAGGGATGCTCCGATCAAGATTTTTGCAGCCAAAGCAAAGTAGCGATTTGTTGTCTTCATGATCGGCCGATACCAATGCCCGATACGGACTCTTCAAGCTGTTATGCAAGCTCTTTGACGACTGTAACGGTTAATATTTTTTTCTAGATAAAGTAATAGCACAGATGTTACCTTTGTTATATTACTTGCAGTAATTAGGTAGCCTATATTATTGTTTTAATAGAAAATCAAATAAATATGTACAACAAATATTCCTTCTACAAAGAGCAATTTAATATGCCTTTAAAAAGGCTTATGCCTGTTAAAAGTAATGAAAATAAAACACTTCACAGTCTTCAGTGTATGAATTAAATATACACACATTTGTATAAAGTACAACAGTAGCAGATTGTAGCTTTAAGACGCAAGATATCGCCCTGTCCTCGTGCGCTGAATGAGAAACTGCTGTGCGCATGCGCGTCAATGAATACAGACAAGAGCAGCTTAAAGTTTAAACGGTCATAACTTTAAAAAGACATGCAAATAAACTTTCGTCAAGAAGATGCAATGTCCGCGATAGTGTTGTGTACGCTGTTTGATAGGGATGTAAAGACGCATCATGCTGTTAGGACCGCGTCCTCATAAAAAGATACTACACATATCTCTGTTAAGGCAGAGAGAGAAATCCAAATCTGCAGGTCGCACATGAGCAAATAGTTGTTCAAATGCTTGCACTGTGAAAAACAATCTCTAATCGCAGCCGCATTCAGGAGCCTATGATGACAAAAGTAAATAGAAAGATCGTTTCATGAGATTTTAGCGCATTAGCGAGTACTGATAAACTAACTTAATGCCGTTGTCGCCAAATACTGATCTGCGGCCAATTGATCTGAGCATCCCTAGTTAGGACATTGAAGTTTCTTAGAAATGTACCTTACAAAATACATTACTGGTGTGCATCTTGAGACAAACAATGACATTTTTGCCATAAAATATAAAAAATATTATTGAGACATTAGCTCATATAAATGCACAGGACACAGCAGCAGTGTGCTTTCATGCATGGCATAGAGAGAGACCGCATCAATAAATTATTAAGTAACATATAATACGAAGATATTTCCAAAGACAGAGTAAAGAACTTACGATGATAACCAGCAAATTTTACCTATGGGGCAAACGGGAAATGCTTCTTTAGTTATGGTTTAGAAATGCTTCAAGGGCAGGTTTGTTTTTGAAGGGTCTGCACGTGACGCACGCATCTTGAGGGAGAGTGCACTGGCAAACGTGTGAGAGGAGGGATAAGTCTCATTTGTCATCTATTACCTGATGGCAGCAAGTTAATTTTAAAATAGTAACGCAAATGGCGTCTCAATCACTGCAGTTTAACGCATAGGCGAAGACAAGCAAAAAATAAGCTAATAAAATATTTCTAATCAAGGTTTCGTGTCCAGTAGTTTACTCGTGGCAAGTAGCCACGTAATCCACTTTGCATCGGGGTCCTGATCACCCCGTTGTTAACATCACATCAATTAGTCCTCAAAGTTCACTCATCATTATTACTTACCCATGCAGCAATATTTTACTTAACTTTCAGCAGTATATTAAGCTGTAAAATCATCTTTAAACTAATATATTTTATCAGACAGTACTGATATTATCTAACATGTTTACTGTGATGAAAATGCCTGAATTTCCTTGAATTCATTCAGTCCAGTTAAACAATTACTAAACAGAAACTCACAATCTAATCTAAAGAATTGCACCCTAAAAATCTCTTTCGACTGACTGCGTGATGTAAATATGCATGTACATTAAATGGTAGAGAGACTGTACTATTTTTGAGAAATGGAAATGCAAATGGAAATTAGTATCACTCTGTGAAGTAAAACTCTTTGCTTTTAGATCGCTCTTCCCTTACCCATATATGTTTTTGACTTGCTGATCTTTTACTTCTTTCTTTTTCAGTCGACGAATTTGTTGCTTGGATTCCTTGTCAAGCTTCATGGCTAGAACTCTTTTCAGCTGGGCCTCCTCAGTGCTTAAACTCCTCAGCTCTTTCTGTAGTGCCTCATTTAGAGCTGCTAAGTCCTGGATCTGCATTGAATAATAACAGCATTACATTTGGCACAGCTGATAGCAAACACAGCTTTAGATCCTAAGCTCACACTATATCCTTACATCAAACAATTCAAACTCAGTGTATGTTTTGATCATCGCTCTGAATCTGATTTCTATCAGAAGTCTTTCACAAAAATCCAATTATCTTAGCTTTTTGCTCAAATATTTGTATTTTTCAAGGAAACGACCCATATTTGAGGGGTCATAAAAACAGCACAAATGAAGGTAGAATGACACTTTCTTTTCTTTCATTTGATATCCTTCCTTCTGTGCTTTCTGAAAGAGTCATGGGATCCCCCACTCCCAATCCTTTTTGTCGTTTCTTGGCTGGAACACTTTATGTTCCGTGGTGGTAGGTTTGTCCACTTTGTTTTTGTTGCAGTTTGTGGAGCCTGGGCTGTCTACAGAGACCGCGTTTTACAGTGTGTTCAGGGGGACTGGCAGCTAGCAGATAGTGAGGAGATGTTTACTGTATGAAACAAAAAATGTTTTATGGCCTAAAATGCGTGAATTCGCTTAGAGCAACCCTTATAAGTCATGAATACACCGAATGTGTCATGAATAGGATTTGTAATGGTATACCAGTATATCGGGGTATTACACGATTATCATACCGTGAACATTTGCTTATCTACAATTTTGAAACAAATGAGTGGAGGCTAGCAGTCACATGGAATGAAGTTGCATATGCGCAGGTGAGATTTTTATGTACAGCAGAGAAAATGTCAGCGCCAGCGACTACAAATTCTAATCTCTAGCTCCCACCGAAAAAAAAAAAAAAAAAAAAGTTAAAATCTGCAGTATGGGAATACTTTGGGTATCCGAAAAAACGAACTGAGGGGTTGTCCTTAAAGATGCATATCCTTCAAGAAATGCAAGAAATGTGAACAAAGAGTGGCTGCAAAAGGAGGAAATACATTAAACATGTGCTACCACGATCACAAACACCATCCCTCTGTGCAGATAAAGGTGTGTTCTGTTTATAATTTAAAGCAGTATTATTTCCGTGATGCAGAAATCTGAAATCCAAGTTATGAAAATCAGCCATAAATCAGATCTGTTGTGTTTATTTTCCGGCCGATCTGTATTATGGACACAAAGCTGTTATATGAATGCGCCTCTGAAGGGAACTG
Organism: Misgurnus mizolepis; assembly: GCA_025389145.1. Classification (NCBI taxonomy): domain Eukaryota; kingdom Metazoa; phylum Chordata; class Actinopteri; order Cypriniformes; family Cobitidae; genus Misgurnus; species Misgurnus mizolepis. Next base: position 40,579,033 of record JAIFKI010000010.1, on the reverse strand, counting down.
CCATCAAGACTTTTCTCAAGTTAAAGTGCCTGATAAAGCGCAGTATGGCTGCTTTGTTTACATAGTCTCTCTGTTAACCCTCTCTCTCTCTTTCTCTCACCCTCCATCTCTTTCTCACGAACCCATAAAGCACATCTAAAGGTGCAAAACAGGATGTTTGTTTTATACATTTTTGCAATATTACTTGAAACTGTCTTTACTAAATGATAAAAGACTATTTATTAGGTGCACTGAAAGTAATAATATTAATATACGTCATCTGTGCACAAGATAGGGCCTTAAAAACATCAGCCAATTGCTCATGCGGTCATCGCATCAGCGATTGGCCCTCTGGCTTGTCGATCACCTGCTATTACAATCCTTGTGAGAGACGTGCGCGCTCCAGTAAATTTACACGAGTGACGCATGCGCATAACGCGAAGGAGGACGCAAAATACTTTTTTTAAGCCGCTGGGAATAGGAGAAAATTGTCAGAAGAACGTAATGTAAACAGAGTCGTTATTGGAGAAACATTTCAACGCTGGAGAGCAATGAAGGAACAGAGAGGTGTCAAGACAGACGCGCAGTTCGCAAAATTCTTCCTGACAGGTAACAGTGATTATTCTTTCTTTGGGGAATAATTATTGTTGTACTGTTATTCAGGTATATTGACGTTGTTCTTGTACTGTAGTTGCAAGGCAGTGACCAGTCTGCTATATGTTAGTTGAAATGGGAGTAGCGTCGACTGATCTAACGTTACGTCTTGTGTGTTTATTATCATATCATTTCAAATAATGAATCCACTGACGCGACACAGCATATGCCGGTGTTAAACAAACACTCGTTCAAATAGTCGTGCACGAGTTTTGGAAGGAGTTCCCTTGAAATGAGCTGTGAAGGAGGGAGGCTGTTCTTACGCTTGCTCTCATTTAAAAAACTCAGTAACCGTTTTTGGATTCTCAGTCGGCGAAAAACATCCTCTTTTGCGCCTTTAAGTGATTTATATTACAAGTCAATTTTAAGTTGATTATTTATAGGCCATATTATAAAAACAATACAATATAACAAGCCTCTAAAGAGAAATAAAGTATTCCTTATTTTGTTCAAATGGGAAATGTGCAACTTCATTTTCTTTTTTCACCCAAAGTTAAAAAAAAGGTTTGATATAATCAACCATAAGTTTAACCAAAAATGCTATCCATTTTCATTCATTTAAGGGTCATTGTAGCTGATGATGATAATAATGGTTTAATACTGTATACCGTTCGAAGACGATTATCATTCCGTGAAACTTTCATACCTATACAACCCTAGTCATGAACCACAAATAAGAAATTAATATTAGTTAACATTTTACTTCTCCATAATACATTCAATGTAAAATAACTAGCAGCTTTCAGGATGACTTTGGAAAAGCTATACTGAACTATTAGTTCAAAACAAACCCTAGATTTTAATACTACTCATTATGAAAAATGATTTAAATCAGTAGAGGTAAACATGGTTGTGATTGGTTTTAATCTTTTATAATTGTTGTACCTTCTATAGAATACATAAAAATAATGTGCCCCAGCCCAGGTTTTAGTCTCATAATCTATTGACGAGATTAGGAGCATTAAAGTTTGATTTCAATCTTTAACACCCCCGTACTCTGTCAATTTTACTGATATTGACTCACAATTGATTCCTTTAATTGATTACTGATATTAAAACATGTATATAACCCCTCACACCTTCTCCTTCTGCTGGTTGGTCTGACAAATGAGGTCCTGCAGGTCCAGCAGCTGTTTGAGTAAAACCTGGATCTCTGCCTCCACCTGACCCGCACACTGCACCCGCATCTGGAGCTCCACCAGCCTCTCATCAGCCAGGTCCTATCACATACACAACAGCAGACAGGCAACAAATCAATCCATTACTACTAGAAATCAGTCTGTAGAGGTTAGAGGTTTATTTGCATTGATTGGCTTACTGTGCTTCAGCACTTGCATTTACTAAACCTTCTGTTTTGCCTTGTAAGTCATACATACTTTTGACATCTTGATGTTTTTCACAGTCTCTTTCATCCTTTCCATTTCATTTCGAAGTTCTTCAGGTGACTCCACAATCTGAGATTTGAGCTTGACAATCTCATCTTTCAGTGTTGCCACTTCCACTCTCCTTTGACTCTGTAGAGTGTAGAACACATGTGGAATATCCCAAGTGTAGTCATTAAAAACAAAATGCATGTGCCATAATAAATGCATGAAATACTACCGTGCTGTGTGCATACTTTGTTGGAAAATAATGACGGATGATTATACATTCCATGTCAACATGTTTCTTCTATAACGCTAGGACTGACAGTGCACATGCCTCGATGTACACTACAAAACTATCCCTTTACATTTTGTAGCCCTTTATTTCTGCAATGACTTTTACCCTCATAGATCAAATAAAAAAAAAAGGCAAAAAAACTCCCACACACGAAACCACAGCAAGCATACACAAAGGACTGTAAGACACCAAACCAACATCATCAAATAAGTGTGGTGGTGTTTGTGAGGAAAATGTATGCTTGTTCAGTAGTGCTGGGTAGTAGGACCAAAAAATTTATGCCAGTTTTACTTTATATGATTTTTTTTAAATGCATGATCGGATGTTAACCACATTTTCTACTGACAGAGAAGAAAACAACCATTTTAAAGCCCACATGATCAAATAGCCTGCAGATGCATTTTAGCAACGAAAGTGGTGGTGTTGCCCAGTGGTTCTAACGTGTTAGCAACTCAAAGTGGTAACACTTTACAATAAGGTCTCATTTGTCAACATTAGTCAATGCATTAACGAACATAAACTAACCGTGAGCAGTGCATTTGTTACTGTATTTGATTAAATACACAACCTTTTTATTGTGCAAATTTGGTAAACAACTCAACCCCATGTCATCCAAAATGTTGATGTCTTTCTTTGTTCAGTCAATAAGAAATAATATTTTTTTTAAGGAAAGCATTCTGAGGAAGGATTTCTCTCATTTTCATATGCTTTATTGGACAAGTTTATGCTTTCAACACAGCTTCAAAAGGCTCTAAACGAGATTTTAAACCACAACTTCATGTGACGCGCCAGCGCAAACTTACATATCGCATAATCATGACGAAAGGTCACGCATGACGTATGATACACTACCACCAAAATGTTTACAAGTGTGGAGAAAGAGGATCGTTCTGACATTGTTGTATGTGGAATGATATGAATTAAATGTCTTTGTTTCAGTTTATTGTTTAAAATGATACGCAAATGTGCATTTCACATGAGAGATGCACATGCTTTCGACCAAAGGTCGCGCTGCATTTAAAACTGCATTGAAACTCCAATAAAGTCTATTATGTTGAGAAAAATCCTGGAATGTTCTCCTCAAAAAATAAATAAATAAAACAACACTTAATTTCTTCTCGACTAAACACATCGTAAATTATTGGGATTTTATTTTTATGAAAGTAGAATATTCCTTTACATACCGTATACATACTGGGAACTATATTTTAAGAAGGCGAAGCACTGCTACTTGGGCGGCGCAGTATACTATTAAAAGATGGCTGTCTCTCATATGACCTTGTTATTTGTAGACAGTGTGACTATACAAATCACAACACATAAATAGGAAAATGTTTGCGTTATTGTTACTTTTTGGGAGCAGTATGCTAGCTGGAGCCATTCCCTTCCAGTCTTAATGCTAAGCTAAGCTAGCTGGGGCTGCGTCAGACAGGGGAACAGCAGGCAGGGAGGCGAGAAAGGTATATATTGACTTATCTTACTCTGGGGGATATGGGGAAATTCCCAAAAAGTGGGTGTGTTACTTTAAAAACACATCTTTTGTAAACCAACTGGCAACTACACTTTGTAAACAATCCTTCATTAATGCAACCTTCATGAAGTCAAATTTCATTAATATGGACTTTGAGGTACGTACACATGTACACACGTACACACACTTAAAGTGAAGCAGTTAAGGGGTGCTTTTCAGTTCTTATTTGTGCATCCTCGTTTCCTTTCCTTGCGTCTTAGCTCCACCCTCCTAGGATGCAAGCGAAGAAAGAACCAAGGACGGAGGAGACGAAATATTAAGTGAAATGATATCTTCTTTCCGTACAATGTTTTTTATCGGTTTCAAATAATCAAGTGCATTAAACTCAAAAAAATCATGTCCTCAACTCAAAGTTCAATGAGACAAACAGACCCAGTTCCGGTAAATGTGAAAGTTGGCACGCCTCTGATCTACTGGCCGTCCTTCAACGTGATGCCCAGGTGATGTCTGACCACCGGCAGAACCCGCTTAATCTCCGTTTACATGTATATGTATATTCTCCCAAGGGTTTTTCCCTCCTAGGACTTTTTTTATTTCCCCGGCTAAAAAGCCCAGGATTTTTTTTCTCCTATGTGGTTTTTCAACCCGAGGAGGCAGCCTTCTTGGGCTCAACTTAGCACCCTCTTCTATACGTTACATTTTTAATACGCTCGCTTATAATGTTGATTCATAGCCGTTGCAAATTTAGCCGCGTATGCAATCATGTTGTGCTATCCGTCGATTTTCTTTGCTTTTCACTGCTTCTATCACCAAACCCCACAAGAAGTTTGCGCTCGTGTTGGCTAGAGGCTTGACCGCATTAACGCTTAATAATTGTCAAATACATTACATTTCTTGAAAAAAAAAAGATTTAATTTGCTTCACAAAGATGCTATTGGGTCACCAGGAGTCACAAAGGATCACTTCTATATCTGCTATCGAGTTCTCAAAGTCGCAGATCTATTGACTTGCATTTAAAGTCACCAACATGTCGGATAGCTTGATGGTCAGTAAAACATTCCAGCCACCCCTGCGGTTGTGAATAGAAGGGATACAGCAAACGAAATCTCGGCTGAGTAGCCTACTGTTTTATGCTAACCCTTCACCCAAACCGAACTCTACACACAACATTTAACAGGATTTGGGGTCTATTTGTATCTCATTTAGCCAGGACTGCTGTTTTCTCCTAATCCTACCTTCAAATCTAATCCTAACTTTCTGCATTTGCTGTATCCCTTCTAAACAAAACCCTCGCAAAATAAAGCTACCAAAATGTCCACCCTGCCAGACTGGCTGTTTTAAAGAAATACATTCCTTTCTGGATTTGCGTTTAATTTATAAATAAATCTCCTAAAATATCACATTTTTCTATAGATGTTCCGATAACGGTTTTCTCTTCCCGATACAGATTTCTGAGCTCGGGGTATCGGCCGAAACTGAGTACCGATCCGATACCTGGGTGTTTATCTGTGTAATATACAGCTGTACATACTACTAGCCCTGTATGAATGGATATAACGGTTTTATGATGTGCTTTAGACTTATTCCTGTATAAAACAATTTATACAGTGAACTAAAGTATTTTTATTATCTGAAAGACATTTGACAGTAATATATTTTTTCTAAGGGTTAGGGTTAGACCCTAACCTAACACCGTAAAACCAAAGGGTATTTTAGTTTCAGTTTAAAACTTAAGTCCAGAAACAGTTTTGTTAAACAAAAGGCATTTCAGTTTTTAAAAACAAAAGCAAAATAAAGCTTCTTTAAAAACACTAGTTTAGCCACAATGTAGTGAAATAATAAGACACTTGAGTGTAACCATCGTGTCTTTGGGGTGAAGGGTCTTCAAATGCTATAATAAATTACTTGTTTTATAGTTATTAATACTTGTGCAACCCATTGAAAATGCAGCATGGCATACGAGACATGTCAACGTTTTATTAGTCTGAAATACTAACAAACAGCGTCATACAGCTGCGCGCTTTCATTTCTTCGCCACTCTAAGTAAACAGTGATTATGTCACGCGTGTGGTTACTTCCTGGTGATTGCATTCAGAGCAGTGAAGAGAGGAGTTTCGCATTACTAGGTTTAATAAAAATGTATCGAATTGGTACATGGGTTCAAGTACTCACCGATTCCAATGCCAGAATTTTTTGTGGTATCGGTCACATTTCCGATACTGGTATTGGAACAACCCTTCATTTTTCCCCAGGGGTTTAGTTTCATGCGCAAATACAAATAGATTTAAATCAACAGAACATGATGATTAGGCTACTTCTCTGTTTGGAGAAAAACAAACTAGGCTAAATAAGCCAACAAGAAATGTTACACTTAAATAATTAGCAGATGGACAAAACAAGTAATAAAGTATTTAAGTTTCTGTTATTTTGTGACACGCTTTAAAACCAAAGCAGCAGAAAGCATGTCACGTTTTTAGATGATTTTAAATAAGCACAGCGTTTTCCCCTTATTGTAAGTGTACACAAATAAAAGTACATAATTTACCCTTTAGAATGTTGTTTTATTTTTATCTGTATGACCATAAATTTAGAGAAATTTAAGGTGCAACTAGTTCATCACACGTATGCTGTTCATCGGCGCATATACACGGACGCAGCGCAGGGCTGCGAGAAAAGACAGTATAATTTTGATTTAACATATTACGAGTTTTTTGGACATTCATTTGTATTCGCTGTACTCATAATCAAGTTATCAGGCTATTAGTTATTCAAAATATAGGCTATAAGCACAGCGCACGGTTGACCATTCAGCTGTCAATCTTGCTGTGCTTCAGATCGACACTCATTAAATGAAAGGATTTGTCCAAAACAAAAGGTGGGCTGACAACTGAATAATACTTACATGGGACTGCAAGACATTAATAGTCTACATTAATCTGTTTGAAAGGAAACATACATTTTTCTTGTGGAAAGAGAAGGACGTTGATAATAACAACTTGAGCCAGACGGTGAGACTGTGTTTCATAGGTTTTCAGGCGGAACAGCAGAGTCGGGGTACCCGCGGGTGTAATAATATTAACATGTCATTTAGTTGTAGATGTAGGTCGGGACTCAATAGGCAAGTGGACGGGTCTAACATCCAAAACCATTTCGACTAGATTCCGATCAGTTTTTAAATGGCCCTGTGCCTTTTGTGTTTAAGATATGTCTGAAGACGGTTAAAGGTTTCTATGTAACAGTGCGATTTTTGGTGATGTGACCGGGTCAGGGTCACAGTCTTTGTCAAACGGGCCGGGTGTGGAATAAAATAGCTGCTGATGTCGGATAACTGGTCGGGGTTTCTGTCAATCACTGCGGATGATCAAACAGGACTGTGCATTACTTTGCAACAGGGAACTGTAACGCTAAACACGAGCACGAACTTGCACACAACATTAAAACTACAATGAAAGATATGTAGTAAAACGTATTTTAAAGAAAATGCATTTTAATACAAACTTTAAAAAGCAATATGCTAAATTTAAGGAATAATAAATGACAGCATAAAAATGATAAAAAAAAACACATGTTAGTTTACTGTAGCCTATATTCTACATTTAAAAAATATAATGTACATTTAATCACCTGCTGCCATAGCTGGAAAAATCCTAGAGGAAACACTGAGATACGGTTTGTTTATCCTGGGTAGGAGTGGAGTTGTGCAAGTGTGTTTAAGATGGATTTTGTTAAAATGGGGTGGTCCCAGTTAGGGCTGTGACGGTCATTATATAACCGTGAGACCGACGGTTATAGTTTAACACCGTCATTAGAACTCTATAACCGGCAAAACCGTGTTATTAAAATATTTAAAAAACATTTTTATCATAAAGAATTTTTAAATACTATTTAAAACAATTGTTAACAGTCATACGCCCCATCACGTTCTCACGCAGTTTAAAATACAGAGCGGAGCAGACACTGACAACGCGCTGACATACAGGACAGACCAGGTTACTTTTCGGTTACTTTTGAGATTAAACATATTAAACAAAGTCTCACCTTTCAAATCATCTCTTCCTACTTGTTAATTTATAGCATCAAATTAACATGAATGACCATAAGAAGGAATGTTGTCTTAAACGCGGAAAGGCGTCAGTACACTCCTCTTTTCAAGTTCAAATCCTCCCATGCTAATCTACTAACTCTCCTGAAAGCACATTCACTGCTTGTCTTGCTGTTAATTTTAAATAAACGTAGAGTAAGTAGCTAATCAGTGTCTTGTTTATTCAAACGTCGGATTACTTCGCAAGTGTGAGCACTGAACAGCGCGTACTGTATGTGGAGAGCGTTTGCCGCGTGTGGCCATTGTCGGCTGCGTTTGCAGCGCATACTGTGCAGTTTAATAACAGTATAACATCTCAAGTTCATATTACTTTACTTTACATGCATTTATGAGCAAAACCTCTTCAAGACGCTTTTTAACCCACATTCTGGTCCATGTAATGAAAGATATAGACACAATTAAATCTGTTTCTCTGAAGATTATCAAAATAGATGAGAGAGGATTCATTTATGCTGAGCAGAGAGTGACAGCGCAGTCTTCTGTCAACAGTGTGTTTTTAAATATTTCATTGCTTTCTGTTAAATTGCTTAAAGTCATTACTGTTAAAAACACACTTGGCATCACATTCATGATTTTATGGTAAAATGACACTTTCGCGTCAATCCACAAGCATTTAAACGAACAAAACGCCCCCCACAGACGGTTATGTTATGAAGCGTCACATTTGACTCATGTCATAACCGTCATCACCAATACTGAAACCGGCACACCCCTAGTCCCAGTGATAAAACAACTAGTTCATGAGTCGCAGGTGCCAAGTAAAACTGCTTCAAATCTCTGTTTTGTTGGCAGGCCACACAAAAGTGAATAGAATATAAACGACACAAACATGCAGTGAGTCATAAGTTATACAGAGATAGTGGGATAATGTTTTGTGTGTTGCATGCTCGTGCGTCGCTCCGCCCATGGTACGCCTACAGGGGGCTCAGCTATTTTTTAGAAAGTAGCAGTACAGCGGAACTGTCTTTTATAAATCTGATTAAACTAAAAACTCTTTGAATAAATAAAGGATGCAATTCTACTCTACGGGGCGGTTTCCCGGACAGGGATTAGACTAGTCCTAGACTTTAACACTTTTAAAAGCTCTCCAAATGGAAAACAACTTGCACTTACATATCTTAAAATACATCAGTGCCCTTTGTTTTACCTTAAAATGCACACAGGTAATGTTTATAGTAAGGCATGTTTGTTAAAACTAGTTATATTTCCTAATTCAACTAAAGCCTAGTCCTGGATTAAGCTAATCCTGGTCCGGGAAACCGCCCCTATAGGTACTCAAGACTAACATAAGATTAACAGAAACAGTGTGCGTTATGTGACCTTTAAAGTCTGATAAATAGTCATATGTACTGATACATACCAGTTTCTGCGATATTTCTGCAATTCCTGTCTTGCACTGTGCGACCTTTTCATTCATTGCACTCTAAAAAAAGATCAAAATCAAATACAGAAAGAATCAGACATAGAAAAAAACAACATCACCTGTGACAAACATACACCAGCAGGAAAGAAGTCTAAGTGAATTGGTCCAGGTATATTTTCTTGCTTTAGAACAAATAAACATGTAGTTGCATAAACACAGTTATGGCAAATCAATCATACTTTGCAAACTCAAATTAAGCCAGTCCACCTTTTATGTAACTACCTGACTGTAAAAAGATATGACTAGTCATAAAGAAAGAAGATTATTAAATTGTAAGTCTAAGCGGTTTATGCAACTGGACACAGTACACAGAAAAATTAGGAATGGGAATTTTTTACTGCAAGTACTCAACATCTGAAAATAAAGTAGACATGGCACGGAAGCTGTAGGACTAATGAAACGTCAGTAAAGTAATACGTTTCAGCAATTCTTCTGAAGAAATATTACCATATTAGCTTTCTCTGGCAAAATAAGCTACCGTCAGAGCAAGAGTAACTCTGGCATTCACGCGCCGCTCTGATGGTTTCATTTTTCAAATTGTTGTTATAAAGCTGACGTTTTTCGTGATGTTAGAGCATAAATAATGTCTACAAAATGTTAAAGCTCAAAGTTCAATGCCAAGTGATATACTTTAACAGAATTCGCTTTTACGACTACAGAGAATGGCTATTTTTGGACTGCAGCCCTCTACTTTCTGGATATATGACGTCAATATAGGAGTTTTTGACTAAACTCCGTCCACACAGTAGGGTTTCCTGCAGCACTTTTCAGTTCGGACGGCCGGCCTAAGCTGGGAAACCTACCGCCTTAACTAGGTCGTTAAAAAAAAGCTGCAAAAAAGGCAGTCAAGTGCATCTCAGAGAATAGCACAGAGGCTCTTCACATCGCGAGCGGGCGGGCACACCCGCCACACGGCCGAAATGAGATAAAGATGTGGCCCGGACAGTCACTGTCTGGAGGATAACTAGCCAGTTGATAAAACATCTCTGAGAATAACGTGGACACGCTTCACACCGCAAGTGTGCACGACCGAAATGAGATTAAGACGTGGTCCGTCATGTCTGGAGGATAGCCAGTTGATAAAACACGTGTCCGTGAGAACTGTAAGTGGACTTCTGTTTTGGGTTTATTTAAGCCTGTTATTGTATTAGTTCTTGCAAATTTAAAGTAAGTTAGCAGTTAGCAGTTGATTTTGTTGTTTGAGCAACCTGCTAGCTAGGTTGCCTGTTGATTAACTGTAATTGTTGTGCGTTCTGCTCACGTCATTTATGTGCATTTTTACATGCTAAAGTAGTTACACTCTTTTAAGATAATGTAATAAATTGTGGGAAATAATACGTTTTTACAATTTTTGCGCTATCCATCATCATTCGCCAGACGTTCTACAACATCTGCTTTAGTTTGTGTTTATTAACCCTTTAGTTTCACTTCATCACGCAGCTATTCCTGTTAGAGGTAAAAACATTTAATTCATTAATAAACTAGTATGTGTTGATTTTCTGTCATAGTTTCTTCAAAATGAAGTTTTATTTGAGTGTTTAAAATTTTTTTTTTTAATTTTCATCATAATTTTCAACCCTTTAATTGCCACGCCCCCGGCCCCGCCCAACCCTACCACCTATAACACATTTTTTTGTGGGAAACCCTGCACAGGAATACGCCAGTCGCCAGCTAAGCTCAAACATCTCTGGCTAAGCTAAGCTGCTGTCAAATCACAACAAACTAAAACAACCACAAAATCAGAACTTGTTAATAAGGCTGCACGATATTGAGAAAATATGCATTATGCGATGCTGCTGTTGAATATTGTGATAACGGTATGTCTTGCAATACGTCTTCCCTAAAAAAACGCTATTTTATAGCATCAATACATATTCTTCTGATGTAATTAAGTCTAATTTATATGTTTTTATTAAAATCACATTTATCTTCTTTAATTGTTATTTTAAATTCTCATATATCTTTGTTTTTATTGTGATTTTATCTTGTATCTCTTATTTTTACATTTTCTTTTTTATATATTGTTCTCTCATTTCTGTGTAAAGCATTTTGAATGACCTCTGTGTATGAAATGTGCTATACAAATAAACTTGCCTTGCCTAATTCAAGCTAAAAATATATATTTCAGATGTACTGTTCTTTTTAGGCACAAGTAGGTCACTGATGTTCCCCGCTCGTCTCAACTCCTGCCATATTTATTTTCCACTCTCTGCTTTGAGCCGCTAGGTCTGTATTTCCCAACCTTTTTTCTGCCATGGCACAGTTTTGATAAGCAAAAAAAATCATACAGCACACCACTTTCACAATAAGCATTAAAAGATCTGCACAAACCTGTATTGCAATGCTTAAATTACTTAATAAACTGGAATATTATACTGTATTTAACGTAGTATTTACACTTAATGTGAAACTTGATCTTGTTTTGATGAACACAAATGATATCCTGGCTAGAATTGATGACAGTGTCATCGCAGCTGTGACCAACTCAGCAACCTGTTAGCTAGTTTCAAGTACTTTTTCCAAACACTGTGGTAGTGTTATTTTCCACGGCACACTTGGGAAACACTGTGCTAGGTTCACCTTTGCGCCCGCCGTCTAACCAATAGTTTAAAAGTACAAGACCTACTTGGTGGCTATTTAGTAAGCAGTGTTTCCCAATTCCCACATATCTGAAATGTACTCGTGGTGGTAGACGATGAAAAAGGCAATCATTAACCATTGTCTACTATACGTAGGGCTCAACGCAAATAATTTTTTATACTGGCCCAGTCAGGCCAGTGGTTCAGGTTTTCATTTGCCCTGCCAAAAATTTCACTGGCCCCAATAAAAAAAAAAAGTGTCAATGTCACATATTTAAAAATAATAATTCAAAAGTCAAATAGACTTGTATACATATACAACAGACAGGTTCCAACGAAAAAAGGCTCCCAACTTTTCTGCTTTAAGTGTAAACTGACAGTCACAGCATATATTTTAGTGACTGAGGGTGAAGCACTGGCCCGATCGGGCAAGTGACAATACTTTTACTGGCCGA